>OY744602.1:74763620-75068620 GCA_963556255.1 Allolobophora icterica | reverse complement strand
AACGTCAAAAGTGAGCAACGTGTCTATAATCGACATTACAATAATTATCATTATTAACTGAAGCCATCTTTGAAAACGTTGACTGTTATGTCTATTGTCAGTTCCTGCCAGCCAGGTAACTATCGTAACTGTCCAACCGTTACATATTTGCTGGAAATTCTGCCTACTTACACTTCTGAAATCCTATTTAATGTAATCGTATAGTTCGCCTCGTTTTGTGAAAAAAGTTAAGGCATCATTGCGCAAGCGACACAAAGATTGTTACGAATGTATAGACCTATAATGATCGGGTTTCGATCCGTACAACTGTGTAAAGGACGTCAGAATAAAAATAGTCGGCAAGGTGAAATCGGACGAGTCGTGAAATCGGACGTCAGCATCACAACGAAAGTCGTTTTCAAATACAAAATATAGGCCTACAACAGGGTTATAACAGTCACAATGAAAGGGTCATACCTTAAAGGGTACAAAGGCGGAAACCACACAAGTCAAGTGAAAGCAACATGAATTATTCTCATGAAACCCATGCAGCGCACCCACGGGTACACCCTTTAACGACCGCAGTGTAGCAACCCGTAGCGGTAGCGTACGACCGCAGTGTAGCAACCCGTAATAGTTCAACTTACGGCACCAGCTTATTAACGAGCGCTGCGTCGTGTCAGAGGGGTTGTCGAGAGATACCAAGTGAAGATCCAAGTCCAGATTCCAGAAGACCAAAAAGAGGAGGCAGAGGAGCTGCAGAGGCGGGTTTCGTTTAAGACAAGACCTTATAGGTTTTCATATGTGAACAACTTAACGACGTCTACTGTTTTCGTTTTCCCTGTGCACAATTTCTTCGGGCACCCATATGTTAACCGATAGACATATTTGAGGGGAGATGGGCATGTGCACGGTTAACAACGATCTGTATGCATCGCTCGTCTTGTGCTATACTATGAGGCGACGGACGTGTTGTTCGATGTACTGACATAGACACGGACGGTCGATTATATGACGAGACTTGCGCGGTCGTTCGAGTTTCTTGGAGATGAGAAGGCTGACGTACTGGCCACTGTGTGCGAGGATCAATTCCTCCGTCTTCGTCTGAAACAGATCAGGTCAACAGCTGTGTACACGACGAGATCTAATAATTCTATACGGTAGACACAGGAAGAGACACAAGAGAATTTCTAATGCTAAGCAGTGTGGGGCTCCTTCCTTCCTTCCTTCCTTAACTCCACGGCTTCACTGGCCGTTGGTTTCGATCGCACATGCCTTATAATATACTCACATCAAAAGCACTTGCTAGACTATCCCGGAGTTTTAAAAGATACAAGGGTTTTAAGTGGCTCAGACGACCGTTAATATGTAGAACCACATTTAATCATATTGCAAAGTAGGAATTTATTTATAAGCTGTATAAAATTCTTTATAAAGAATTAGCATTGGTCCATCGCTTCATTATATGACTTTGCATATAGTCAGTATTTCCGGATGTGTTGTCCAATATGCTTGGTGTAGACCTAGAGCATAAAGGCTCCGGTGTCTAATTGAATGATATTAAATGTCATGCGGAAGTCTGAAATTGTAAGAATTTCCTTTGCCTTCTGATAAATTCAAACGTCTATAAAACATTAATACTATTCAATACGCAATTACGCATAAGTTATAGGCCAACAGAGAAAATTAAGTCGTCAGAACGTCCTTTTGATGCTAATAAATTCGTACATCTACAAATAATTAATTATCAATTGTAAGTTATTGCTATTATTACTAAATATTACCAGTGTTTTTTTTAGAAAAAAGGTTTCGGAACTGAACAATTATGGAAGGGCTTAAATCCCGAGAAAAACATGATTTGGGGGTTTGGATGAGTCTCAATAAATACTGAAAACAGTTAACAACACAGAAATTAAATTAAAATAACTATATTATTGTTTTTATTATTAAAATAAATAAATAATTTTTAGTAGCTGAAAAAAGCACTGAATATTACTGATAGCAATAAAAGTTATTATTAATAATAAAAGTTATAAAAAAATTCAGTGGCGGCGCGGCCTATATTTGTTGTACGGTTTATGCCGTACCACTTTTTAAGGTTTTACGGCAAAAACTTAATTTTGCCGTACATTTTTTACCCAGACCCTCTAATTTGCCGTACTACTTTTCAAATCGTGGCGCCGCCACTGATAAAATTTATTATTAATAATGACACCTGTTATTAAAATAAATCTGTGCTGAATTAGGCTTACGAAGGCAGAATCATGAGAACGAGCAACAGAATATTTGCTGAAATCAACACTTGTGTACTGACGATCTCACCTGGAGAGACACAATGGTCATCACGGTGTTTTCCAGGACTCACCTGGAGAGACACACTTGTCTTTACAGTGTTTTCTTTAATTCACGTGAAGAGACGCAATAGTCATCAGGATTTTCTAGAACTCACCTGGAGAGACGCAATAGTTATCAGATTGTTTTCCAGAACTCAACAGGGGAGACGCATTAGTCATCTCAGTGTTTTCTAGAACTGACCTGGAGAGACGCATTGGTCATCACAGTGTTTTCTAGAACTCGAAGGCGGTCGTTCTTAACGGAGAGCTGGTCATCGCATGTCTCCATTTCCACTGCGAAGCTATCCAACTGACCATCCGTTGACCGACCACTCTGGCCACTGAGGCTGTGTCCAAGCACCCGACTGGATGTATACTCATCATTGTTAATCATCGTCTCTTGTAAATACGCCTGTAAATACATACTCCAAATTAAGATATATATATATATATATATATATATATAATGGTCTTTTCAGGTTTTTAGACTAGTAGGGCCTATTCCTAAGGACTTTAGACTAGTAGGGCCTATGCCTAAGGAAAGAAAGCTTAAGAGACCGTTCGCGCCAATATTTTCAGTAAAATTCGAATATTCATATTACCGTAAATTTTCTTTAATTTTTGATTTTCATACGAGCGATCATGTTCTAAATTAAAGAGAATCACCATCTTATTGACAACCCTTAATCATTTCAAAATCGATCAGGGGCAGATAGAGTGTAGTTAAAATTCAATGGACATACAATAGCAGGGTGGCTAAGGCGGATGAATAAAGGCTAGGTCTAGCGCTATACAGGGGTGTCTATCCCCCTAAGTCATTGGAGCAACGTCCCTTTTCCCCCTCTTCTTCCCCCTCCACGTTTCTCCCCCACCCCTAAAATGGTGGCACACACACTGACAGATCTCCCCCCATTTCTTAGATGGAGCATATGCTACAAGGTTTCTATGGTGTAGACACACCTGGCGCTATAATATCAACAGTTTTCTTTCTCTGCCCTTCCTTAGACCTTACTCAACTACTAATCCTCGTCGGTCGCTTGATGCTGTTCATATGCAATGGCGTCGAAACAATTTTGTAAGCGAGAGAGGCACGAACTACCGGATCCAGAGAAAGAGGAAGCAAAAAGGAATATTGTTTTATGTGCTAACGTTTTTCACAAGTGAGGAGACTATGGCCTACGTGGCCTTCTGTGACAAAAACCCTTTGATTTCTATAATAAAAAAAACATCTAGATCACCCCTAGGCTTCGATCGTAACAAGCAACGCGTATAGAAAGAGTCTAGGATATTTGGAAGCAAGGATTTGCCAGGCGGCCTTGACGTGGCGCAGAGAGTCCGATGCAAGCCTTTTAGTAGCCCCTTTGAACCTCTCTGCAGTGTTTTAAACAACTGTCTTCTACAATGCAGTAACTCGCATATATTTCGGGTTCAGTAATGGCGCAGCATAAGTGCCTGGAGTATGCATAGTTCTATTATACACAATACAGATACACTTACAAGGCAAGGACCTACGTCGTAGTAGAAGAAATGAAGCTAAACAAAACAGTTAAGAAAACAACATACGAGCTATACGGTATCAACACTGACCAATGACTTAGTAAAATACAACTGCTAACTGTTTTTCTCTACATTCTGTATCTATGTATGAATATGTGTAATCTATGTAGTCCATATATACATGAATGATTGAATGTGTATTGTATGTAGTGCATATTCTATATCAGTGTTTTAGTTGACAAAAAAGACCTGGAAGGGTGTCGAATATTTTACAGATTGCCATAACGCAAATCAAAATCTAATATTGTAAATAGCCTATGTTGCAGACGAAACAACTAACGATTCATGAGATATTTTAGTTTCAAACTTCAAGCCCACTCCCCCCCCCCGATCCCACGACGACTAAAACACTGTTCATATTAATATGTAGATATTCTTAAATATATAGATATCTATATGAAAATGTATTTATGTAGTGCTACATTTTTCATATGAAGACGATATGTTTTATGTAGGTCCTACACTGCCTACAGCATAACCGTTATTTACGCGAACGTGTAAGCTAATTTATGGACTGCATTTCCTCTATCTATGTGATGTCTCAATTGATGTGTAATTTATGTACCGGCAGAGCATATGTACAACTGATAAAGGATACGTAGTATTTATTGCAGTCGGCTAGGCTTAAGTTTTCGATTCCAGCCAACAGGTTGTACTTGATAAGGCACCGGTTGACCTGCGTCAGTTTCTTATACGAACTGTCTTTCATCTGTTTAAAACCAGTACGATTGCAGTCGTCATCAGTTACAACAGTATAAAATCAGTTAATGCGGGATTACGCTGATGAATATTTGCTGTGGTCTGTATCATATTTATCAAGGGGGATGATCATCATTAACTCCATACAGTTCATCAGGTGCTTCACCATCATCATCAACACCGCCACCGTCACAGCCGTTATCGTCATTATTTATCATCCACATGCTTTGCAGTTCCTTAAGTGCTCTGGGGGCAGTCATGGATATGAAGTGTTAGAGACTTCGCTTTTTTCTTAGCCTCGGCATATGAGGGCGGGTAGCCAATCACGAATTTGTTTAACGGCTTTTCATGAGAAACCACTGAGATGGGTTCCAACCTAATTGACAAGACCACGATCAAACAGAATAGTTTCAAGCGCTTACGGAAACGCCATAGTAATCAAATACTCCAAATTTATAAAGCGCTAAAGCTAAGCATAGGGCCCCAGCTTATTCATGAGCGCTGCGTCTTGGCAGAGAGAAACAGAAAGGAAGAAAGAGAGAGAGAGAAGTGAAGTAGCTGACGTCGTAGGTTACTAGACAAAGCATTATTACAGAAAGATGTAATAAAAGATATCTCGGATGCGCATCGGTCTATGGGGCGTATGTATACGTGCCTTTTTCTTGGATATGTGGATGGCGATCATGTAGATGGCGAGGACGCAGAGCCAAACGACAACGGCGTGGACGAACTCAAGGCCCGACTGTGACCGACGGTAGAGCCAGCGGACCTCGGCCAGAGGAATGATGCTAAGGCAGAGGCAGAGTAGGACGGTGAAGACGAGCACTGCACCTGGGACGTTGTAGCACCAGACGTGGCACAGGAACTTGCTGTCCGACATCAAGTGATTGATCGCGTCGGTGTACTCCTCCGCCGGCATCTGCAACAGATATCGACACACAGGCGGCATCTTCAAACGGTAGGCATTCTTAAACGCTGTCGCTGTCTTCAAACGACGAACATCAAAAGCAATCGACGCCTGCAAAACCTTCTTCCTGATGCAAAGAGCGTTTATCGTCAAGAAACGCAATCGGCAAAACATGAAAAGTAAAATCTTAAGAGTGGCCAGTTCGATTTATCGAGTTCTTCTACAGCGCAGGTGATCAACTATTTTGCCAGCGTACGTATCGTCTCAAGTGCGCCTAAGCCTTAAGCCTGTATTCATATAATGGCAAACTGCGCCTGAAAAACATATTGATCAAAAGTGAAGTCGAGGGAATAGCTTATTCACAGGTGGCCAAACAAAATAATTGCTACCAAAACCGATAGTTGATAGGGCTGAGGATAATAGGTAGGGGGCATACGAAAGTAAATTCGCATTTCGCATAAAGCAGTCGCAGTATTTCCCGGGACATAAAAGGCCTCTGTTGTTACTGTTCCCGTACTTTATTCTCTCTTCCATGACAATTCCTTCCTTCTACGCTCTTCCTTCCTTCTTCCTTTGTTTTGCCTCTTCCATTCCTCGGCATGATCGCTAAACTTATTGCGAAGAGCGAAGACTCATTCGTTTTTCAAACTGCTATTATTTTGCATTTACACCGTCCCTTCACGGCTGTCCGTGTAGTTTAGATCTCTGCATTCAGTCTGCTGTGTTGTTTCGAATTACTGTGTCAAAATGTATCCTAAACTTTAAGGCGCAAATTGGAATGACAGTAGCGGAATGAATGAGCATTGAGCAGCACAGCAACATATCAATTAAAAAATACTGCAACGCCGCAGAGCTTTAGATGTATATTTCTCATTAATTTGCCTCCTACAGTAATTATCTACAGGGCAGAATCGTTTCCTTCTGTTCTGTGACTAATTATATCATCAAAGACAAGCCAGCATGTCGAGACGCTTTCGTGTGTCGGAAGTGGGAGCTGCCAATCACAGTTTTCGTCGCCTAGTTCAATGATTGACATCTGACCTGGACCCCGCAGACGAGGAATTCATTCGGCAATTCACTTGCGTCGATCACTTCCTTGCCACAGCATTGACAACGGGAACGAAGACTCGTCAGTAGACGACCATTGTGCAAACCTACACAAACACATAGTTTACGTACATGCATTCAGTCAGTATACTCATTCATTTGGCTACTACCACAATAGAGCAATATACAGAAACTAATGAAGATACCTACAAAGAATTTTAAAAAGTAACTTTCAAATTATTCGTAGAAATGATTATCAGATTTGGATGAATGTATGAAGCATACATTTAGCTGTAAGAGGTTATCTGCGGTGTTTTTCTCTTTCATTTCAGGACGCAGACACTAAGTCTTGGCCCAAGCAACGGCTGCATCATCGGACACCATCAACTGCTGATATGTCTTTTCCTCTGAACGCTCTCTCGTTCACTAGCCTAATTCTTGTGTCTACAACCGGCTCTGTGGTATGTAACGTTTAATTGGGGCCGTTCATATAAAAAACCCACTGCCATTTGCTCTTATCTAATCTATTCTAGCCGAGTCTAAGCTAATATTATATTCGATTATATTCTTGAAACTTCGTGGGACCGTTATCGTAACGCACGGAAGTCGATGGTTGCTTCTAATTAAATCCGCAGTGCTAAACCTCGTCAGCACAAATGGTATTACAGTCCAGGTCCATCTGTAAGCAGATGATGCTCGAATAGCATGGGATAGTCGTAATCGTAATCGTAATGTCCAAACTTCTAAAGCGCCACTCGAAGGCCAAGTGCAGGGCACCAGCCTATTCGCGAGCGCTACGTCAGATCACAGGGGGGTGAGTCAACGCACACACGCGCGCCTGTAGAACACAACAAACGGAATCCCATCCAGTTCTATACCACGTGTTCATGGTATAGGACTGATTTGAAATCAATATAAAGAAGCATGGAGTGGCTTCACCTTTGTAGTAAAATATGATTCGAGGAAATATGCAATAGAAAAGAACTACTTTGAAGGAATATGCAATAGAAAGTACTCCTTTTTTGGGTGGGAGAATATAAAGTTTCACAATAGTTATATTTAGAAAATCATTTCTTAAAATTAGGCCTACATTAAATGAGTCTGTTGGAGATCAGAGCTGTTCGAGTGTTCGTGTCACCTGCAGAGGAGTTTCTATTACGCTGGCCTCCTCGTCAGTTTAAACATGGAACGTCGAACCTGTCCCTCAGTCGCTCGCTTCAATGTTCAACTACCTGTTCATAATGAGTTGCCTGCGTTCGATTACATCCGTCTATCAATCTGCATGTCTGTCTGTCTGTCTGTCTGTCTGTCTGTCTGTCTGTCTGTCTGTCTGTCTGTCTGCCTGCCTGCCTGCCTGTGTCTATCTGTCTGTTTGTCTCTCTGTCTGTGTCCATGTTGTTTGTCTGCCATCGAGTTTATGTTTATGTTGCCATCATTAGTCTAGAGTGATGGGTTTACTGTATGTCTACGATTATGTAACGTTTTGTACAGCCGTTTAGCTTGCGATCTGTTTAAGTATAAACCTAAGTTGCTTTTGATGGTGCATTTGGGGGAATGGCGCCTCGTCGGCTGCCGTGCTTGCCTTAACGTATTTAGTTTTCTTGGGTGCGGTGTGCCATCCAGTTTCTTCAATAAACGAAAATATAAAATATATAGGCCCTATAGAAATATTGTAGCTCAGTTTATATAGAATTTTCTTTATGTCTAGTAACTGCAACTGATTTAATTTGGATTAAACTACTTCAAATTCTCCTTTACATTACACAACTATTACTTTTGTACATACACACGAAGACTCACCTGCATGTATAGGTAAATTTAAGAACAGTCCATTGGCAAATATTGGATGTCTCAGCGAATGCATGAAATATTCAGATGTCCGTAGATTTAGGACAAATGCAGCAATTGTCTTGAGCACTATAATTAAAGTGGCGCTACAGAAGTTTTCAGATGAGAATCGAAAGCTATGAAGACGGAAATTAGTTTATATAAGTTATATACTGTAGCTAGGACGGTACCGAACATTCGTTTCGTATTCGCTTCGGGACCGAATAGTGGGCCAAATAGCTATTCGGTATTCGGCCGAATAGTAGCGGTCAGACCGAATACGAATAGTGGTCACGTGACATGTTTCTGCATAAGCGGCTGCTATAGCGAGTGGACTGAAGTAACCGTCTCATTAACTTAATATATGCTGTGGTTGCAGCCATGGCGTTGCCTACTGCCTGGACCACGGTATCGCAGTGTCAGTAGTCTCATTCTTTGTGTACAGTGAATGAACGTTAGCGTATTTCTGAATGTTGTCGGTAGACCTATTTTGTGCACTATTTGTATTCGTATTCGGCCGAATAGTTGGTCCAATTATTCGTAATCGACCGAATAGTGATATTCACCTATTTAAAATTTAGTTTTTTTTTCAATTTAGTTTGTTTAATTGTAGTCTGTTTTAGTTTTTACGACAATCTGTGATTTCAGATTGTTTAATGATCTTTAGTTTTAGTTTGTTTAATAACTTTTTGTCATATAAACAACCTTTCTTAATCTTTGGATTTAGTTGTGTATTATCCAATTAGGCAAAGTAGTTCAATAACCTTTGGTTATTTCAAAATCCTTGGATTTAGTTGTGAATAATTCAATTAGGCTTACTAAGACGATGGAACGTGATACACATGAAATTATTAATGATTAATGAATAAACTTAATAATTATGTCAACATCTGCAGGAGAATGGATTCCGTCGAAGTATACCGCCCGAAAATTTTCAATTTCCTCTGCTCAGCAGCGACACCTGTGCAGTTTCAGCAGCGAATCAAGCATGCGCCGACCAGACTGAGTCTCAATCTTAAAAACTAAACCAATGTTTGTTTCTGAATAAGACCCAGCGCAGGTAGAAGACGAGAGCATCAGTTTCTGTGGATTTGCCACAGGCAAATGTCAGTCTAATTCGTCCGTCTAAGGTGACCCTGCAGGCGATTGAACTGAGCGCCAATATAGCACGTTCCGCCGACCTGAAGGAGGTGTCGCTAAGATGCACATTCGTGTCAGAGCACAAAGATGGCGGCCGTCGTCCGTCGCAATCGCAGCCATTTCTTCGCAACACTCGCTCTCTATCCGTTGCTGGCTCGTGGTAAAAATGGTTCATTTCTTATAAGCACGATATTTCCTCAAGGCACTCGTATAGCTTCTCGATTGCCTCTTATGTCGTCGACGAGCGAAAGAAGTTTTCTGTGGGTTTCTAGACCGCACAGGATCTCATTGGATTCAATGGCAACTGGCCATTTAAGAGTCACAGCGGGAATTGCGAGAAGCAGCTGTGCAACATAATTATCTCTGGTTTGTACAATACCTTCGAAGAAGGAGGCGTCATGTAGGTCATTAGTGTTGCTTGGTATTATTGTCTGCATATCAGGGTGGGAATTGTCGGGAGGTTTCGAGGTTCTACCTCCCACTAGTCTTTCTTAGACCCCCAGTTAAGTCTTCATTGCACACCCCAGGGGTTCATTTCCAACCCCCTCAGTTGTGCTACTGTGATTTAGCATTATTTGACTCTGAGTCTCTGACAACTAGAATAAATTTCCATGGTGTATCATGTATGCGTTTTTGAATTTTCTCTTGATTTTGATTCGAGTCTGACTTGCAAAACCGCTAGCGTTGAAATCAGCTGCTTTCAAATTTCGTTAATATCAGTTTGGAAAATACGGATAAAATGTTCAACCCGTCAGTCTTTTTTCTACAATTCCTATACTGCTGCATATGAATTGCTAACTCCTATGGCTACAACGCAGTAGCGTAGACTATAAAATGCCGCATCCACCTTGACTCTATTCTATATGATCTGAACCAGGCAAGTACCAAATTCCATACCCATGCCATACGACGTCTGGAGTTTCAGAATTTGTTAACCCCTTCCGCTCGCTCTACAAGTTCTCTGATGTAGGTAATTCGACCTTTCTAAAATAGGCCTACTTAGATCTCAGACTACAGGAACACACTCTTAACTTAATCGCTATGCAGTCCAACAATAAACAAAAAATTTACTTTGAATGAGCGAATTAATCAATTAGTGACATCCGAACATAATTATCCTATATATAGTTCATGTTAATTTTATGGATGGTAATTTTGACCTACTGATGACGTTGTTGTCCGTCGGCGAACAACAACTAGACAACGTTGTCAGCTCCGTCTGCGGCGTATCATCTGCGCACAAGAATAACATCATAATATTTATCCAAGCTCTGTAGCAGGATTCGCCTATTCCATGTCTACAGAAAAAACGATAATTACTGGCCAAATGCAAACAAATAAAAATGGCTGCTTAGAAACAATCGACAGGCACATGGAATCGAGTTATGACTGAAAGGATAAACAGAAGAGAAACATCGATAAACACAACAGAAGAGCTTGATAAACATAATAGAAACAATATTCAAACAAAATAGAAACGTTAATAGGCTAAATAGAAGCTTCTGACAAACGAAATAGAAATCACTTATGAACAGAATAGAAATAGACCTATTTGTTAAGCTGAATTGAAACAATTCACGTCCAAATGGAAATAATTGACAGCTGAAGAGATCAGAACATTGTTTGAGGAACCCGATCAGAGGCCAATCGATCATCAACTATCGGAAAGAGAGATCAATGGCCGACGATTCGCCATCGACCGCAGATCCACGTCATCGATTACGAACCGTATTTCCTCTTCCGCAGCGACATGCAATTCCTCTCATCTCCCTTCACCCTTTTCCTCCCTTCCACCCCTCGTACTTCCCTCATTCCATTCTGCGCTCTACCCCTACCTCTCTATGGACAGAAGATAGAGGAAAATACTTCTCTTTGTTCAGTTTATCGTATCTGTTTTCCTCCCTTCTCTCTCACTCCTCCATACTCTCTCCACTCATTCCTTCTTCCATTCAAAGTTCTGCATACTCCTCCTGCTGTCTACCACCTTAATCAACTCCCTCGTTCTCCATCCTCCCCTCCTAATCTTCCACACTATCCTCTTCTTTCTCCCCCTCCTCGTCCTCCTCCATCTTCATCTCCTCCTCCTCCTTCCCTTCCTCCGCTTTCTCCTATAACGATTCGCGCATACATGGCCGTGTTCCCATCAGTCCGGGTGTTTCAGCTGCCGCTCCTGCTGCTGCTGAGGCATATGTGAGCTCGAGCGATAGAACGGTCATCTGAGAGGATGCTGATTCTGACGTGGAGCGAAATGGGTCAGATGCTGGCCAGATGGATTCTGCATATGGCACCGGCTGATTGGTTTCGATGGGATCTGATGGGATAGATAGATAGATAGATAGATAGATAGATAGATAGATAGATAGATAGATAGATAGATAGATAGATAGATAGACAGATAGACAGATAGACAGATAGATAGACAGATATATATATATATATATTTATATAGACAGACAGACAGACAGACGGAGAGAGAGAGGGAGAGAAAGCTGAAGAGGGAGAGAGAAACTGAGAGAGAGAGCGAGAGAGAGAGAGAGAGAGAGAGAAAGAGAGAGAGAGAGAGAGAGAGAGAGAGAGAGAGAGAGAGAGAGAGAGAGAGAGAGAGAGAGAGAGACGGAGAAAGAGAGATAGACGGAGAGGGAGAGAAAGCTGAAGAGGGAGAGAGAGACTGATAGAGAGAGAGACAGAGAGAGACAGAGAGAGATAGACAGAGACAGACAGACAGAGAGATGGAGAGATAATTATTAATATGATGCGCCTCTCATAATGGCCGCCGATCCGTGGCTCTTCCAATTCTCCGGTGGTTCCTTGACTCGTCTCGCATCTGTAGGCCACGTAACATCTGAACGCTCTTCTCATTCAGTTCAACATCATATTGCAGCTATGTATATTATGTACAACGATGTGTTAGATATCATCGTAACATGACATTGTGTGAGTCGGGTTTCATAGAGGTTACGAGCGCACGATAAGCTATTGATTAGCGCGTTAGATTGTCAATCGAGAGGTCGGGGTTCAACAGTATTACCCGCCAATGCAGAAACTTGGTTTTTCGGTTCCGTCTGCGCCCTCTCCAACTCAGCTATGAGTACATTAACCGTATACTCTCAATGAGAAGATCAGAAGGCGAAAGACATCCGCCTTCATGGGCAGAGGCTAAGAAAATGAAGTCGCTAGCACTTCATGCGTGGTGGCTCAGTGGTAAGTTCGGCGCCTTGTGACCGAAGGGTTGCAGGTTCGGATCCCACTCTAGCCGCTGCGTACGGACCTTGGGCAAGTCCTTCACTCGCGATTGCTCGTGGCGCTTCGGCGTGAAAACTCCGACACAGTATACCAATGCCGTAGTCGGGAGCACCTCTGAGTAGTAGTAGACTTGAGGAGGCGCTATAGAAATATCCGAAATAAAAATAAATAAATGATTACCTCCCTGGATAGTTAAGAGACGTCTCTTATTTTTCTTTCTTAAAGTGTTATACTGTGTGATATCTTACATGCCAAAAAGAAACAAGGTATACCATCGTCCATTACCACTATACGATGTGCATAAGTATATATTCATATCGATGCATATGTAGGCTCTATAACAGGGGTGGGCAAACTTTTTGCACTTGGGGCCACATTAAATGCCAAAAAATTCGGAGGGCCGGATGACAAATTGTTAACTTTTAATAACGACTAACATGAAAAGAAGTTCACTTATTAATAATATATTAACTACACTTTGGCTGTCACTAATGAGATGTATGCGACTGTGAACATGCATTAACAAGTTTTCCATAATCAGGAGTGATTGTGCTGGTTGCAATTCACAGTTTGAGTTCAAGTTTAGATCACTTAACTGAGACCTGTACTTGGATTTGTTTATCTTCATAGTTGAAAACCTTTGTTGACAGATGTAAGTGGATGAAAATAACACAAACATTTTTAAAGCAAAAGTTTTTAGATTAGAGAATTTTTAAATTTTTCCTTCCTGAGCGAAGAAAAGAATGTTATCAGGTCTGATCCTTTGAGCTGTTCTTTGAGAACAATGTCACGTTGTGGGTCGGTTAACTCCAGCTGAAGTTCCGTATATGAGGTAATTGTCAATGTCAAATGTGAACGGTATAGTAAACACAGCAAATTCAGTCTCAGTTGATTTAAGATCCACAAATCGTCTGGAGAACTCTTCTCTCAAACTTGACAGCTGTAGGCTATATTTTTCCTACCCTGCAGTTTGCAACTGGAGGGTAGGAAATTTCCCGTAGTTTTGTTCTTTCATCTACTTTGAAAGCAACATTAGCTTTACTTGAACGGATTTCACTTCTGCGTATACAGATCATGTGCAAAAACCTCTGCAGGGAAGTGAGGCAGATCGGCAGAGTTAACGCATTGAGTTATTAAAGACGAGACCGGAATGGTAAGCAAGAGAGCAGCGCCTCTGTAAAAAGAAGAAAACTTCTCGTGGTCTGAAGTTTTAAAAATCTGGAGAATTGTGGGGGCCGGATAAAAAGTGTTGGCGGGCCGGATCCGGCCCGCGGGCCGTAGTTTGCCCACCTCTGCTCTATAATATATATTTAACGCAATATATATATATATAGTATTGGATATAGGACGGGATTTTACGATATGTATTGGATTGAATATTTATTTATTAAATAAATATCGTTCATTTGCATATTCATTTTGATGTATTTCGCAAATAATCAAGATAAAATATCCAGCCTAGTTTAATTCAACACTCGATATATTGCGCATATTTGCCCTTTGATTCTCGTCGTCCTTTCTCTAATGCGATCGTCTAAGCCGAAGACACATTGAATACCTCACCCTTGTAGCACCTGCAGCAGCAACTGCCTAATCAGCAGAAGATGCAACAGTGAGGGCTATTGTGCGTCGCTTAATCGTTCCACCGAATCGACTACTAGACGACTATTCGGATTGGATTTCGGTTACATTGAATACCACGCCACCTGGTGCTCACTCAGCCCTTCTTCATCCTCTTTGGATCCGTAAACGAGTACCAGTACAAGTTGGTGAAAGAGTTGTTTTGTCGAATAGAAGGATGGCCGTGGTCGTGTTTGAGCCTAGTGGTTTGTACGTCGTACCACGCTTCAAACTCTAGCTTCTATGAAGGCGTGTAGTTTAAGGCTGTGACAGCAACGCTTGTGATGATAACGGCTCCATTCTCAGAGAAAAACACCCGATGAATGCAACATTGCTGAAGTGTCTTTTGTTTTCAAATCTGGTGAAAGATAAAGTTAACGATTATTAGCCCAAATGTAAAAAATATTTTGCCTCGAGAGAGTTATGCAAAATCTTCGAGAGTTCAATCGGGGTCTTGAACTTAAGATTGCTCTTGCCGACTTGGTTTGATAGCGTCGGTGTAAAGCTGGTCGCTCTTGTACGGCTTTTGTGTGGCGTTGATAATTCTCGGAGATTAACATTAGGCCCTACATCATTGGCATACATTATATCATACATTACAGTGTACCTGTCGGTCGTATTTGCAGGTGAAATAGATTGATATTCGCTTATTATGCACTATTACTTGGCCTGTTTCAGGCCTATAATATATGTACAGACCATGAAATAAAGGTAGTGGATTGGCGCTGTCTATGCGTCGCTCTGTTATAGGCACGGTGAGGAGAGTCCTGTTATCCCTGAAATACAAAGCCACGTGCCAACTCAACAATTCATCCATCAAAGGCTGAAAGACAGGCATTCTATAGTTGTGTTCATGTAGTCGCTGCAGTCGAAAATTGCTTCGACCTCGGGATAAGGCTTTTCTGCAGAATTGTCATCTGTAGAGGCGTATACACGCAGACAAGGTGCCACAATTTCTTCCAACCTACTCAAGACTATAGTATATAATTCTGAACAACTAAGCAGAGCAAACAGGCAATCGCAGACTATTGGTGTTCTAAATGCAGTCCTAAATAGTCACTCCTATCATGCATGTCGCTATATAAATTGGATCGTCGTTACAGATCGCTTTGTGCATTTATTTACACTCTTATAATAATCAAATCTCCCGTAACTTTTTCTACAACGCCAGGATTCAATATATTAGGCATCTAACGGTGGCACACCAAGACCTAACCGCAAATCCGGATCGAAGAGTTTGCCAATACAGCAAATAGAAAATGTTTGCTCATATATATACATATATATATATTGGTGGAGTTGTGAGTGTGAGATTTGAAGAGAGAGTGGTCATAATTGAATAGTCGTTGGGCCTTGTACAGACGGCCATATGTGGACAGTTAATTGCTTTCTGCAGTGATGAAGGAAATTACCGATCAATTGGATTTCGTTCCTATAGCAAGATGTCATCGCAGTCCCAGAGATTCGTCTTCAAAGATTCGTTCGACGACGTTAACCTGCTTCTGGCACTGGCACCAATTCCACTGGCACCAGTGCCACTGGCGTTCGTCTGCTGGTGCCGCTCTTCCCTTGTAGATGATCAAATGTTGGCGTGTTTGACGTTTTCTGACGCTTCATCGGAGTTTCCAATTGGTGCGCTCACTCATGCGTACGAACTACAAAGCTACTTACTTTACAAATATTCATCTTGTGTAGTCTACGTACGATATAGACTATGTAAGCATCGAAATAGTATATATAAGTACCTCACATCTGCCCCAAGGCCCTTTTTAAGATGCGTCAAATACGTTTCTCGCAATCCTACATGTAGTTAAAGTTCCAAAAATAAAAGTAAGTTTGTCTGTAGTCGCATAATAAGGCTGGATCATCTCAAATAGGTCTCCATTTGCCGTAAGAGTATCTGGTTAAGGCTCCTGTATGATAACGAAGATGATTTGCGTCGTCTTTCTCCTTTATCAAAGCTTAGGACTGGCATCACCAGAAAACGGCAGTATATTATTGTATTGTATTGTATCTAGAAATTTATAAAACGCCTATCGTAGAATAAATAACTATTCAGAGGCGCTCTCAGCACAGGAGCCCCGAGGAAACAGAAATGCCTTCATGGAACGCGAGATCGATGAGGAAAAGTCAGTCATTAGTTTGGTCCTGGGCAGAGGGAAGTCGTTCCAGATCATGGGACCCACAACAGTAAACGCCCGGTGCTGGGTTAAAGCAGTTTAATCACTCGAACAAAAGATCAAGCCGATTCGCGGGTTTCACATATACTACGAGATATATTTCGGATATATGAGCGTTCTCTCCATTGGCAGTTTCTCGCTGACATATCGAGATCGACAAATGCAATCCAAGCAAAAGTTGACAGTTGACGCTTGTTCTGATTCCCTGTTATGTTTGGATGAAGACGGAGAATGTCACAGATACATCGGCGCATGCATGTATACACTATAGGAACCTAAGACAATATAAACTTTGACCTCTACTAAATACCCATTCGGAGATACTTAAAACATATTGCTCGATTGCATACTCATGGGACGAACATCGAAAGTCGGTATACAGCCCCAGAGTACATCAGGAAGCTCTGTGTCTCCGTCTACAGCCAGCCAGGTCGTCGATCCTCACGTTCTGCAGCTCGTGGGGACTTGATAGTCCCGCGCTCCCCTTCACAGATGTATTCTCATGCATTGATCCATCACACTGGAACAGTCTTCCATTAACAATTCGTAACATTGCAGCTCAGGAAACATTTTCGAAATTTCTTAAGTCGCATCTGTTTAAATCTCTTAGGTAGCTACCTTCAGCGTCTTCGTGAGGTTCTAGTAAGGCGCTATATAAATGGCCATATACATACATATATACATGCATTGTGATATCACTGTTCAAGCAATGTAGACCCCATACTCGACGTGATGCACCAGAGCCTTATGACGAGATATTACTATATTTATATACAGTATATAATTGACTGCAACGTCATGGCCAACACGTCATAATTATATTGTCCATCATAACGAATACATGTGTGACGTAACTGTAGATCCAATATCGTTGTTCACTGTGGCATCAGTGTTAAACCTAATATTATACTTTCCATTGTGACAACAAATAAACGATGCCATGCATTAACGTATTGCTTATTGTGACATCATTGTTAGACCTAATATTCTTTCCATTGTGACAACAAATAAACGATGCCATGCCTTAACGTATTGCTCATTGTGACATCATTGTTGCAACACCTATAATGTATTGTTCCCTTTTTAATATTGTTGACTGTAATGTATTTTCAAAAGCCAATACGTCACGGTCAGCAAATTATACTGCATGACGTCAGAACTGTTTATCAGCTCTGACGTTATGCAGGCCATTATAAGTTCTGACGTCATGCAGTATATTTGCTGGCCTTGACGTCTGTTTAAAATAAATAGGCCTATTGTGTATAAATTGCAGTGTGATTCTCCCTACAGATTTTATTTTAGTTATAGTTAGTTATAGTTAATGGTTTTCCATTTTAGTTATAGTTACAGTTATAGTTAGTATTAATTTTTATTTATAGTTATAGTTATACAGTAGCCTAGTTACTGGGCTTTTACTTTAATTAATTTTATTTAGTACATAGTTACCACTGGCCCCAATGGGTTAACAGATTTTAGGTAGTGTTTGATCTTATCCCCTTGTCAACAACTGTCAAACATTCAAGGACCCCCTGACAAAATTATGTCAAAGAAA
Organism: Allolobophora icterica; assembly: GCA_963556255.1. Lineage (NCBI taxonomy): Eukaryota > Metazoa > Annelida > Clitellata > Crassiclitellata > Lumbricidae > Allolobophora > Allolobophora icterica. The sequence continues at coordinate 75,050,536 of OY744602.1, read as the reverse complement.
ATTACCCCACCCCAGAAAATTTCTATGACTCTAACAAATGCAAAAAAACTGAAATGCCGAGAAAACAAGATGTTGTTATTCAGATTTGAATTTGATACTTAATGGCTACAGTAGGCCTACATGTGGAATCACCGTCTGTCACCGATATTTAATGGATTTTTCTCATTTAAAAATCTCGTTTTCTTTTAAATGTGTATTCAATTTGATTTTATTATGAACATTTCTAATTTGAAAATGAACATGATAACTTTTTTATAAATCGAAAGAAAAATCATCTTTGCATCAAAAAGAAACTCGAAATAGGGCCTATTAGATTTTCGAAAAGAATCCAGGATAATCGCAAAGAGAATAGGCTATGCAGCACATTTTCTCATTTTATCTGAGAACAATAAACAGGATAATTTAAAACGAAGAAAATATCGCGTTTGATTAGACTACAAAAAAGAAATAGATCTCTCATAAAGACTTTCCGAATCTATGGTTGCTTTTGATTAAATTATTGTTGACGTAAATTTGTCTTGAACACACACTTCCTCTTGTCAAGAATTGTCAAACATTTTCAAATCTCTTGCCAATTTTTTGACACAATTAATGGACGACCCCATGGGTCACTCTTCTACTTTTTATGCTAATTTAAAGACTGCTCTTTTTTACCGTGGATGGAATGTACGCGCTCCTCAGTAGACTGTCTTGAAGGGGAGCTATATGATGTTTCTTAATAATAATAATAATAATAATAATAATAATAATAATAATAATAATAATAATAATAATAATAATAATAATAATAATAATAATAAATAATAATAAATAATAATAAATAATAATAATAATAATAATAATAATAATAATTAAACAACATAATAACCGTTGTACATCTGTCTGTCTGTCTGTCTGTCCGTCCCGTAACAAACACTATTGTGACGTCACTATACTGCCGCCTTGGCGACGGTTGTCTTGACGACGGCTAGAGGCCTATAATAATTATGACGTTATTGTTATCACTGCAATAATAATTATTTTTTATATACCGTGATTTTTCACGGGTTACAGCTAGTAATAATCTATACATATAGTTTCCTTATATGCAAATTTGTCCGTCGTATAACGCTTTCTGTTCTATTGTGAAACCGTTTGTGACGTCACTATACTGCCGTCTTGACGACGGCGATCAGAGCATTTTAGCCAACGATACACATAGGCCTATAATGATACATTGTCGTCACGTCATAATTTATGACGGGTTAATACATAATAATAATAATAATAATAATAATAATAATAATAATAATAATAATAATAATAATAATAATAATAACCAACTACATACGCTTTTGACTTTTGACTGATTCGTAGGGTCTACTTCAAATGACTCGAGACAGCATTCCCACGCCTGCGGTCACTCAAGATCTTTAGAGACATTTTGACTACAAGATTAACGTGACTACTAATTTTGCGAATTTGCGCAATTCAACTTGGGTCGCAATCGCTATAGAAACGTTAACACAATAATTACATTTAATAAAACGAGCCCATCGATATCTATATTTAGACAATAAATATCGCTCCTATCTAGAAGGCCGCTTCTACTGGGTTTATTCACAAATCCAAAATCCGGGGCGAACATAGGCTGTTGTAGCGCATTTCACGTTATCATATTTATCGATATTGCCCTTTTTATTTCATTAACGAAAACAGCGATGGCTTTTTGTTAGTGTTATTTTCGTTATAGTTATAGCTAATGATATTTTTAGTTACAGTTATAGTTATCGTTAACGAAATCATTTTTTGTTCGTTAACGCACATTTTCGTTATCGTTAACGTTAACGAGAATCACACTGATAAATTGTTACCCCATTTCAAAGTGTTGTGCTCATCGTCGTTACTGATGACGTCAGAATGCACTTAGCTTTTGCAAATATGTCACAGTCAACAATAGTTAACGTTATGGACCGGGAACAATATAACAATGACGTCACAATAAGCAATAGACCCCATACTAAAGATATGAAATATATAGATAGAAGAAGAGAAGAAGAGCAGTTCCTGAGCTAGCCTGAAAGGGAGCCTTGGATATGAAGTGTTATCGACTTCATTTTCTTAGCTTCGGCATATGAGAGCGGGCGGTCAGTCCTTTCTCTCGTCGTCTAATCTTCCCACAGACAGTGTACGGTCAGTGTACTCATTGTAGCTGAGTTGTCTAGGGGGCGCAGACGGAACAGACATCTGGAAACAATTTTCTGCAGTGGGCGGGATATGAATCCCCGACTTCTCGATTGACAGTCTAGCACGCTAACCACTAGACTCCCGCGTGTAATATAAATATGGGTAATATATTTATATTTAATTGTGTGTGTAATTGCATAGTTTGCCATTGGAAGACGCGCACAGATGCACACGTGTTGTGCCAAACTGGAATATACTGGAGACAGGTTGCCGAATGATGCTGCGCTACGAATGCTTTGTTGATTCGGAAGGAGCGCCTATAATCGCATCGGGTGTCAGGTTGGGTGTTTATATAGGCGTCCTAATCAAACAAACCGATGCCATCACTCACGAGACAGGCAGACAGACAGACAGACAGACAGACAGACAGACAGACAGACAGACAGACAGACAGACAGACAGACAGACAGATAGATAGATAAAGATAGAGAAACTAAGAGAGTGAAAGAGAGACAGAGACAGAGACAGAGACAGAGATAGCCAGATGTAGAGAGAGATAGAGAGGAGATGTAGAGACAGAGATATGTAGATATAAAAGAGAAAGACAGAGAGACAGACAGAGAGACAGAGAGAAATAGAGAGAGACAAAGAGAGAGAGAGAGAGAGACAGAGAGACAGAGAGACAGAGACAGACAGAGACAGACAGAGACAGAGACAGAGACAGAGACGGTGGAGGTGAAGAAGAAAGATGAATTGGAGAAAGACTGCCGGGTGAGATAAAAAATATTGAATTTATCATGAATCTGCATCAAACGAGGCGCAATAATAAATGTTGTCTACTATTTAAACAACTTCTGGTTGGCAGATCAGTCGATCAGTGGCTGCGTCAAACCAGTGGGGGCTGAAGAGAGGAAAAGACGAGGAAAGACACTTACACCATCAGTGGGTGTGACTTGTTCTCAAGAGGCCCTCGACGGATATTAAGACCTACATCTGCAATACATTTTGACTATACGGAAATGTACAATACATTACGTAGCAGTCGTCTAGATAATTATAATCAGCGCTGGACGGTCATTCGACTGAGGCAGAAACACAACGACCATATAAAACAACCAACGCTTAAGAAACAAATACAAACATATTATTTATACCTGAAAGATACACTACACTCGACGCACTAGGTAGGCATACACCTACCTATAATTATCTATATATATATATATATCGATGTATATATATATATATATTATGTCTGTGCTATATATGCGTTTAGCTGGTGCACACAACTTTTACACCGGTCGTACAGCTATGCTACAGTTGCTTTGAGAGGTTCTACAGAAGATAATTATAAATGCTAAGATACATACATGTGTATACACTGCATATGCTTGCATTCATACATACACATTACACACATACACAGAAACATGCATGCACACATACGGACATACTACATACATACATACATGTACATACACACATATATGCATACATACATATATGCATACATACAAACAAACATACATACATACATACATACATACATACATACATACATACATACATACGCACATAGATACATATATACATACATACACACACGCATGCATACGTGTAGACAAATATACCTGATCGTAGTAGGTAAGAGATGAGTTTCTGCCACCATTCGTCGCCTTGGGCATCGATGTAGGTGACATCAAAGAGAGCGTTTGGAATGTCACACTTGGTGAGCATGAGGACAGCGAGGTTCCTCTGCGTTGACTCGGCCGTCAACAGCTTCATATCAGACACGTTCATCCAGACATCGCTGAGGAATTCCGGCGACAGGACCATCAGCGTCCTACGCGATCGACGCACCCCTTCGTAGATCTTGTTGTAGAGGGTCGTGTTGGAGTCTCCGTGAGGACCAAGGACCAGTTCCTCCTGCTCGATTGACAGGCAACGAAGACCAACGTAGGCGGTCTCGAGTCGCTCCATGATCCCGAAGACCCAGTCGCGTTCGTTGTGATGGTGAACGAAGAAAGCATCGTTGGAGACGAGGTGATCGCGCGACGAAATGCCTCCGGTGGCAGTCATCGCTGGCAGCATCTGCTTCGGCGGTTGCTGATGCTGCTGGTGAAAAAGACAGCATCCCATACAGTTAGGCAGATCGTTTGTCCATCGGCAACAGTTGAACTGGTTTAGTATCTTAGTGCTTATGTGTAATTACCTTCCTCCATCTCATCTCAAGGAGTTGGTGTCTCGGTCTCATACATTCCTGGACGTATATGTCTTCGCTCTGCTGCACAATGTGAGCTTGTTGTTTCCCCCGTTCCATGGTTCAGCATAGATTAGAAGCTTCCCTATGGTTGGTCCAACTTCCAGGAATAGGTTGCCTAGCACTCTACCTCATGCATGAGCTCCTTGGTCTTTCTTACCACTATTCCGTAAGCACTTGAAAATCATTCTGTTCGATTCTGGTTTCTGTATTTAGGTCGGGAACGCCTCTGATGAGTCTCATTTGAAGAGCCGCTATATAAATATGTGACTACAATTCCAATTCTACTTACTTATAGGCACACACGTAAGAGATATTATGCTAGTCTATACGTTACAGAGCATGTTTAAGAATTTAAAGTCTGTTATTATGTTGCAGTTCAAACCAAGTCTGATAAATTTAATTCGAGCGCGTTTTCGTACATTTGTCAGACGTCTGTGGTTATGGCCAAGATAGACCTCTATAACGCTATTATCCGCAATAGTCAGAGCGAGGCTATCACAGCCTTAAGTGTAAGCATTTAATGAAGAAGACTTCGGTTCTGTAATTGGGTCAGGTGCATAAACGTTAAAAGATCATTATTCAACTTTGCGAGCTTATATCTTCTGCATTTGAACTTTCCTTACAAAAATAAACGTCTTTTCTAAACAGCTTGTCTGGTATGTTCACGGAAAATATTTCCTGCAGTTTTTCGTAACTGTCTCCAAGTGATCTATTTAATCTGAAAATCTTAATAGGCACAAATAAAGATATAAAGACTGATGAAAATTCCGTAAAGAATTGCCTTATATAAGTATAGTATTGTATAATTGCAAATGATTTCAAGCAAAGGCATGCGTCGACCATAATATATAGGCACACCCACCCTGAACTGCAAAACACGTGGGACATGTAAAGTGTTACAGTTGCCAAATTGTGCAGTACTATATATATATTTATATATATATACATAATATACATATATAGTTTTATATATACGTAAATATGCTGTTACGCGTGCATCTTGCTCCATTGCGAAGTCATATTGGTTCCCGTTTGATAGCTATTGATAAAATTTAGTATGAACCATGACGTTATATAGTCAGATAATCTCCTCACGTACACGAAATATACTCTCATATAAACAGTTGATATATATGCATGCATAGTATCATGAGAAGCCGGTCATTGGACAATCGATGTTCCTTGGGGTAGCTCTTCATGGACCCATGAGAGACATGCTGTATTTCGATCTACTGCCTATCAGTATTTTCAGGTGGACTATCTCGGACAACCATGTGCTAACTGCCTCCTCCTTTACCCAAGAGACACAGGACGAGGCTTTATATACGAGCCACACACACGCACAGAAATGTGCAGCGTCCATTGAGTTCTGTATATTCTATGAATTTGGACGAGATCAAACATTACAGAGGAAAGGTACAGATAAGGCTACTGATCGTTTCGGCTACCAGGATAAGGACGAATGGTTGGCCGTCTGCGATTGCCAAAGACATAAACATGACGTAGGCATGAGCAAAGGAAGCTGGCTGACAGTAAGATTCAACGCATTAAAAATGGCTGCACATTTTATTGACTAATTGAAATTCAGTAGACTGAACAAGAGAAATAATAAGTAGAAAGCGATCGTGAAAGGCAGTTGTATTAAGGAGAGATTCAATGGAATAAAAACAGACTAAAACTTCAGCTCTTCCTTCAAAATATTCACAACAGTTGCATAACCCATGCTAATATGTCGATGTAACAAAATAAAATTGTACTATATTACATCTACATCGGCTGTACACATTAGCGTCGCCACACGGGAGGGGCAAGGGGCAGCTGCCCCAACCTTAATCGGGCTGGGTCCTGGAATTCGTACAAATCCCTAGGTGGTTTGACATTTTCTTCCATTAGTCTTGCTCTATCGACTAGGTTATCTATTCCAGGAAGTTGGACCGATCACATCGAAGCTTCTATGGTACACCGCAGTAGTTCGTATCAAGGGAATAACCAGGCCAACCGGTGCAGCACAGCGAAGAAATCTACGACCAGGCATTGATGAAACCCAGACTCACAGCTCCCTGAGATAAGATGGAGCACAGCAGTTGCACGTAGGATTACGATCTTAAACTCGGCACATTTGTGGTTCACCAATCAGCGTTGGGTCTGCATTGTAGCATGACTGAACTTGATAGCCTACATAAGTCAGAAGCATTTTTATCTGAGAGGAGAATCAAAGCCGCTGGTTCCGTGTTCAAGGCGAACGCTCAAACCAACCACTGAATTATGGAAGAGAAAAGTTGCAATACCTAGGAGACATTAAGGCCAGGTTGTTTTTGTGATTGATCGATTACGAATTGGACCTGTGTATAGTAATTAATAACCAAAATAATTAGGCCTACTGACCAACCAGCGAACCAAACCTTAAAATGTGAAGAATTTCAAGTGACTGAGAAAGTAAAAATGCAGTATCTGCTGGGTACTTAGTATTTGGGTTCGTTTAATTTACAGCCATAAGAAAAACGAATACATAGTTTATTAGGTTGGAATCATTCGTGTACTAGCGAAACTTGGAAATTCCGAGTTTGTTGCATTTTTAACACAAAGTTAAAGTTACATGTAGAAAACTCTCTGGCTTCCGGACCCTCGCCCCAGACCCTCGAGCAAAGGTATTTCCTCTTTACTCCACTCGAAATTTCTCAGGTTTCATGTATACCTTGATTTCCCAACCTCATAGAGCTGGCGACGCCACTGGCTGTGCATCTATATATGATCTATATGATCATACAAAGCACTTATTACTAGACATTATACGGCCGCAATCTGGAACTCTGAAGTTGAGGCGCATGGATTGGCCTATGTATGTCCAGGAGTTTAGTCACACTAAGATTTTAGGCCCCTATATACACGCAGATATAATCATAGAATGACTAGACTAATAATGTACTAAGCGCTTAAACACATAATTATAACCCAAGCACTTAACACGGTATGGGTTTTCACTTCAGTTGTCGAGTATTCGAAATTAAGGCCAGAAGTTAAGTAAGTAATCTCTATTAGCGCGAGACGTTTAACGCGAGAAGCTAATACGAGGGCCATTAAGATACTATGGACCATATTATAGGCTACTCTTGTTTAGGCTGTTTTAGTTCAACGGCATTTATATATAAGCCATTGAGTGCTACACGCCGAAGACCTGTTGAGCGATGTGATTAGGTAGCGAGAAGATGATCGAAGGCTGCTGGTCTACGATTCCAATCACGTCTTGGACTGGCGTGGTGAAAACGGTAACCCAATAATGTCTGCGGCGGCAAAAACTGTCAGCGCCTCAGCCACCGAACGAAATCACTTGATGGACTATGTTCCCTATAAGAGGATTCACCTCGTGACCATAATTATGGCTATATTAGAATAAGCTCAGTTTCTCTTCACATCTTCCTTATCATCATCCTCCTTCTCCTCCACCTCCTCCTCCTCCTCCTGCGCTTCCTCCTAAACATTCATAGAGTTAGCCTCATAATCAGCGTCATAATTAGGCTTCTTAAGAACGCTGATGTGATTAGCTGTTTATATGTTATGCGATGACTCACTCGATCAACCTCTTCCTCAATCTATTCATTTTTTGCAGAAAGGATAAGAGGATCGGAAAGAAAAAGAGGTGGATAAGAAGGAGAAGGGGAGGAAGGAGACGGCAAAGAAGAGTAGAAAGAGAAGTGAAGAAAAACCAGAAGAGAAGATCACTTATCAAGTACAGAAGAAGATGAAAAGAAGGAAAGAAAGGGGAAGGAGGAGAAAACAGAGACGGGAAGAAGAGAGAATAAGAGGAAGAAGTAGAGATAATAAGACGGAGAAGAAGAGAGAATAAGATGAAGAAGAAGAGAGAATAATATTATGATGGAGAATAAGAGAGTATAAGATGGAGAAGAATAAAATAAGACGGAGAAGAAGATAGAATAAGACGATGAAGAAGTGAATGAGATTGGATTTAACTGGATTGAACTGTTAAGAATACCATTGGATTGCGTTGAATGAATTGAATCTTCTAGGGAGAATGTCTTAAATGATATCGCGCTAATTGAGGTTCCGACGCCATTGGGGATATGATGGAGTAGACTGACATCACCGAAGACAGGCGACAACGACTTGAAAGAGTCGGTGAGTCTTTAGGACGAGAGTGATGGACCCGATTTACAAGCGATGCCCTCGAGAGCAGAAGCAGGATGCGGAAGAGGAGGATGGAGAAACTAGAACGCAGAGTGGAAGGGGAGGAAGATGTTAGTAGCATCGCTTCGAAATCCCTGGCATCGCATCCTGCGGCAACGACTGGATCCACGCAGTTTGAGGTTAGGACGAGGGAGGGAGGTCAGTCATTGGGGTCGTTATGGGTCTCTGTCGCTGCTAAATGGTCTTATCAATCGTTCATTATCACTACGATCCTTAGGCGATCGTCTCTGTCAATCTTCTCTCCTGTCTGTCATTCGCATCTCGCGCATTTCCTATAACTGTCGTCATTGACAGTTTAAGTTGCCGGTGATTCACTTCATTTGTCTCTTCTCTGCTCTTCTCTACTCTCTTTTTACCTTCTCTTATCTCCTCCCGTGTCCTCTTCTCTGCTGTACTCTATGGTCCTTTCCTTTTCTTTCCTCTCCTTCTTCTCCTATCTACTTCTTTCCTCACCTCTCCTCTTCTCCTCTCCACCTAATTCCCTCTTCCCTCGACCGAGCGTCGGCGGTGTCCGTGGTGACCAAAGCGCCACTTAGAGCCATGGCGTCTCGGTGGCTGGTGAGTTGTAATTGGCGAAGAGTCGAGTAATGTACTTAGCTTGGACAACAGTCGCTTCGTCCATATTGCCAGACCGACGGAGGGACGGAAGGCCTCAGTGCTAGCCGTTCCACTCCTCCTCTGCCTGCCTGCCTTCCTTCCAGCGCAGCTACTAGAGGTGCTTCTGCTGCTGGCCTTGCGTCGTCTGTTAGCGATGTTCGCCCTAATGGCAGTGCGAGAACCGGGTGCCGTGTTATCACGCCGCTGTGACATGAATGCCACATTATATCCACCGCTGGTACATTAATGGCTTTTAGCCACCACACCGAATCACGTACTCGCCCTATGTCGCAGCGGTCAGCAGTAATGGCGAGTTAAAACAAGAACTCTGAACAAGCAGACTGCGTGGCCGGAAGTCGATGTCGCCATAGAATAATAATAACAACAAGGGGTCGACTCTATGCCGGACGAATGGTTTATTTGCCAAGCAATGCTGACTCGACAAATTTATAGAATTGCAAACGGATGAGACTAATGCTCGGCGCATCGATGCAGCTTCTGATTGGACAGAAGACTCAGTGGACGACAGTAAAACCATCGCCAAACATGGAAGGAACTTATCACCACTCCTGTCCACATCATCGCTCCTCCTATATACTCCAGATTCCTCGTATTCTTCCTCTTTGTTCTTAATTCTCCGTCCTCCTCCTCCTCCTCCTCCTCCTCCTCCTCCTCCTCCTCATCTTCTTCTTCTCATTCCTCCTCCTCCTCTTCTTCTTCTCCTACTCCTCATCCTCTTCTTCTTCCTCTTCTTCTCCTCCTTCTCCTCTTCTAACTTACTTTTTTTCGTCCTTTAACTTTTTCTACGTCCTCCTCCTTCTCCCCCTCCTTATCTTCTTCTCCTCCTCATCCTCTTCTTACTTGTTTTCATCCTTTAACTTTTTCTACGTCCTCCTTCTCCTTCTCCCCCTCCTTATCTTTTTTTTCTCCTCTTCTTACTTACTTATTTTCATCCTTTAACTTTTCTACGTCCTCCTCCTTCTTCTTCCCCTCCCCCTCCTTCTCTTCTTCTTCTCTTCCTCCTACTGCTCCTGTTCTACTTCTTCTTCTCCTCATCTTCTTACTTACTTGTCTTCATTCTTTAACGTTTCTACACTCTCTTCCTCCTCCTTTTCCTCCTCCTATACTTCTTCTCCTCGATCCTCTTCTTACTTACTCATCCTCATCCTCATCCTATAACTTGTTCTACATCCTCCTCTTCCCCCTCCTCTTCTTTTCAATCCACCAGATCAAACTCAAGTGTTTGCATCTGTACATCATTCATCTCCACAGAATTCAAGCAAGCAACCGACAAACCAACCAGCACACGCATACACACACATAAACACACACACATAGACACACACACACACACACACACACACACACACACACACACACACACACACATACATACATACATACATACACACAAACAAGGCATTCATGGCTGATGATCACCGGTAGGTTCATAATTATAGACTAACAAGAAATGTTTTTCGAACAAATTACATGTCTTTTTATCGGATAGGCCTATTTATCCTACTTCGACTGGGCTTTGATGCACTATCGGGTGATACCTTATGCCGACTAATACATATAAGTTTCTAATTATTATTACCTGACAGATCAAGGAATACAAATTTTATGACAGAAGCTTGGGCTTCCATATCCATAGCGTGTGTAATGAAATGAATTTAGATCAGCAACTAATTTAATTGCTTTCTGCGAGATAGGTATAAATATTCTTGCACAAATTAACGGCTGGAATGTACCAAGTAATTATTTAGAGATATCCACTTGTACTGTGAACAGTAGCATCTGCTAATTATAGACTTAGTCTATATATCTTAGCGAATTGTTTGTTCACAGGGTGGGTCTGGTTGTGACTGTAGAAGATACAGCGCTGATACAGCCTCTGCCAAGGCAGACCCCACCCATCGCCCGACATTTGGCCAGATCGATCGCCTTCCAATGGGTTTTTGTTGAGAACCGTCCAACATGTACAGGTAAGCATTTGAGCTACGTTACCTGCCGGTGGGTCGGATTAATTAGTCTTTCTTTGATGGCCGCGACACGGAATTGCCGTCATTAGCTTAGCGCACCTGGGTCTGTGCCGCGTCACCGGTTACCTGTGCGCACAAAGGTAGGCCGAGGAATAATTCCATGCACTGCCACGTTCTCAACAGTCTGACATAGACCGTGTTCAAAACGTAGTCAATGGACTGGCAGGATAAACAGGATGGTCTTCCTGTTGTATGACAGCCTGGATGTCCTTCGGTTCGTCTGTCTGTGTGTGCTTTTGTCTTCCTTTCCATCGGATGTCTCTCTCTCTCTCTCTCTCTCTCTCTCTCTCTCTCTCTCTCTCTCTCTCTCTCTGTCTGTCTGTCTCTCTCTGTCTCTCTGTCTCTCTATCTCTATCTCTATATCTATCTCTCTCTCTCTGTCTCTCTCTCTGTCTCTCTGTCTCTCTGTCTCTCTGTCTCTCTGTCTCTCTGTCTCTCTGTCTCTGTCTCTGTCTCTGTCTGTCTCTCTCTCTCTCTCTCTCTCTCTCTCTCTCTCTCTCTCTCTCTCTCTCTCTCTCTCTCTCTCTCTCTCTCTCTCTGTCTCTCTCTGTCTCTCTCTGTCTCTCTGTCTCTCTATCTCTATCTCTATCTCTATCTCTATCTCTCTCTCTCCGTTTCAACAGATCTATTTGAACAACTACTAACAAGAGGCTTTTTATAATGGCGCTTGAAAATAATGTGATGCAATGTAACAAGCAGCTTTATAGTTCTGTGTTATCAGACCCAGAAAGCGAATGGTGCAGATAAACAGAGGCAGAAGTACTATACAGGTCACAGAATTGTCCTCATTGTTTAACAACGATGCTTGGCTTTCAAAGTTATGTTCACAATTATTGGGCTTTCTATGCATGCGCTTCAAATTTTACATGAGTAGGGCTCAATGCTACGTAACTCCCATAACATTGATAAGATGCTGATTATTAGGAGTAATGTGAAAAGTGTCTTGAAGTGCGGTGCTCTATAAATACAAGTTTACATTACATTGTTTGGTTCTCGTGTGTCCTGTCCTCCGAGTGGTTCCTATACTTCTAACGAAACTTTCCTCTCTGTGCTGTCCTACTCGTGTGAGCTGGTTGTAACGATCAGTCATCTTCCAGACGCCTTACGATATCCACCGTCGTTGACATCGGCCTTACTTTGTGGTCTCTCACTTAATACAGTCAATTATACAATTCTGCACGAGTCGCCTAAAATGTCTAAGGTTGGATGCGCTGGTAACATTTAATTGTGCAGGCGACTGAGTTGCTAGGACAATTGAACTGTCGAAAATGCCTTGGAGTAGGGCATACAGAGGCTCGGCAGAAGACTACGGCACGTGGCACGGATTCACTGAAGGTCAGAGACACGTTTGTCCTACATGCAGTGTCGATGCGATTAAGTTCCCAAAGGTGATTGGCCAAACGTTGGCTCTCCTTCTCCAACAGTCCTCCCTCCGTCGCTAAGAAACCAAACAAGAGGCAAATTACTTCCGCGAAATTGTTGCAGTAATCTCCGGAAACCATCGAAAGTATCGGAGAGCGAATGGCGCGGATAAACAGGGACAGAAGTATTACAAGTCACAGAATTTTCTCCAATCTTCAAACAACGATGCCTGGCTTTTAAAGTCCATAAAACGGGTCTCGATTGCATGCGCTTCTATATATTCAACAAGATGTTTTAAAGATGTGGCTTTCTGAAGAAATATTGTATGAATAGGATGACTTTGTTTGCAAATAATCATCGCCAAGACAAATAGACATGATACAGTTATTGATGTGCATACACGATATAATAAGTCTAAATGTCTGTATGTAGGCCAATAGGCCAATGTACATGTATATTTTTGTATTTATGTTAGTATGTATGTAGCCTATTTGTTTGGACAAATATACGGAAATTGTTGAATTATGGTAATAGCTTCCTCGTTTCTGATGGTTTTTTTCTTAAATGATACGAGTATTTTTGATAAGTCCAAGATCGCCAACAAATTTAACGAATAGGGCCTACTTTTTGAACATTGGTTCTAACCTGGCCTCAAAAATAGACACCCCAGGATCCCATCCCGCAATTGACAAATTTCTAACCAACTCCCATTGCTCTTCGATGAGTCTGCTGACCATTACTGAGAAGAATGGCATTGCTGTTGCAAACTAATTACGGATCGCTTCTAGCTGTGGGATTTATGATATTGACCCCACTATTGGTGGTACCACAATTCAGTCCACAGCCCAACCATTGGCAGGTATTTCTAACTTCTCATCCTCCACGGGTAAAATTTCAGCAGATATAAGAATAGCCAAAGTAGGCCTAATTCCGCTTTATAAAGATCACCAGATTCTAAAAAAAACTAGAATAGTATGGTATTAAGGCATCATTCTACATTGTTTTTTTCTGAATATCTTAGGAATAGATCCCAGTGTGTCTGCTTTAATGGTTTCTTGTCTGAAAACAACTTGTTACTTGTGGTGTACCACAAGACTCCATACTGGGGCCACTGCTTTTCCTGATTTATGTTAATGACTTACAAGTCGAATACATAAAAAACATTCGATTCTGTACTGTTTGCTGATGATACCAATGTCTTTATCTCGGATAAATCCTTGGAGTCCCTGTTCAAAAGAATCATGAGCTTTAATCAATCTGTTCTTGGCTTTAAGCCAAAAGATTATTTCTCAAAATTGAAAAGACCTATTCCATTGTATTCCGTTCCCATCGCAATTCACCTCTCAGACATGATGAAAAGATTATCATGGATGGAAAATGTATTAATCAAGGGATGTCTTGCAAGTTTTTAGGTGATTATCTGGATCAAGATTTGACATGGATGGACCACGTAAACCATATATCAAAAAGATTGCAAAAACGTCTTTGATCAGTTTATGTTATGCTTGAATACTCCAGTACTTATCTCATTGTAATATCTCATGTGCCTCTAACTATCTATCCCTCTCGCTTGAGCCATTTGTAATTCTTCAGAAACGTGCTGTGTTATTTTAAATTTTTACTGAATCTCCAGTGAAAAACTTGCATTTCTGTTTGTTTACCTTGGAGCTGAAGTGCATTATTATAAAACCAGAGCATCTGACAAAATATCCCATCAACTCAACGTTTCACTTTAAATTTCTTTACGTTAAAGCTAAAATGCCTGCATTATCTTCATGTATTAACTTTGTCAATGAGCCAGCTGAGTCCCTATAGCGAGTCTATTTGACCCTTTTCGGCTTACTCATTGACCTGCATCAAAGTTGTGCTTAAGTTACAATTAGATTGTTTTTGTTATACTTACGTAAGTTACGTTATACTTCGTATATATCGGTGTTGATGTGTGTGCGTGCGTGCGTGCGTGTGTGCGTGTGTGCGTGTGTGTGCGTGTGTGTGTGTGTGTGTGTGTGTGTGTGTCAATAGACGAGTAAATCAATGTACGCATTTATGTATGTATGTAGGCCTATGTACGCATAAGTATATTATGTAAACATATCTATGGCGTCATTACCGACCTCTCAAACGTCGCATCCTGACCCTCCGACTCTGTCACTACATTATTTAAACCCCGACGCTATAGACACATACATTAGATACATATTAGATTTGCGTCGTCACTAGAAAGAGAAACTCAGCAGTTTTCAACTAGAATGCGTCAGGTGACCTTTGGCAGCAACACGTCACCTATCAGGCTGATGTAATGAGCCCATAGGAGACGAAGACTACGATGTCATTGATTGACGGTTGTCAATCTTTCTTTTTGAGACTGCTGACGTCATGTCCTAGCGCCAAAGGCAGATTCTGATCGATCTATTTAACTAAGTCCGAAGTTAATTTCTTTGCCCCTCGGCTGCTCCTATACTTGGGAATTGACCGGTGGTCACTCCTACTTGGGAATTGACCGGTGGTCAAGCGAATCAGTCGATTGATTACTTTCTGGCTTGCAAGTTTCGAGTGGACTTGACGAGTCAATTTGGCTGACGATTGTTCATTACGCCTAGTAACGAATGGCCGCGAGAAAACTTCGTCTCCGTTGCGTCTCGCAAAACTTATCAACAGATCGTAGTGCCATTATTCAAAGCAGACAGACCGAGTGGAGTAAAACATATGTCGGGTGCATTATTATTGTTATTGCGCTAAAGAAGTTCCGAGATTAGATACGTTCATGATGAGAGTCGTTGATAAGCAAACAGGTAAAGTGCGCGGCTTCAAGTGTATCATCGCTTGCCTTGGATCAGTGTCTTCTTGTGGTCAGTGACTTGTATCCTCACTAAACAACCAGACTCAAACCCTCTCCTTCCCCCTCTTTTACAGAACTGTGAGCGAAGACTCTGTAACTTGTAGAGACTGTGATAAAAATTGAAAAGAAACACTTATCCCTGTTTTTCACTTAGCTCAACTTGCGCCCGTCTCAAAGGGATAGAAGCCCTTGCTTGTGGCCACACGCCCTGTTGCGCCTATAAATAGGCTGCATAGAAAAGGCGCTATATAAAAATACAGAATGAACGAACGAAGATGAGCGAAGAGCTAATGCAATTATTGAAGGCAACGGATGTCAGTCGCTCAGCACTGTATTCATAGTAATCGATATTTTGGAAGAAGCCCAGACCTCTCTGCGTCGAAATAACATTCACGTAAAACTGCGCATCGCACAAGTAGCGCGTAGGCCCTACTCAGCATCCAAATCTAACAAGTATGTGATTGAAGATTTATATGGCGCCTTTAGAACGTCACAAACGAGTCTTCGATGAAAGGAAGGCCTTGTTTTGTTCTGATCGAAAAGGATGACAAACTCCAAGGTTCTCCAGACAAACGGTTCAAAGCAGGACTTACAGGAATTCAGTTGGTTGCTAGCAGGAGCAATTGCCGATCAAAGTTATGAAGCCTTAATACATGAATCGATATATACATATATACATACATACTGTACCTACTTACATACTTGCATACATGCATACATTCACATATACACGCATGTATACATACATACATACATACATACATACATACATACATACATACATACATACATACATACATACATACATACATACATACATACATACATACATACAACGGGTACTGTAGTGGCGGATTCCATCATTCACCTTTAAAAAATGTTTGCAACAGCCTCATACATTCATGCATACACAGTATTACACACATACATACATTCGTACGTACATACATACACATACATGCCTCATTGATTATTGTGAAGAATAAAAACTGTTGACGCATGATTGTTGCAGCCAGTGAAATCGAATTGTCTTCACAATCGACGTTTGTTAATTGACGGTACAGCATTCTCCCTCTCAATAAATGTTCTCTGATATTTTCAGAGCAATTTTCAGGTTTCTCAACGAACCATAAGTGATAGCTATAGGCCTTAAATGACCCAGAGGCATTCGAAAGCAGAAGATTTCGTTTGTCAGGCAGATTCAGACTTTCGATGAAAGATGCTGAGACTTGATAGAGCAATAGAAGCCAATTTACGCCGACGATTGCTAGGCGCTTCAAATACCGTTCAGATTTTCAGCTCCGCATTAAGACACCGTCTCCCGTTGTGCATGTATCGGGGAAGGAGGAGGGAGGTCTCAGCCGGAAGCTACTGGTATTCGCTCATGCATTCCTTGTCGCATTCATCGAGAACCGAATTGAATTACTTACTGTAGCTTCGAGCAATTTAGTCAACCATTTCACGATCGTCTCGCACTTGTGGCTTGTCTGAAGCGACCAATGCGAGGCAATCTTTGTCGCCAATTTTCGCCGAAAGATAAGAACGACCGCGTCACTTGATTCGCACGTCTCCTCTTGACGCTTATCGATGACCGCTTGACCAACTGGGGTCGCCGGCTGGACATGTATAGTGACCAGCGACTGTCCGAATTGTCGGCTGGACAGGAAGGCGAACGGACGAGTGGAAAGACAAATGGACGACAGGCGAATGATAATCTGGATTGAATCTCCTCACGTACTGGATCAATTCTAATTGGTTTCTCTCGGAGGCGTTTAGTCGCTTGATAGCAATCACCGATAATAAATGGATTGCGAGAGTTGGGCGCCGCCAAGCCTTGCCTTCTCCTTGCCTCATATCTAGATATATTCTTCTTCTTCTGGTGGCGAACTCAGTCGAGTATAGCTGTGTCAATGATACGATGCCGAACTGTTCTGCTTCCTTAGCCTTCTTCTCTCCATGCAACGCGAAAGCTGAATTTTTTTAAGGTTGTCAGATCCTTACCCAAGACAAGTCCAAGCGGTCCTAGATTGGCCGTTTCCAGTCCTTCGGGAGCTTGTTTACTGCGGTCCACAGGGTGCTTCGGTGGCCCAAGTATTCAGGATTCCGCGCGAGGTTTTCAAAAGAGCTCAGTATGTGCTCCCGGACCTGATAAGGTCCATGTGGGGAATCCACAGGGTCCTTCTGAGGCACCACTTGTCGAAACGATCAAGATTTAGCTCCTCTGTGGTCATCCAAGTCTCGTGCAGTGTTCGTCTTCAGCCTCTGGTGGAAAGACTAAGACAACTACTCGATGATCTGAACACATTCCAGTCTGCGTGAGTCTCTGCAGTTGGTAACAGCCTTCCATTGGGTGTTGACAAGGACGCGAACGATTTCCCTTTTTGTTATAGCCACCGTTGGAAAACCACGAAAACCGGGGGATGTCTCTCTCGCCTTTGAAACGACGAGCAACATACATGCGGAATGTGCAGTTGCAAAGAATTCCAGCAACCTTTCCGTATGGTCATCGGGAATTCCTCTTACATAGGGTCGAACACATCGCATGAATTTCTAGTCGTAGCCCCAAGACCACATTAAAAGCTACCAATCGTAGAACGAGGTCACTATATACGGCATAGTCCTCTGGGCTCCTCTGGAACCTACCCCATTTCATTACCTACTTGGTCAGTTAAACGCTAATATTAATCTGGATCTATACAGAGCCCAGTGCTTAACAATTAATTTTCCTAGAGAAACAGACAGAGGTAAAGAAAAATATGCGCAAGGAGGCAGATAATATACAAAGAGACTAAGATATGATCTTAATTGATTCGCTTGAAGCCATATTTGAAGTACGTGTTAAATTTTGCAGACAGTATTACTTTGTTGCTTCGTTGATAGATTAACATAAACTTTATCCTGTGCCATTAAGCACAGAATTAGTCGAAAGGCGATGATTCAGAAAGTCGAAGACCAACATAAATGCCGAGACATTGCACAGTCTCTAAGAATGCGAGATTTCTGGACGGCCTTTAGACAACGCGCCTTTTAGATGTTTCGGAGGGCGCTATATAAATGCCAAGGCAAATACATGCAAACTGATGACGCTCGAAGCGAGCATACCTGAATATTAGCCGAGGAAGTATACCTGTCTGTCAAAGGCACCAACTGTTGTATGGCAGAGGGTTAAACTAAAACACGGAAGGTTCGAAATTCAAATCTGAATATCGCCCGAAATAGAAGTATGGTAAAACGACAGATGGTGGGTTGTGAATACTCCGTAGGTGATCATTGTCCGTATCTCTGGCTGCTCTCTTTATCACCGTGGCTCCTGCTGCTGAAGTTCCAGTGATGAGAATCTCTGCGACGACTGACGCGCACCGGATCGGATCAGACGAACCAATCGATATTTATTAATTACGCCTATATACACCGTATACCTGCAAAGCATTTGCCACGGCAAACCGATCGCCCCGACACCTGACACACGTATGCACGCGCCAGTACATCAGTCCCTGCCTCTTATAGCTCTCTGTCTCTCTGTCTCTCTCTGTCTCTCTGTGTCTATCGATATCTCTGCTTCTGTCTCTCGGTGTGTCGGAGGGAGGCCTCTCTTCCTGGTCATGCAAACCTCCAGATTGATTTTGCTCTCCTTCGTCGTTGTTGTCGTCTTTTGGCCGCGTTTCAAGTGATACCGTCAGGTGGCGCCGCTAATAATGCATATGGGTCGTCGCTAGGAGCAACGATAAGAAGTTTACTAACACCGACAGCCAATCAACGACCGGATGTCAGAGGTCCTGATACGTTGGCAGAGGTGTGCTCGTAGCAGATCATGATGCAAGGTCTATAGTTTATCATTACACCAGATGGTCCGCAATAGTGCTCTCTTCTCAGTGTTAAACCGTCTGTCTTTCACGATTTACAAAGCGTGTACTGGTCGATACAAGATGGAAGCCTTGTTAAAGATTATAGGAGATTACGTTGACTCTGATTGCGAATGCTTCTGAAACTTCACTGCACGCGCATCTGATACTCCGTGATCTATCTATTATATAGCGCCGTTGCAGTGCATTAAACTGTAAGGAATTACGTTTTATAAATCTTCTAATAATGATACAAATACCTGCGTTGCTGACCGGGAATAAGTCTGAACAACCATTATTCTCTTTATATTGATCTGTTTGGCTACAATCTGTGGTTCAAATCGACGGGAGAGACCTATGGGCAGAAACGAAATGATGGGGAAAAACACCAGTGAATGGGAGGCTTCATTAGATTGCCATTAATAATGCATGAAATTAAAGGTCGTAGTGATTTTTAGCTATTAATTGTCTGCTACTTTTGCTACTGTTACTGACGATAATGTAACATGGTGTAAGGTAAACGTGTAGTACCTTTTCGTTGGTATGTGATTGTCCGTTGGTTGCTGCGGATATCCCAAAGTTTACAACTGAATGATTGCCTCTTTTACAAGCTCCCATGCCAATAGAGGCAGTAACCACGACTGCATTGTGGTGGTGCCAGTTGGCACGCGGCACATTTAGTTCTTTTATCAGCGTTTGTTCCTATCTATAATACAGCTCTAAATGAATCAGCCTTTGAGTCTGGCTCCTCTAAGTCCACAACTCGATATGCGACCAGTTCCTTTCACTTCCAATATTACTCCAAGTTTTTCTTTCTGACGAACATCTGACAGAAGTGCCTTCATTATAAATCTGCAACTAACGCACCTGTTCGCTTAACAGGTAATCCAGTATCGTTTAAGAGAAACTACAGACATGATTGATAGGATTGACGCTAAACAGTTTGTTGTAGTCTAGTCTAGACAAAATTCGCTTTCTCGTGAATTCTGCAATGTAAATTACAACTATAAGAGAGTCCACGTCACGTCAGTGCACTTTTCCAGAGACTGATTCGTTTAGACTTGTATTCTACACTCTGAACGGAAAAAAACCAGACCTCTACAATAAATAGGGAAATAAACACCAAATATTGAAAATGTTATTGAGTCTAAAACTATTTTATTCCAAACTATAATCTCATATAATAATGCGCTAAAGCAGTTAAAAATTGACGTGACCGTTACATTATTTGTAATAAAACATCCGTTACAAAATGGCGTTCAGTGAAGAGGATAGAATCGTAATACCAGATTTCATACCCCCTACACTTTGGCCTCCAAATAGCCTGGACCTTAATCCCGTGGACTACAAAATCTGGTGTGTGATGCAAGAAAAAGTTTACAAGACACAGGTGCGCGATGTCGGAGAACTGCGTGAACGTATAACTCAGGCATGGGATGAATTTGATCAAGCTGTAATCGATTCAGCAATTAGTCAGTGGCGAGCGCGTCTTTGTGCGTGTGTTGAGGCCAAAGGAGGACATTTTGAACACACATTATAACTAAAAAATAATAGTTATATGATTCATATCCTTTAAACTGAAGTTCCACCACGTTTTATTAAGATATGCAAATTATTACAAAAAAATTATCGTAGTAATATGAGAGGTCTGTGCCGAATGCCAGTCGAGTGTTTCTGAAGCAGCTATTGATGAAATCAGACACTTACCTGTTTGTTGAAGTCGAACGCAATGTTGCGCGGCTTTGCAGTTGATGACGCTACAAGGCACCCATTGCCATTGTTGTAATTGTTATTGTTTGGGGTCAAAGGTTGAACGACAATAGAAGAAGACGTCATTTGGTCGTCGTCGGCCTTGCACGCTATTTGACCAGAGCCAGTCTCTGTAAGGCACAGATCAGCCTCCTTAACTTGTGCCATTCGCCTGGAAATACTGCTCGATCACCGGAAGAACCAACTCAAGAACCCCACTGACGACGTCGTTCTGCCTTCCGCCGTTGGCTGTTTCTTCGGATGATTCTAAGCCACGGATGCATTCACGAATACAGTGAATATCATTTGAAAACTAAGTCATGGCGCGAATGCAACCTGGAACAAAATGAACAACCCCTTTGGTTATTTCTAGAGATTCCATGCGTTCGTCCAAAAATACCTGTGCAAGATTTCTCAGGTTATTGCACCAAAGACTATGTCCTGCACACTACGTCCAGTCCAATCGGAAGCAAAGAAGGCGCGAACTCGCTTCTCCGGAACTAAATCGACGAGTCAGAGAAGTTTGCGAAGCCGAAGTCTTATAACGCAACGGAGAAAGCGCCACCCAGCGGCTGAGGAGGTTACGACGGTCTGTCATTGGCTTTGCTCGTGCCAGGCACAGCGGCGTCTCTAGCGCCTGTCAGTCGATCGGCAGACGGCGCTTTTGCAAGGAGCCACCTGGCGGCCACAGAAGGAAGATCGGTCTGTGCTTGATGGACGCATCCACTCATTGCATGATCTACCAATCGAACGATGACAACAGTCGATCTACTTAATACTATAGGCCTCTAAACCAACGCAGCACATCCAAGTGTGTCCAGTTCAATGTATATGTTCCGTTCAATGTATATGTTCCGTTCAATATATGTGTTCCGTTCAATGTACATGTTCCGTTCAGTGTATATGTTCCGTTCAATATATGTGTTCCGTTCAATGTATATGCTCCGTTCAATGTATCAATGTATATGTTCCGTTCAATGTATATGTTCCGTTCAATATATGTGTTCCGTTCAATATATATGCTCCGTTCAATGTATCAATGTATATGTTCCGTTCAATGTATATGTTCCGTTCAATATATGTGTTCCGTTCAATGCATATGTTCCGTTCAATGTATCAATGTATATGTTCCGTTCAATGTATATGTTCCGTTCAATATATGTGTTCCGTTCAATGTATTTGTTCCGTTCAATGTATCAATGTATATGTTCCGTTCAATGTATATGTTCCGTTCAATATATGTGTTCCGTTCAATGCATATGCTCCGTTCAATGTATCAATGTATATGTTCCGTTCAATGTATATGTTCCGTTCAATATATGTGTTCCGTTCAATGCATATGTTCCGTTCAATGTATCAATGTATATGTTCCGTTCAATATATGTGTTCCGTTCAATGTATTTGTTCCGTTCAATGTATCAATGTATATGTTCCGTTCAATGTATGTGTTCCGTTCAATGTATTTGTTCCGTTCAATGTATCAATGTATATGTTCCGTTCAATGTATGTGTTCCGTTCAATATATGTGTTCCGTTCAATGCATATGTTCTGTTCAATGTATCAATGTATATGTTCCGTTCAATGCATTACTATGTTCCTTTTGCCTAATCTAATCCAATTACTTCCATATCGCCATTATTATATTGTCCATGTGACTATCAGTCGATAGATGCCTTAAGTGAAGTCGCAATTAAAAAATCAAAATCCATTGGAAACGTCAGGTGGTGCAATTCCAATGGATCAGAGAAGCCAGAAGCCAGGCTACAGTCACTGTTGGTAGAAATAGTTGAAAGAAATGAGTGTTACGCTAATGATTTGAATGCAATCAAGGCATTGACAGAACGAATTAAATTGGTCAGCGAATTCCAAAGAGCTGGACCGTCCACGGAGAAAGGCAACTCTGTCTTTTTTTGTCTCTCTCTCTGTCTCTCTCTGTCTCTCTCTGTCTCTGTCTGTCTGTCTCTGTCTGTCTGTCTGTCTGTCTGTCTGTCTGTCTGTCTGTCTGTCTGTCTGTCTGTCTGTCTGTCTCTCTCTGTCTCTCTCTCTCTCTCTCTCTCTCTCTCTCTCTCTCTCTCTCTCTCTCTCTCTCTCTCTCTCTCTCTCTCTCTCTCTCTCTCTCTCTCTCTCTCTCTCTCTCTCTCTCTCTCTCTATCTCTCTCTGTTAGACTACTAAGAAAAAAATGATGACGATAACGCATACATACATACATACATACATATACTGACTGACTGACTGACTGACTGACTGACTGATTTACTGACTGACTGACTGACTGACTGACTGACTGACTGACTGACTGACTGAGTGGCTGAGTCACTGACTGACCTTCTTACTTGCTTATTTGTATGCTTTCATACTTACCTATTTACATACTTACAGGTACTGTGGAAACTACGGAGGAGCTGCCAATCGTACGCTGCGCATCCGTGGACCAAGAATAAACAATCTTTTCTAAGCGTTCGGGGTTTTTGTAATTTGCCCGCCCAGACCGACATCCTTCTGCTGGGCAACAGAGACGCCCAACCACAGACACCTTCTTCCATTCCCCCTTCTTCCCTTTCTTCTTCTTCCCTTTACCTTTCTCCTTGCCTTTCTCCTTCAACGCAATGCACGAACGATGCTTCCTCGTGGCTTTCATCGGCCGATTTTTCTCTGAAGTATTTCTTCTCCGCAGTCGCCAGGAAATTTATATCAACAGAATCCGTTGTTGTTTTAAGCTGTTTGCCACCGATTGCAATATCAAGGGAAGTTTTCATATTCGCTGAGTCATGTTTTCGTTGAGCGGACACACACAGATTTGGACGGAGGTACGCAGACACCGAAGGGGACAGATGCGGAAATAAACAGACACAATAAGACAACAACAATTACTTACAATAACTTCTACAATATTAGTAACAGCAGCAGTTCTTCTGTTGAGACAGGTTGTTTGTGTACAAATGCCAAAGCATTTGAAATCGATGCCTTCTTCAGCTAAATGTGGTTTTTATACGGTTTCCTTTGAAGCGATCGTCGATGGAGACCTTTTCATCATATAAAGGCGCTATAGAAGTTGTGTGTGTGTGTGTGTGTGTGTGTGTGTGTGTGTGTGTGTGTGTGTGTGTGTGTGTGTGTGTTAGTGTGTGTGTGTGTGTGTGTGTGTGTGTGTGTTAGTGTGTGTGTGTGTGTGTGTGTGTGTGTGTGTGTGTGTGTGTGTGTGTGTGTTAGTGTGTGTGTGTGTGTGTGTGTGTGTGTGTGTTAGTGTGTGTGTGTGTGTGTGTGTGTGTGTGTGTGTTAGTGTGTGTGTGTGTGTGTGTGTGTGTGTGTGTGTGTGTGTGTTAGTGTGTGTGTGTGTGTGTGTGTGTGTGTTAGTGTGTGTTAGTGTGTGTGTGTGTGTGTGTGTGTGTGTGTGTGTGTGTGTGTGTGTGTGTGTGTGTGTGTGTGTGTGTGTGTGTGTGTGTGTGTGTGTGTGTGTGTGTGTGTGTGTGTGTGTGTGTGTGTGTGTGTGTGTGTGTGTGTGTGTGTGTGTGTGTGTGTGTGTGTGTGTGCCGTGCCCTTATCCTCGACTCTTGCCCTAATGCATTTGATTTTTTTTCATTTTGGTTACTTGTGTTGGTCGACGAGATATAGCAGAATTCTGAATGCGTTGACTACACTGGAGAAATCCTTGACGAGTTTTTCACGAATTTCGTATTAAGGCGTCTTTGCGATGCAGAGAAGAATACCCCTGAGATGTTGGTAGACTGTCGCCTAAAATGTTTGCTTTTATCCACTCAACCTTGTCAATCGTTTATTCATCATTTCAAGGACACTGATTTATTCCGTACGAAGTCACGTGTACCTCCCGACCAAGAAAATTTCCTAATCTATAATACTCTCTGTAAGATCTGTAAGATTCTGAATAGGTAAATAATGTTTGGCTATTCCAGGTCATCCACTTTCCTTTGAGTCTTTCGTTCCGGTTACATTTGTTTTCTTTACGTTGATCTTCATGCCCTATTCCACCGACGTGCTTTCCAGAATATCCCCTGTTCTCCACAACAAAGACTATTTATGCTCGCAGCTATCGAATGGTCGGTCGTCTGCAAAGCGTCAATCCTACAATAGTTTACCTCCAACGTTCTCTGATTCCATTACTTACGTTATACGATGCCTACACAATCAACATCTGCATGCATTTGTTAAACAACGGAGCGGTCGTAAGTGCCAACCTCCTCGGAGTCCCTACACTTCAACACTAGCCTAAATGTACACTGTGCATTGTATAGTATTAACACTTTAACGACGAGCTGCATTGGTTTCCCAGTCACTTTTGGTATACACTCTCGTCGTTAAAGTGTTAATAGACTTGTAATGAAGCAGGTAGCGAAGCAATACTAGTTTAACTACTGTTGCTAGTTCTGACTAAGTTCAGCAAGCTGTTGGCCTTTGAGGAGATGTAGGCGACCTACTAGCTGGATCTAATTTTTAGATCGGTCTGTAATTCAGTAGCCCCCGTATCGGATTTGAACCACAGAGTAGAGAAGTCAAACAGCAAAGGAGTGTACTTGGTATATTTAAGGACATAACAAGCCATATACAAAGTTGTATTTTAATGCTGCAGAGCAGGGGTTTACAGGTGAAGATATATGGCGATGGACCCACCTATGGTATACAAATAGTTTGAAGATTAATAATGCTCTGTTCTACGAGAGATGGCTTAAGACGTAAATATTTATGTAGCATAGAAGTGAATTGATATGACAAGAAAAGCTTCGATTACATGGTCTGAGTTTATAATTGATGACTAGAAAGTAAAAATGAAAAGAACAAAGATTGAATTGTTAATCAGACATCCGCTATGAAATGTGTGCTATAAAACCATTTTACTTCTGTATCATAAGTCGGTCATTGTCTTAATTAATTAATTTTCAATAGATAAGTATAAAGGTATTAGCAGGCTATGCTATGGCAGGCTATGCTATGGCATATATGGCAGGCTATGCTATAAAAGGCTAGGTTATGACAGGCTAGCTATGTAGTGCTCGTGAATAAGCTGGTGCCTCACTCTTATCTTTTAAGTGGCGCGTTAGAAATTTGAACTTTACGATTACGATTATAACATGCAAATAAATTAGGCCTACGCTCTGTATTTTGCGCGTGGTCAGATATGAATGTAGGATGACCGGGAAAGAAGATGCTCAATGAGGGTGTTGGTTGGCTTTCGTGAATAGCGAATAGCTTGGACAAATATGACCGACTAGGACGGAGCGAATGATGATACGTCATTTTCCCAAAGAACAATAATTGGGTTATTCTGCATGGAGTACATATGTCTATGAGTGCGTGAATTCTATATCTGGCGCCGCCTAGCGAAAACGAATCAAGCAAAATCTAAGTCGTCTGCCTCTTGGATTGATGCGATTATCCGCATTATTCGAATCTCACTATAACGGACAGCCAGTCGCTCGGATATATGCTTTATTCGATTATTTCCGCCAGATTTCTCCATCCAGTGATGCCTTCTAGAACCAACGACGCATATGCATCCAAGCCAATAGGTTACTGTTGTAGAGAAAACGATCTGGAAATGACTCAAGGAGGCCGTGTCAACGACGACTGTTACATGCAGCAAATTGAAATAGGTCTTACGATTTGAATCCATATTCCATAAGCCATAATTGTCCTTTCAGATATGAAATTCTTTTCAATACATGCATACATGCATACATACATACAAACATACATACACACATACAAAATGTACACACACATATGAACATGCATACACTCAGACATAGAGACATACATACAAACATACATACATATACACATGCGCACATACATACGTAAACTCACACATACACGCATGCACACATGCATGCATGCATACATATATACAAGCATGCATACATACATGCATATATACATACATACGTACATAGTTTTATGCACAAATGCATGCATGCGTACATTCTTATATGCATATATGCATGCATACATTCATGGATACATACATATATAGGCTTACATCCACATATACATACATGCATGCATGCGTATATATATACCCAACATACACAAATTCATTTCCTTTTTGAATAATTCTGATCGAGATGCATTGGTTTGGTTTTTCGTGTGTGGGATAATGGAGAATTTCTTCTATTCGAGCTTCGTTTACCAATGGATGGACTTAGTTTACTCAGTGAACTATAACATCGTTAGTTTTAGGCCCTCGAGCAGTGTCTTCGAGAGGATTTTTGCAGGCGCATAATGAAGTCTAACAACGTGGAACAAGCAGAACTACTACAACTAGTGTAGAGTACCTGTAAAGGTGTGTGGATGCTTATTTGGAGTCCACGCACCATCGAGTCATCTCTTCTTTCTGCGCTTCCGATCTAAGATGCCCTTTTGCATCAAGACGCTGTATGCCAGGCGCCTGCTGCTGCACGTACCCGAGATCGAAGTCGATCTCATCATCATTAATTGACTGCTTCATACTCGAACTGTGTTGTGTATACTTGATGCCTTAGAACAGTGCTTTTTGTTCTGCCGGAACGCTCCGGAACGGCGTTCCAGCACCTTTTTTAAAGCTAATTACAAATAAATTTAGTTATTTTAATAAAAGAATAATTTTGTTATTTTAAGTAATGTGACGTAAAACATTTCCTAGCCCCAAACCCCGTTTTTTTCTGGCTCCGCCCTCGATTTAACCCCTCGATTTAACCCTTCATTGAACGGAACATAATTATTACATTGAACGGAACATATATTCATCAATTTCGAAACCTTTTTTTATTGAAAACTGCCTTAGAAGCTGTCTTGTCTTTAAAACTGAACTATTTATTTATTACTGATATTATCTTTTCGCTTGGTTTTAATCGAATTATTTCACGCAGACGTTTGTATTTATTTTAGGTTTAGTTCTGTTTCTAGCGTGTGCCATTCGTGCCCAGTCAGTTGCAAGCGTTATCATCAGCGAGATGGGGAGCCAATAAATAGTCCACGAGTAAAACGTTTTGCGGACGTAAATCAAAATGTGCGTCACAGCCTACACAGCATCACAAGTGGACGAAAGATCAGTGGCTTGCCCCCATTGAACAAGGTTTATATGCATAACAACCCTGACCCGAAATCGACTTAGAGTTGTAGAGGCAAACTGAAGCCTGGGGACAGAGAAACGACCTCAGCGAATAGGATGTGGTTAGTTACGTGCCTGCTACCCTCTCGTCCTTCCACGCTGAAATAGTTTTAGTCAGAGATACTGTCTTATGAAAGACTATCTTGCTACGTAATCAGCATTATAAAAGACAGTCTGTTGTGACGTAATCAACATTATGAAAGAGAGTCTCTTGTTACGTAATCAGCATTATGAAAGACAGTCGCTTGTGACGTAATCAGCGTTATGAAAGACAATCTCTTGTGACGTAATACGGCAATAAACATTATGAAAGACTATCTTGTGACGTAATCAGCATCATTAAAGAGAGTCTTTTATGACGCAATCAACATTATGAAAGGCTATCTTGTGACGTAATCAGTCATATGAAAGACAGTCTCTTGTGACGTAATCAGTAAGGTAATTGTATTGTATTTGGAGATTTGTGTAACGCCGCTCACAGCTGAGGCCACTCAGCAGCGTTCCCAATGCGAAGGCTTCGAGAGAAGAAAAAGTTTTTAAGCACGGGAAGGGATGTAGGAAGAGATCCAGAAAGTAATCAACATTATGAAAGACAATCTTTTGTGAGGTAATCAACATGAAGACAGTCTCTTGTGACGTAATCAGAATTATGAAAGATAGTATCTTGTGACGCAATCAACATTATGAAAAACAGTCTCTTGTGACGTAATCAGCCTTATGAAAGATAGTATCTTGTGACGTAATCAGCCTTATGAAAGATAGTCTCTTGTGACGTAATTAGCATGTGACGTAATCATAGTGCATATTTTAACTATACGACTACTGGGACATTTGTCTCAGTAGTTTTAGGATTTGTCCAAGTAGTTTAGGTTATTTGTCCCAGGTAATACTCTACTTTTAATATTATTTTACAATATGAAATTGTTAACCTTCTAATTAGAAATATTCAAGGAATGAAATACTACCTGAAAATCGAATCGATGCACGCCATAAATACATAAATAATGAACACATGATGCACAACTCTACCAATATCTCTGGGAGCGGTGCAGACTCTATAGGCTTATAGGGGCCTACATGTCTCTTTCTGTGGGCTAACGGAGGAAAGATCTTACCATCTGGGAAGTTGTTGTGACCGAACTCTGTCTTGACTGAAACAGTAACATAATGGCTCATTGATACTTTAGATACACTGTATAAAAATGTTTCTTTGGTGGATGGACCCATATGGTCACCTATATGGGTCAACCCAGTCACTCACCAAGCAAATCATTTATGAAATGTAACTAAATCTAATTATTCTCCTATTCCCGTTTCCTGACTACAGGATACACCGTGCAAAAGATTGAATTGTGATCAGAGTTAGTTTGTGTTATCTTTTGTTTGGTTTTCTTTGCCTAACTAAATTGGAAAATAAAGTTGGTCGTGATTGCTGAAGTGAAAGCTTTCATTGTTTGTTGTAGCTGTAGCTTCTCCACTGGGTCACAGTCGCTCAGCCTGTCACTGAGTTATTTATTTCAATTATTTCGGTGGTATGGATGAACTAATTATGTCATATTTTCAAACTTCTGTGGACGACTGAACTAGGGATATGTAGGCTACACTGTGTCCCAATTGAACTGATATCCTTTTTGTTTTGGCAATTAAACTGTTAATTCTAAAAATAATTAAGTGAAATTTTATAGATTGAAAGAGGGATAAATTATATCAATATTTTTGGATATTTCATAGAATTCTATCAACAGGGTCCAAAGTTATGAACATTAAAAGCTGGACAAACAAAATTCGAATTCTCCAACACGTAAAAGATTTTTAACAATTGCAAACTGCATACCTTACTTACTAAAAACTATGACGTCATAATAACTTCATTTCCATTTAAGCAGACGATAATAAAAGAAAATACTCTTCAGTAAAGATGAATTGAGTTTGATTAAAATTTTAAGACAAGGAAAACATTACGGAGCAAAAAGGTTTTTGAAGATATTGCATATTCCTAGGACATTGCTCCAGCTCGTGCACCGAGCCAGAGAAAATGGGGATCTGCTGTCAATAGAATCTCCATATTTTATTTAACCCACTCTGGCCCCCAATCAGGGCTGTAGTGGTAAAATTAGAGGTGAGTACACGCTACCGGTTAGTTTTCCGAAACAAATTAGAGGTGAGTATACGCTACAGTATTTTGTGAGTCTATGCTATAGTATTTTAATATAAATAAATATAAATATTTTGTGAGGTGAGTATACGGTCTCTAGAGGTGAGTACACGTGTATACCTGCGTATACCCTCGACTTCAGCCCTGCCCCCAATACCCTGATCTCAATCCGCTCGACTACAAGATATGGAGGCTATAATATGGAGCATCCTTCAAGAACGTGTTTATCAAACCTGCATACGCGAAGTTGACCATCTCAAACAGCGATTTGTGGAGGAATTTCCATTTTGATCAAGGAATTGTTTGTTGATCGTGGGAGACGAATTCCTAAAAAAAAGGTCATCACCTTTTTTGGGATACGAATTCCTAAAAAAGGTCATCACTTTTTTTGGGAGTCGAATTCCTAAAAAAGGTCATCACTTTTTTTTAGGGTGACACCATGACTTTACCGCACCGGGTGACACCAGCTCTAGTGACGCCACTGCATTCCACAAGGAAGGGCCAAGGATGGCAAAAGCACGATACTGAGCCATCGAAGATCTTGTGACGTAATCAACATTATGAAAGACTATCTTGTGATGTAATCAACATTATGAAAGACAGTCTCTTGTGACGTAATCAACATTATTTAAGACAGTCTCGTGACGTAATCAGCATTTTGAAATACTATCTTGTGATGTAATCAGCATTATGAAAGACAGTGTCTTGTGATGTAATCAACATTATGAAAGACAGTGTATTGTGACGTAATCAGCATTATGAAAGACAGTCTCTTGTGACATAATGAACATCGTGAAAGACAGTCTCTTGTGACATAATCAACATTATGAAAGACAGTCTCTTGTGACGTAAACAACATTATGAAAGACAATCTTGAGACGTAATCAGCATTATGAAAGACAGTTTCTTATCTTATCTTATCTTATCTTATCTTATCTTATCTTACCTTATATGATTATTTATAAAGCGCCTCTCACAGTATGGACAATTCAGAGGCGCTCCCAGCGTGGCAGCCCCGAGGGAAAAAAAGGTCTTTAGGCAGCTGAGAGAAGAGGACGAGATCCCAAGCAATATCTTGCTACGGAGAGACGGGGGCAGGTCATTCCATCAGTGGCGTCACGAGAGGGTGCGGGGGGGGGGTGCGGACCGCACCGGGTGACACCCTCAGAGGGGGTGACACCCAAGATGAGAAAATGATGAAATTTTTGGAAGATGAGGAATTCCTAAAAAAGGTCATCACTTTTTTGGGAGACGAATTCCTAAAAAGGGGTCATCACTTTTTTTGGGAGACGAATTCCTAAAAAAAGGTCATCACTTTTTTTAGGGTGACACCATGACTTTACCGCACCGGGTGACACCAGCCCTAGTGACGCCACTGCATTCCACAAGGAAGGGCCAAGGATGGCAAAAGCACGATGCTGAGCCATCGAAGTTCTTGCGACGTAATCAACATTATGAAAGACTATCTTGTGATGTAATCAACATTATGAAAGACAGTCTCTTGTGACGTAATCAACATCATTAAAGACAGTCTCTTGTGACGTAATCAGCATTATGAAATACTATCTTGTGATGTAATCAGCATTATGAAAGACAGTGTATTGTGACGTAATCAACATTATGAAAGACAGTCTCTTGTGACGTAATCAATATTATTAAAGACAGTCTCTTGTGACGTAATCAGCATTATGAAATACTATCTTATGACGTAATCGGCATCATGAAAGACAGTCTCTTGTGACGTAATCAGCATAACAAATTATCATCTCTACACAATGCTTAGATACTTAGAGATGATTCTTGCCAGTCTTAAGTACCCTTAGTTAGGCCTATTTTGTCTACTGATGTGACATCTGCATGTAACTGCCTGTATCCACTCTCAAGTATACCTTCTTTAGGCGCAGATTTTACTTAAGAACTAAGGAGGGAATTTGTGTACGCTCAACGAACAACGGCTGAACAAAAACAGACACAAAAGGCTCCCCAACCGCAGAGTTCACCCAACAGGAGATCTCGATTAGAATATATAGCAGACTTCTGTTGTATTTCGCAGTGAATGAACGTTTTCTATGCAACTGAGAGGAATTTCAAAAGAATAAATGTTTTGAATGCATTTAAGTTCGTTGTTGATCTCAAGTTTCCTACAGCTCCGAAGGGAGATTTGGCTGCGTGTAATGACAGCTCTGCAAGAAGAGATTGTTTGGGTCGTCCTGGGAGGTTAATCAACGCTGTATATAGTGCCTCTTTAGCGTAGACCCCTATACCGTATGGCGGCGTATGCACTTCTTGTCAACCAGTTAAGGTTGCAGAAATTTCCTGAGTGGGTTGAGGTGGGATGGGTTAAAGAATGTTAAGACAAGTATGCACGGAATTTTGATTGACTTCACAGCTACGTCCTCATCTAACAAGTTTTCGTTTGTACCAAACTGGTCAGTTGAGATCTCGCTGGCTCATTGCATATTATACTTTCGTGTAATTACTGTGGTTTCAGAATTCGGTGAATCTTATCGATCCATCTGTCCTTGAGTTTTCCAGCTCTTTGGTTCTCTGTTTTAGTAGTATAAGCATATTCATAGCAGTCTTCAGTGGGAGTTTGCGTTTATTTTCAGGCACAGTCAAGTTAAGGCAAATCAAGTCGTGCATATGTAATCAATTTAATCATAATAGTAACCTTCAATTTTTTATTTCGGCGTGATTACGCCACTTAAAAGCTAAGCGTGGGGCACCAGCCTATTAACTAGGACAACCCTATGTCAGAGGGGTCAATGTCTAGAGATACGAAATGAATATCCAAGTCCAGTTGCCAGAAAGGATTGGACACCTGGTGCGTATACTCAGTCTCCTATATTCTTCATGGATCGGTGAGTACCAACACAAGTTGTGAGGTTCAAAATATGTCCTGACTTGGGATTTTTTCGGTTGTGACCTTGTCTGCACTGCAGCCTCGGATGGGATTAATCGACCTCAGCACCACGGGCGAACCTCCACTTGGTATCTTTGGGCAAACCTCTCTCACGACGTAACACTTGTGAATAAGCTGGTGCCCTTGCTTTAGCTTTAGACATTTCGAGGCTACAATTACGATTATGTTTCTATATGGAGTTGCTACAGAAGGTGTAAACGTATGTTTTTCCTTTACCTTCTTTTAAATTTTAATACTCAGTTGTGGTAGTAAGGCTAAGACCTAGAA
The DNA here is from genome assembly GCA_963556255.1 of Allolobophora icterica. Lineage (NCBI taxonomy): Eukaryota > Metazoa > Annelida > Clitellata > Crassiclitellata > Lumbricidae > Allolobophora > Allolobophora icterica. Next base: position 75,017,025 of record OY744602.1, on the reverse strand, counting down.
GGCCGAGGCCGAAGCCAAACTGCATTAAGCCGAGGTTATTTTTCGAGCTGCTGAAGACACGGAACACTAAAGGTTACACAACGGAGGCAATAGACTTATAGTACTGGATTACTGGAAGCAATGACGATGAAAAGAAGGACCCCACAATCTTCGTAGACCCGTTCAGATGACCCTCCTGTTCATCCTTAATAGATACTGCCTAATTGCTCGCCAAGTTAATTCAAGTAAAAGTACTATCCTTTAAAATCTGATTATACGACGTTTAGGAAGGCCATTCTTTTGTACTCAGCACAAGTATTCACTGAAATTTATTTTTTGTGACTCATAAATCGTTACAGAGACAGGGTTTTATAAGTTCTCTCTCCTTCTGAACTGCAACAAAGTCACGAAGTAAACGCTTTCCTGGAACTAATTCTTGGGGCAAGTGCGGCAGCAATTCCTTTTTGTGTCCCAACAGAATTCCGGTTTGCACCAAGTGAATTCGTCACCATAACGGCAAGCTGAAACGACAAAAAATAGATACTTTGGAGATGATACATCTTAAATGCTGTTAGAATATGATACAAAAGGAAACCACAAATATATAGTTAAGCCTCATCCAATGATCAATTAGTATAGGTGGCATGAACTGCTGCTTAGGAACAGTACAATAGAGTGAAAAATCTAGATACTCACTGGCGTTTCCTGTCAACTGTGCGCTGCAGAACTGGCAACATGTTTTCTCGGTCTGTGGATCGTAACATTGGCCAGCAAACAATGTCGTACACCATTCAGCGTTGTCCTTACACTCTGCGGCGTCTGCGCAAATAACAGAATAGTAAGTAAAACTTAGATCAGGTTATATATTATGTATCTGAACACTTACTATAGCACCCCTCAAGCATACCAAAGCATACCAATCTGGCATGCATTAAAACCTTGTGTTTTTATTGCATTTAACTGTATTGAAAGCAACAGTGGACGTAACACCACTGACTGTCACTGGTCATTTAGTTATGGCCTATATAGGCTAGAGCCTAGATGCATTTTATTTTTTTCATTTTATTGTTTTGCGATGCATTGAACTGCTTTAAATTGCACTTAACCAAATTTGCATGCACTGAATTGCATTGAATTGGTCTAAATTGTGTAAGTAAACGGTGACTAGCGTGTAGCAGTACGAAGAACAAGAAGCAACTCCGAACACTCTTTATGAGCAATTAATTCGAACTCATTTGGAATCAACCAAGCGAGTAGCTTTAGCCACGTGTTATAGTTGCATTATGAACTATCTAAGCACATCTTTCATGCCTGCACAGTACCATGACTGACGATTAAGAAGAGGCAATATAAACCTATATTACGTCAACATATATTTCATAGACATGCATGCATAAATTCATAGGCCTACGTATGTGCCAAAGTACATTCGTACGCACGAACTAGTTAGTTAGGTGTACCGTGTAAGCAATGAAATAGAGAACTTATTCCAAGCATACCTTGTGCCATAGTGCTTGAGAACAAGAAGACAGCGACGAGAAGGAGGAAAACCAAGTTAGTCTTCATGATGCTATATGTCAGAAATTACAAAACATCATGAACATGCGTGATCTTAATTAGAGTAACTCACTTTTTTGTAATTTTAACCTATGTTAGAACTCTTCAAAATTGCCCTCGAATATGTCGAAATTTTTACTTATGTGAACTCTTGAACCGTTTAGTAAGGAGTATTGACGTCAACACAATAGAAAATAAGTGAAAATGAAAGTAAATGAAAATAAATAAAATTAAACCCAAATAATTATACAAGAAACCAGTTGAATATTGGCAAACACAAAGGCGAGAAACGAAGCGCGAGATATAAATACACACGACTTAATATATTACTGCAAACATTTGATACCAGTAGGCTTCCTTTCATAACCTTATGCTGGTCATGTAAAGGCCTACTTTAAGGTTTCAAAAGTATCAGCGTTACATATTTTGGTGTTTTAAATGTACCATTTATACTATGTTCACGATAGCACTCATTCTCAAGATCTGTTGTAATTGACGATAAGCTTACAACTGTTTTGCTTGAAAGGCACTTTTCTGACCCAGTTGAACCCGACAGTTTGAGTTGACTGGCTGATGAGAACGCTCAAATTGAAATCTCTCATTTCTACCTAAACTCTCAGACCCGGTTGTCCTTTATCGCTTCGCTGGATATCTCACCTCTAACAACCACCTAAATTCAAACCAATCTTCCTGCTTCAAGTTATCAGTCCCTTGAAACTGTACCCTCTGCTGCCTGTACGGAAAACGTGTTTGTCCTTTAAACATTTCTGCTGTCTTCGATAGTCGATACCAGAAATAACGATACTCTTATCAACACTTTAACGACGAGCTGCATTGGTTTCCAAGTCACCAAGCACACTTTCGTCGCTAAAATGTTTAACGTCTTTCCTCTGCATTTGGTATCTTTGGTTCTACCTTATCGTCGAATAAGTCACACCTTTCCCCATGCTGTCGCCTCGGCTTGACTACCGGATACTGATCTGACACCGAAACTCTGCAGCTATTGGTGTTTCATTGTGTGGTACGATGGCCTCTCAGTGTACGCAACCACAACTGCATTGGGCACACACGATCTCAGGATATTGCGGATGATTAAACAGTAGGGAAACACAGATTTAAAGTTGTCCGAAATTATAATCATAGAGCAATAATAATAAATCAATAATAAAGCGAGTTATTCGTGAAAACCGTTTGCCATCCCTGCGCTAAGAAGTTTCACTTCCGCGGCGTTTTGCCGCGCGTTGAGGACACGGACACATTAATTTGGGGCCTCTACAACCGTGGGGCCTCTGGCGACTGCCCAGCGTGCCCATGCCTTAAGAAGGCACTGGGCATGCACGATAGAGCGGATGATCAGACAAATAGACACTGACATTCACAAACACATTTAGAAGCCAATTTGACTCGAGATTAATCAGAAACGCTGCAGTCCAAACACAAATTCAGGCGAATGAGGACAATGCCACACCTCTATATATGCTCAAGCAAGAGAAAGAAAGAACAGTGTGTTCTGCAAGTCTTGCGTGTTTTTTTATAGCAATATACTCTCTGCATCTGCTCTTACCAACCGTTGATCTTCTGAAGCTGCCGATGTTCCAGAGGAGATTTCTTGTAGTCAGGAACGAAGGTTCAGCCACTCCAACGACGTTGCACGATGAGCTTGTCGATGAGATTGCTTGAGAACATGGATTTATATAGACCCAGTTCACTTGTAAGTTTTGTGAAGTCTCATTAAAGAAACAAAACAACGAATTCATTTATATAATCATTTATTTTGCAAGCATGAAAACAATAAGTGCACTGCAATTAATATAATTATAAGAAATCGCTATCCTCGGATTTCGGGAACGGGTGCAATTACCTCTAGTAGGCCTACCAATCAGCTCTGTCGCTTATCATCATCATGCTAGTACAGTGAGGATGCAGAGATATAAGGGCGAGTGACAAATAAAAGAATACAAAGCATTCGTTTTCATTCTTTGTTTAGTGCAATCTTGCAACAGATGCATGTAGTCAGCGAACAAATATAATTCATGGGGTTCTGCACTCTGCAGACACGCAGCTGTAATGCATGCATACGAATGACAGTTGGCCACGTATGTGGATTTTTCCGGGCTTCTTGAGAACGTTCGAACCCCGGTTTAAAGTCAAAGATCCCAATCTTAATTGAAAAGTTCAGGTCGGGGTCTTCATTTTGACCCGGAAAAGTTCAGTGGTTGACGTATAAATTGCGCCAACTTTTTAATAAAAATTTGCTTACCAACATATGCTGTAATTCTGTATTGTGACGGTGATGTCTGGTGACCACCACCTTTAGAAGTGGTGGGTACAATCATCACCACTTTTTAGCCACGTAGGCCTGCTGAAATGTTTTGCGTCCTTATTTTGGTTTGAAGCAAGTTCAAGCGACGACAACTAACGGAGTTGTTTTCTTTTATACTTAACTTTCGCAACGATGATAGATGTCTTCACGCTAGCTTACTTACTTATTGTTTACGTTGTTAACTTCGTATATAGGGAAAGGGTAGTGACAGAGGGGGAGAGAAGAAAGAATAAAAGAGAGAGAAGGGAAGACGAGGACAGGGAAGGAAGGAAGGAAGGAAGGAAGGAAGGAAGGAAGGAAGGAAGGAAGGAAGGAAGGAAGGAAGGAAGGAAGGAAGGAAGGAAGGAAGGAAGGAAAGAAGGAAGGAAGGAAGGAAGGAAGGAAGGAAGGAAGGAAGGAAGGAAGGAAGGAAGGAAGGAAGGAAGGAAGGAAGGAAGGAAGGAAGGAAGGAAGGAAGGAAGGAAGGAAGGAAGGAAGGAAGGAAGGGAGGGAGGGAGGAAGGAAGGAAGGAAGGAAGGAAGGAAGGAAGGAAGGAAGGAAGGAAGGAAGGAAGGAAGGAAGGAAGGAAGGAAGGAAGGAAAAAGGAAGGAAGGGATTAGTCAGCATCAATTCGTGGGGCAAAGTTACGCCCTTGTGGTTTAAACTCATTGGAGATCAAGTCATTTAGCAAAATGCCATTATGTCATTCACAAGAGCTTTCCTCGAATCGTTAAAGGGGTCAGTTTAAACCCCTTAAAACTCCCTATTCATTTATTCACAAAATTACCTTTATGCACGACTTGCTCTTTAAAAGTTTTGTAATTGGTCAAGCTTTTAGACCAAAACTCAATCTCAATAGTTTTCCTCGAAAGTTCTGGTCGAGAATGTTGTATTTTAAATATCCCTGGCAACTTCCGCTAGTTTATTTAAAACTGACCCCTTGAGTCAATACTTTTTAGGCTCTTCAAACAATGGGTGTGCGCTATAAAATCAATGGCGCCGATGCTTAGTTCCGGCGTCACTAAAACGCTTTTTGAACATATCAAATGGGACCACCCAGATCTGGCCAAGAACAGTTCATACCAAGGTGACATTTTAATTTCCGTTGGCACACCCAGTTGTTAACACATTAATTCCCTGTTATAAGTCAATTATCAGAAGAAATTATAAGACTTTTGCCCTAAAACTGTTCGTGTGATATCGTTGAGCTGTACAAACTCCAAGGTCAAAGGTTAACCCAATCAGTATTGATTGAAAGTTCACTCCTTGGTGTTGGCTTTACCTCTGGAAGCCGCAAGTCGTTTAGACACAAATTTCGCGTTAAACGTTTCATAAGACCTGTCTTAATTAAAGACACGCCATTGTGTGAAGCCTTGATACCAGTCCTGTTAACATTTTAAATCTCAGCTACCCCGGCCATTTGCGCATAAATGTATACTTTAGAAGTCAAATTGTCTTGATAAAACGTTCATGCTAAGGAAGTCATAATAGCCCTGGAAATCGCAAAAGGAGGTTTTTAGAGTTTTAATATAACGACCTACATAAATTACACAGTTTACATATTCCAATCTCTATCGTTTCTATCTATCCCAGTTCCTCTTCACCGTTCGTCTTTCAACTCCGTCTGCCTCGTGTTCTCTGTCCCACAACCTCTGTGTTCCCTTCCCCTCCCCTCCTCCACAATCCCTTGAATCGACCCATCAGTCTTGCTGAGCCGACACCAGGCCGGTATGGTAGAACGCAGGCAGGCAGGCAGGCAGGCAGGCAGGCAGGCAGGCAGGCAGGCAGGCAGGCAGGCAGGCAGGCAGCTGCCCAACTTACATACCAGTCGGCCGATGTCAGATTCCTCGACTCTGGGTGATTTCGGCGAAGGGGTGGATGGAGGGTACTCTTCGATTGATGTGGCCTCCTGCGAGATGTGACATAGTTTGAGGCATCTGCTGTTCTTCCATCACCACGATGTGCTAGCCGTTTGTCATAGGCCAAGTCGGGAGACGAAACCGTGACAATTGCTATGGTGGTTTCCGAGCTAGTGGCTACTAATAGTCTACTACTATTCCGATTCGGGCAAATTGTTCAGCATTTTGCCCGATGCCTACTTGCCCGAAAAACAGGAACGCCCGAAATTTGGGAAGGGCGTTTGCCCCTCTGACCCCCGCCTCCTACGCCTATGCATGCATGCATTTATATATATATGAGACATTTTCTGGTATTAGATTAAGTTCACTTTTGGAGATGCAAGAAATTTTTTTCTTTCTGATGAATAATTTATTCATCTTATATATAGCCACATTTTAAAATAATTCTAATCGAGATGCGTTGGTTTGGTTCTTTGTGTGTGGGCTAATGGTGATTTTCTTTTGTTCTAGCTTCGCTTACCAATGGATGAACTTAGTGTAGCCAGAATTAAATCGCTGGAGGAGGACAACATGAGGTTAAAACTTCGTATGGACGAAAACGAGAGATACACCAGATTAGACAATCTGATCTTCCATGGATTGACAGATTCTCCGACGACGGAAACTCTCCAGTCTGATACGGCCAAGCCAAACCACATTCATTCACAAACAGAATCTATGCAAAGCGTGATTGAGCTGTGCAACTCTAGATTAAAGCTCAATATGATGGTAACCGACATTGCCTCTGCTCACAGACTCCCGAAAGGGAAATACGACAAATTCAGTCCAATCATAGTCAAGTTCGCAAATCTTCGTATCAAAGACGCTGTCTTGGGAGCGAGGGGACTACTGAAGTACCATCCCAGTGGACCTGGAATGGCAGATTCGTCAAAGGTGTATATCAATGAGCACCTGACTAAGACTAATGCCATGATATTTGCCAAGGCAAGGGCCCTCGTTAAAGAAAAAAAGATCTTTGCTACATGGACCAGGAACGGCCTGGTTTATTACAAGAAAACCGATTCACCATTGGCCAAGCCAGTAAGGATGAATCTGACAACTGTTTTATCCGACGAATAACCTCTAGAACGTTCCACACATCTGCTTATTCACACAATAACTTGTTTATTTACTAATTATAGGATCTCTGATTCGATGGCTCCAGTTAATTCCACATACCGATCCATGCAATTTACGGTGCCAACCCACCCCAACTACTTTTGCTTGGACCAGAAATGGACTCAGACAGTCAGACTCCTGCAGGATAACAAATTCACCTAGGATCGAGCTACACTTAGTTACATTGGCAACTGACTACCGGTCATTTAGGATACATGGAACACTAATGCGAAGGTTTTAATCAATTCTTTCGCACTACATGGAACACTGGTACGATGGTTACAGTCAATTCTTTCGCACTACTCCGCAAAAAATCTGTGTTAATTCTGCCAGCCGAACAATTACATTGACCTGAAAATGGACTTTGATTCCCACAGGGGAATGAACTCGCCTGCGCTCAGATTACTGATAAGCTGCTTCAAAAACTACTCGTGGGCAATTGGTCTGAAGCCCATGTCGACAGTGGCCACTTTCTCCGTGCTACCTATGGATGAAGACCGGTTTAGCCTCTGCTACGACTAGCCTCATGGACCAGTAATGGTCTCCGACTCCTGCTGGTTAACGAACTCACTAACGCACAGATTACTCACAGATAAATCGATAACTTACTCATGGGCAACTGGTCTCATGCCCATGTCGGCAATGGCTGCTTTCTCCGTGCTACCTATGAGTGAAGACCAGTTCAGCCTCTCCAACGAGTATATACATGGACCAGAAATGGACTGACCCTCGCAGGATAATGAGCAATTTAATTACTCGAAAACTGACTCATGGGCAATTGGTCTCCTGAACTCATGTCTGTGGATGAAGATCGGTTTAGCCTCCGTAGCGAGTATCTACATGGACCAGTAATGGTCTCTGATTCCTGCTGGTTAATGAACCTAGATTACTCGCAGTTAAATCGATAACTGACTCATGGGCAACTGGTCTCATGCCCAAGTCGTCAATGGCCGCCTTCTCCATGCTACCTATGAGCGAAGACCGGTTCAGCCTCTCCAACATCTATCTACATGGACCAGAAATGGACTGTCCCTCGCAGGATAAAGAACAATTATATCGCTCGAAGCAATCGGTCTCCGGAACTCTTGCCTATGTTGTCAATGGCCGCTCTCCCCATGCTGCGAAGACCAGTTTAACCTCAATAACGTTTTACACATCAATCCCTGTAAATGGTCCATACCTGGTAACTGGTTGTTATTCGCTACGTCTGGATGCTACCCCATGTGATACTGGATCCCAATCCAGGTTATCCTTACTTTTCTCTAGTAACTTAGGAATTACTTGAACCCTCCCAAAAAAAAACAAAGTAACTTAATATGATTAGGAACTTTCATCCTTGCTGGAGGCATCGACGTGTAATGTTATTCCCCTGCTCCATCTGTGAATGGTTACCTCCACCTGTGAATGGATACCTAGGTTTACTACTTGGTGATGGAATGGAGCAGGAAGTCAGTTATGTTACCGTTCTTACCTGTTATCTCCTGATTGCATTTTAACGTGAGTGTTGTACAATATCAAGGAGTGTTGTTCAAAATTAATGATTGATGTCTCATTTCATCGATTTGTCAACTACCATTTGTGGATGGAGGAGAGATGCCAAAGAGCCTCTGTCATTGTCTTGACTCATCTGCTACCACTCTCTGACTAAAATTTTCAGTGAAATATTGATACCTTAATTGATACTGGTTGGTTCTTAATGAGGACATGAAATGTCTACATATTCTATTATATCAATGCGACTCTCCTCCTATCCACTAATCTATTATATACTTGCTTGATCTTAAGTCACCGAATAACATTGTCTCTGATTGCTAAATTCCAATGATGTTATTATTAAGCTAGATGGTTCAGCTACTGCAAATAATGAATTAACATATTGGTCTCTTGAGGAGGTTAATGCCAATCATCAGTATTGTCTAATAGTATCATAATGACTAATAGTATGTTAATGTCTTTAGTGTCTAGTTAAAGTACACATCACTCATTACCCCTTCTACTATGTTGATGGGTAACGACTACCCCGAGTGACTGCTTATAGCGGGGTCCTTCGGCTGTGCCTTGTCATCAGTTTCCTTACTCACAAGGATTGCTTGGTGTTCTTAACTCGGACTAAGGGAAGCGCTGTAACGGAGGATGGGATGAGTGGCTCCTTGATCGGGGGTCAGGTAATTACCGCATGCTTCACATAAAATTAACCGAGTCTTGTGTATTGGTCATGATGTGTGATGACTGTTCACTTCACTTACTCCACGGTGTGTGGTGTTTGTTTTGAGCAATTGCTCGTTTTGGCCGGGTTGTATGGCTGGTTTGGTCGAACTGTGACTGAGTTATCCTCTCTTTGTTTTTTTGTTTTTGTTTTTTTGTTTTTTGTTTCTATTTGAGCTTTTATGTCTGTTTCAGCAAACATGATTGTAATTATGTTTCGAGCGATTGCTCGTTTGGCCAGGCTGTATGGCTGGTTTGACTGATTTGTGATTGTGTAATCTTCTCGTTGTTCTTTTCTTCTCGAGTTTTTTTTTATGATTGTTCCGGTAAACATGATTGCGTTGTGTTAAGCAACTCGACAGCCGTTTTTGCACTGGCCTCGTGATTACGGGCCTTTCAACGGATCAAGTATAAACTTACTTTTGCGTGTTAAAATGTATAAATATATTTGCTTAGTGAGTATTTATTGCTTGTTTGGATTTGAACCATCATGGTTCTGTGTGATATTCGGCACGGTTTAATGCACTATGAACTGCTTGGTGAAATGAACATGATGTTCTTGCTGCCCTATGTCCTACTGGAATGATCTTATATGCCTGTATGTCACTTAAGCTTATTCTAATTTTGTTTTCTAGTTAACCTTGAATATTATTACTCTCCTGCGGCCCAAATCGGGCTGGCTTGCGGGATGGATGGAGCCGGAATGGCTATGACCTGGGGGACCAATTGTGAACTATGTAATCTTGTTCTAGAGGACCCAAATAGATGTTTGGTCTGCCTGCTATGTAAGAAGCGTTGCCATATTGTTTGTAACGAGGATGCACAATTGTGGTCTGTTAATCATACTGGGAATGAGTCCTGGTGCTGCCCACAGTGCTTGATTAGGCAACTTCCATTTTATGGTAATTACGATGTAAATGAATTTAACTCCAATATGTGTGATGCTAACTTTGCTTCAAACTTTGATAGACAGAGACCTTATCCTGTACTTGATCTTTTTCCGGGTGAGGATGTTAATAGGGTTCTGCTTAACAACGAGGACCTTGATCCTGATGGGAATTATTTCATCAATAGAAACTATGACTCCAAATATATCACTCCTGTAGAGGCTGGCATAATAACTTGTAAACTAAAAACTACTCTGACGATTATGCACATCAATTGTAGGAGTATCATACCTAAGTTAGGGGATATAAAATTATTGCTTGTCCAGGCACCTGTGGAGATACTAATAGTCACTGAAACCTGGTTAACCGATGAAACGAATTACTTGGTGGACATTCTAGGCTATTGTTTTCTGAGTAAGCCACGTTTGGGAAGGGGAGGTGGGGTTGGTATGTTTATAAAAAATGATATAAGCTTTCAAGTAATTGACACCCCTCTGACAGCAATGCAACACTTGACTTACGAAAGCTTATTTGTGAATCTATCCTTGATTAAAGACGCTGATGCCGTAATTGGTGCGATTTATAGGGCTCCTGGTTTGGGCCTGAGGGAATTTAATGATGAATGTGGTCAACTGCTAAGTCATCTATCCACCAACTCAAAACAAGTCTACCTGGCTGGTGACTTCAACGTAGACCTGCTCAAGTCTGAAGAACATGCGATGACCAAGGACTTCATCAATCTGTTGCTCTCTCATCACTTTCTTCCTCTTATCAGTCGTCCTACTAGGATCACACCTGACTCCTTAACTCTTATTGACAATATACTAACGAATAGTTGGACGAGAGTTTTGGACTCATCAATAATCATTAGTGACATTTCGGATCACTTACCAGTTATGACCTGGATTAGTTATGAAACACTACATCATCAGAAAAATTTAATCATGACTCGTAAAGTGAGCGAAGTCAACAGTAATGCATTCCAACAACTGCTGGGGCAGATTAACTGGTCTAAGACGTTTGAAGCCTGTAAGTCTGGTGATCCCAGTGCAGCTTACACACAATTTTTTGATCAGGTTAAGGAGTCTTATGAGAAGGCATTTCCAGTGGGGTGCGGAAGTGGGAGGAAGAATACCAATTTAAAGCAACCATGGATGACGGCTGGTCTGCTAAAATCCTGTAATAAGAAAACAAAATTGTATATCAAATACTTAAAAAATCCTTCTGAGGCCAACAAAACTAAATTTACGATATATCGCAACAAATTTAAAACGACACGCATAAAAGCTGAAAAGTTTTACTATGAAAAAGAGTTTGCTAAATACAATCAAAATCTTAAAAAAACGTGGAGCATAATAAGGTCGATAATTAAATCTGGAATAGAGGGAAACAAGATTGATGGCCTGCTTGTTAATGATGTAATGGTCACTGATCCATGCATAATTGCTAACAAATTTAACGACTTTTTTGTTAATGTAGGGCAATCTCTGGCAGATAAAATTCCTCCTGCTTCAAAAAGTTTTCAATACTATATGGACAAGGGCTCTTGTAATTCATTTGCGATCGTTCCTATCACACCAGAGGAGATTATTCAACTTGGACGAACCATGCGCATAACCCATAGCTCAGGACCTGATGACATCGACCCATGCCTTGTTAACCCCTACCTGAACCTACTTGCCGCACCCTTAGCTGGCATTTTTAACACATCATTTGAGACTGGAATAGTACCACCAGCATTAAAAATTGCCAAAATTATACCCATATACAAACAGGGCAATCGTGCTGAAGCCTCGAATTATCGCCCTATATCAATCCTTCCCTACTTTGCTAAGCTCCTGGAAAAATTAATGTATGAGAGACTCTACAGCTACGTTTATCAAAATAAGTTCCTTTACCCCCTACAACACGGCTTTCAAACTGGTCACTCTACTGCTATGTCACTGATCAACCTGCAAGACAAAATTACACAGGCCATTGATAACAATGAATTCTCACTAGGAATATTCATTGACCTAGCCAAGGCATTTGACACGGTAGATCATACTATACTCCTTAAGAAACTTGAAAAATATGGGGTAAGAGGTATCCAACTTAATTGGTTTCAGAATTACCTTGATCAAAGACTGCAATGTGTTAATTGTAATGGAGCCACCTCTAAACTTAAAATAATAAAATATGGTGTCCCCCAAGGCTCCAATTTAGGACCCCTATTATTCCTAATCTATATCAATGACCTTCCTAGAGCCTCCTCTATATTGAGCCTTATCCTATTTGCCGATGACACCAACATCTTTCTCTCAAACCGATCGATCGAGGATTTATTTAACACTGCAAATCAGGAACTAGCACTTATTGCCGATTGGTTTAGGGCTAACCGACTCTCGCTTAACTTGCTCAAAACTAACTTTGTACTGTTTAGATCTCACAGGAAGCTGCTGCCACACCTGAATTACTCACTGCTCATTGACAACTCAGTGTTGCCACAAGTCAAATCAGCAAAATTTTTAGGTGTTTACATAGATGAACACCTTACTTGGAATGTCCACATTAATAATATTGGAACTAAGATTGCTAAAAACATCGGGGTCATGAGCAAGGTCTCTTACCTGCTTCCATCTCACATACTAACTAACTTATATTACACACTGATTCATCCATACCTGGAATACTGTAACCTGTGCTGGGCTTCAACCTACCCCACTAGACTGTGCAGATTGGTGAAACTTCAAAAGAGGGCTATACGAATTATTACCAAGAGCAAGTTTAATACCCCCACCTTGCACTTGTATCAACATTTGAGAATATTAAATATTGACCAGATAAAACAATTCCAAATTGGGATGTTTATGTTTCGATTCGTTCATGGTTCCCATCCGATAGACTTCACCAACTACTTTACTTTCACCAAGGATGTGCATAGTCATAATACCAGGATCAAGGACACTCTTCGATCAATAAGCATCCGCACTAACTACAGGAGGCACTCAATCAAGTTCATGGGCCCTGTTATCTGGAACAAATTACCCTGCAATCTGCGCAGTCTTCCATCTCTAGCATCTTTTAAAAGGTCTCTACGAACACATCTGATGATTTAACCAATACAAATATTTGGATCGCCCAGGTCACCCCCTCCTCTCTTCTTTTTTCTTCCTTCTTTGTTTCCATCATAGTTTCGTTTCCTGCTGATTATGCTATCTTATCTAGTTAAGACTAAATAGTTTAGTTAGCGTAATGATTGATTATTATGTCATGTTCGTCTTGTTCTATCTATAATGATGCCACCAGGGGGCCCTACCTAGCGGGATACCATCCCTTTTGGATCTCCCTGTTGTATCCCATCCAACTTATACATGTCAATCGAAACAATGTGAATGTAGCTGATATCGACTGTATGATGACTAATTTTTTGTTTTTTTGTTCCATCTTTTGTACTCTTTGCTTGATGAGATACAATAAAGACTTATGTTATGTTATGTTATGTTATGTTACTCAGTGAATTATAACATCATTAGTTTTAGGCCCACGAGCAGTGTGTTCGAGAGGTTTTTCAAGGCGCCTAATGAAGTCTAACAACGGGGAACAAGCACAGCTACTACAACTAGTGTATTGTACCTGTAAAGGTGTGTGGATGCTTATTTCGAGTGCATGTACTATCGAGTTGTCTTCTTGCGATGCTTCCGATCTAAGATGCCTTTTTGCATCAAGACGCTGTATGCCAGGCGCCTGCTGCTGCTGCTGTACCTGAGATTGAAGTCGATCTCATCACCATTGATTCACTGCTTCATACTCGAACTGTGTTGTATATACTTGATACATTAGAAGCTAGTTTTAATCGAATTATCAGGCGTTTTCTTTTATTTTTAGGTTCAATTCTGTTTCTAGCGTGTGCGGTTCGTGCCCAGCCAGTTGCAAGCGTTATCATCAGCGAGATTGGCAGCCAATAAATAGTCCATCACTGAATCGTGTTTGCGGACAGAAATCAAAATGTGCGCCACTGTCTACACAGCACCACAACTGGACGAAAGATCATCGGTTTGCTCCATTTTGACCAGGTTTTATGCATAACAACCCTGACCCGAAATCGATGTAGAGTTGTAGAGGCAAACTGAAGTCTGAGGACACATTGTATAAAAAATATATACAGTATACGACTCAGCGATGAGAGATGGTTAGTTACGTTCGCTGCTATCCTCTCGTCCTTCCACGCTCAAATAGTTTTAGTGAGAGACTCTGTCTCTATTACGAATTCAGCATTATGAAAGACAGTCTCGTGACGTAATCAGAATTATGAAAAATAGTCTCTTGTGACGTAATCAACATTATGAAAGACAATCTTTTGTGAGGTAATCAACATGAAGACAGTCTCTTGTGATGTAATCAGCATTATGAAAGACAGTGTATTGTGACGTAATCAACATTATGAAAGACAGTCTCTTGTGACGTAATCAATATTATTAAAGACAGTCTCTTGTGACGTAATCAGCATTATGAAATACTATCTTATGACGTAATCGGCATCATGAAAGACAGTCTCTTGTGACGTAATCAGCATAACAAATTATCTCTACACAATGCTTAGATACTTAGAGATGATTCTTGCCAGTCTTAAGTACCCTTAGTTAGGCCTATTTTGTCTACTGATGTGACATCTGCATGTAACTGCCTGTATCCACTCTCAAGTATACCTTCTTTAGGCGCAGATTTTACTTAAGAACTAAGGAGGGAATTTGTGTACGCTCAACGAACAACGGCTGAACAAAAACAGACACAAAAGGCTCCCCAACCGCAGAGTTCACCCAACAGGAGATCTCGATTAGAATATATAGCAGACTTCTGTTGTATTTCGCAGTGAATGAACGTTTTCTATGCAACTGAGAGGAATTTCAAAAGAATAAATGTTTTGAATGCATTTAAGTTCGTTGTTGATCTCAAGTTTCCTACAGCTCCGAAGGGAGATTTGGCTGCGTGTAATGACAGCTCTGCAAGAAGAGATTGTTTGGGTCGTCCTGGGAGGTTAATCAACGCTGTATATAGTGCCTCTTTAGCGTAGACCCCTATACCGTATGGCGGCGTATGCACTTCTTGTCAACCAGTTAAGGTTGCAGAAATTTCCTGAGTGGGTTGAGGTGGGATGGGTTAAAGAATGTTAAGACAAGTATGCACGGAATTTTGATTGACTTCACAGCTACGTCCTCATCTAACAAGTTTTCGTTTGTACCAAACTGGTCAGTTGAGATCTCGCTGGCTCATTGCATATTATACTTTCGTGTAATTACTGTGGTTTCAGAATTCGGTGAATCTTATCGATCCATCTGTCCTTGAGTTTTCCAGCTCTTTGGTTCTCTGTTTTAGTAGTATAAGCATATTCATAGCAGTCTTCAGTGGGAGTTTGCGTTTATTTTCAGGCACAGTCAAGTTAAGGCAAATCAAGTCGTGCATATGTAATCAATTTAATCATAATAGTAACCTTCAAATTTTTATTTCGGCGTGATTACGCCACTTAAAAGCTAAGCGTGGGGCACCAGCCTATTAACTAGGACAACCCTATGTCAGAGGGGTCAATGTCTAGAGATACGAAATGAATATCCAAGTCCAGTTGCCAGAAAGGATTGGACACCTGGTGCGTATACTCAGTCTCCTATATTCTTCATGGATCGGTGAGTACCAACACAAGTTGTGAGGTTCAAAATATGTCCTGACTTGGGATTTTTTCGGTTGTGACCTTGTCTGCACTGCAGCCTCGGATGGGATTAATCGACCTCAGCACCACGGGCGAACCTCCACTTGGTATCTTTGGGCAAACCTCTCTCACGACGTAACACTTGTGAATAAGCTGGTGCCCTTGCTTTAGCTTTAGACATTTCGAGGCTACAATTACGATTATGTTTCTATATGGAGTTGCTACAGAAGGTGTAAACGTATGTTTTTCCTTTACCTTCTTTTAAATTTTAATACTCAGTTGTGGTAGTAAGGCTAAGACCTAGAAGGCCGAGGCCGAAGCCAAACTGCATTAAGCCGAGGTTATTTTTCGAGCTGCTGAAGACACGGAACACTAAAGGTTACACAACGGAGGCAATAGACTTATAGTACTGGATTACTGGAAGCAATGACGATGAAAAGAAGGACCCCACAATCTTCGTAGACCCGTTCAGATGACCCTCCTGTTCATCCTTAATAGATACTGCCTAATTGCTCGCCAAGTTAATTCAAGTAAAAGTACTATCCTTTAAAATCTGATTATACGACGTTTAGGAAGGCCATTCTTTTGTACTCAGCACAAGTATTCACTGAAATTTATTTTTTGTGACTCATAAATCGTTACAGAGACAGGGTTTTATAAGTTCTCTCTCCTTCTGAACTGCAACAAAGTCACGAAGTAAACGCTTTCCTGGAACTAATTCTTGGGGCAAGTGCGGCAGCAATTCCTTTTTGTGTCCCAACAGAATTCCGGTTTGCACCAAGTGAATTCGTCACCATAACGGCAAGCTGAAACGACAAAAAATAGATACTTTGGAGATGATACATCTTAAATGCTGTTAGAATATGATACAAAAGGAAACCACAAATATATAG
Source organism: Allolobophora icterica (assembly GCA_963556255.1). Classification (NCBI taxonomy): domain Eukaryota; kingdom Metazoa; phylum Annelida; class Clitellata; order Crassiclitellata; family Lumbricidae; genus Allolobophora; species Allolobophora icterica. The sequence goes on along the minus strand of OY744602.1, from coordinate 75,000,502 downwards.
TTAAGCCTCATCCAATGATCAATTAGTATAGGTGGCATGAACTGCTGCTTAGGAACAGTACAATAGAGTGAAAAATCTAGATACTCACTGGCGTTTCCTGTCAACTGTGCGCTGCAGAACTGGCAACATGTTTTCTCGGTCTGTGGATCGTAACATTGGCCAGCAAACAATGTCGTACACCATTCAGCGTTGTCCTTACACTCTGCGGCGTCTGCGCAAATAACAGAATAGTAAGTAAAACTTAGATCAGGTTATATATTATGTATCTGAACACTTACTATAGCACCCCTCAAGCATACCAAAGCATACCAATCTGGCATGCATTAAAACCTTGTGTTTTTATTGCATTTAACTGTATTGAAAGCAACAGTGGACGTAACACCACTGACTGTCACTGGTCATTTAGTTATGGCCTATATAGGCTAGAGCCTAGATGCATTTTATTTTTTTCATTTTATTGTTTTGCGATGCATTGAACTGCTTTAAATTGCACTTAACCAAATTTGCATGCACTGAATTGCATTGAATTGGTCTAAATTGTGTAAGTAAACGGTGACTAGCGAAGCAACTCCGAACACTCTTTATGAGCAATTAATTCGAACTCATTTGGAATCAACCAAGCGAGTAGCTTTAGCCACGTGTTATAGTTGCATTATGAACTATCTAAGCACATCTTTCATGCCTGCACAGTACCATGACTGACGATTAAGAAGAGGCAATATAAACCTATATTACGTCAACATATATTTCATAGACATGCATGCATAAATTCATAGGCCTACGTATGTGCCAAAGTACATTCGTACGCACGAACTCGTTAGTTAGGTGTAAGCAATGAAATAGAGAACTTATGCCAAGCATACCTTGTGCCATAGTGCTTGAGAACAAGAAGACAGCGACGAGAAGGAGGAAAACCAAGTTAGTCTTCATGATGCTATATGTCAGAAATTACAAAACATCATGAACATGCGTGATCTTAATTAGAGTAACTCACTTTTTTGTAATTTTAACCTATGTTAGAACTCTTCAAAATTGCCCTCGAATATGTCGAAATTTTTACTTATGTGAACTCTTGAACCGTTTAGTAAGGAGTATTGACGTCAACACAATAGAAAATAAGTGAAAATGAAAGTAAATGAAAATAAATAAAATTAAACCCAAATAATTATACAAGAAACCAGTTGAATATTGGCAAACACAAAGACGAAAAACGAAGCGCGAGATATAAATACACACGACTCAATATATTACTGCAAACATTTGATACCAGTAGGCTTCCTTTCATAACCTTATGCTGGTCATGTAAAGGCCTACTTTAAGGTTTCAAAAGTATCAGCGTTACATATTTTGGTGTTTTAAATGTACCATTTATACTATGTTCACGATAGCACTCATTCTCAAGATCTGTTGTAATTGACGATAAGCTTACAACTGTTTTGCTTGAAAGGCCCTTTTCTGACCCAGTTGAACCCGACAGTTTGAGTTGACTGGCTGATGAGAACGTTCAAATTGAAATCTCTCATTTCTACTTAAACTCTCAGACCCGGTTGTCCTTTATCGCTTCGCTGGATATCTCACCTCTAACAACCACCTAAATTCAAACCAATCTTCCTGCTTCAAGTTATCACTCCCTTGAAACTATACCCTCTCCTGCCTGTACGGCAAACGTGTTTGTCCTTCAAACATTTCTACTGTCTTCGATAGTCGATACCAGAAATAACGATACTCTTATCAACACTTTAACGACGAGCTGCATTGGTTTCCAAGTCACCAAGCACACTTTCGTCGTTAAAATGTTTAACGTCTTTCCTCTGAATTTGGTATCTTTGGTTCTACCTTATCGTCGATTAATTCATACCTTTCCCGATGCTGTCGCCTCGACTTGACTACCGGATACTGATCTGACACCGAAACTCACCAAGCAGCCCAGTTCACTGATGATCGACAGATGAAATATTCTCACAGGGACAAAGACATTGGTTCTACTGCTGTATATCTAGTGAAGTCACCCTCAGCAAGACAGCTATGTCTATAGATAGCCAGACTGCTTGGTCAGGCAGGATGAATTTGTCTACCATGGATCAACATCAGATCCTTTGAAATTGCAGTTGGTCGACAGTCAGATGTCCGTAGAGCGCTTGAACTTACAGCCATTCACATTGTCAAGTAATTTGGTCCAGCATAAATACAGCGAGAAGATGATGGCAAAGTAGTAACAGAATGAAAGATCGACAAAAGCTTTGCAGCTATTGCAAGTGTTTCATTGTGTGGTACGATGGCCTATTAATGTACGCAACCACAGATGCATTGGGCATACACGATCTCAGGATATTGCGGATGATTAAACAGTAGGGAAACACAGATTTAAAGTTGTCCGAAATTATAATCATAGAGCAATAATAATAAATCAATAATAAAGCGAGTTATTCGTGAAAACCGTTTGCCATCCCTGCGCTAAGAAGTTTCACTTCTGCGGCGTTTTGCCGCGCGTTGAGGACACGGACACATTAATTAGGGGCCTCTATAATCGTGGGGCCTGTGGCGACTGCCCAGCGTGCCCATGCCTTAGGAAGGCACTGGGCATGCACGATAGAGCGGATGATCAGACAAATGGACACTGACATTCACAAACACATTTAGAAGCCAATTTGACTCGAGATTAATCAGAAACGCTGTCCAAACACAAATTCAGGCGAATGAGGACAATGCCACACCTCTATAGGCTCTAGCAAGAGAAAGAAAGAACAGTGTGTTCTGCAAGTCTTGCGTGTTGTTTTATAGCAATATACTCTCTGCATCTGCTCTTACCAACCGTTGATCTTCTGAAGCTGCCGATGTTCTAGAGGAGATTTCTTGTAGTCAGGAACGAAGGTTCAGCCACTCCAACGACGTTGCACGATGAGCTTGTCGATGAGATTGCTTGAGAACATGGATTTATATAGACCCAGTTCACTTGTAAGTTTTGTGAAGTCTCATTAAAGAAACAAAACAACGAATTCATTGTTATAATCATTTATTTTGCAAGCATGAAAACAATAAGTGCACTGCAATTAATATAATTATAAGAAATCGCTATTCTCGGATTTCGGGAACGGGTGCAATTACCTCTAGTACCAACCAGCTTGTCGTTTATCATCATCATGCTAGTACAGTTAGGATGCAGAGATATAAGGGCGAGTGACAAAGAAAAGAATACAAAGCATTCGTTTTCATTGTTTGTTTAGTGCAATCTTGCAACAGATGCATGTAGTCAGCGAACAAATATAATATTTTCATGGGGATCTGCACTCTGCAGACACGCAGCTGTAATGCATGCATACGAATGACAGTTGGCCACGTATGTGGATTTTTCCGGGCTTCTTGAGAACGTTCGAACCCCGGTTTAAAGTCAAAGATCCCAATCTTAATTGAAAAGTTCAGGTCGGGGTCTTCATTTTGACCCGGAAAAGTTCAGTGGTTGACGTATAAATTGCGCCAACTTTTTAATAAAAATTTGCTTACCAACATATGCTGTAATTCTGTATTGTGACGGTGTTGTCTGGTCACCACCACCTTTAGAAGTGGTGGGTACAATCATCACCACTTTTTAGCCACGTAGGCCTGCTGAAATGTTTTGCGTCCTTATTTTGGTTTGAAGCAAGTTCAAGCAACGACAATTAACGGAGTTGTTTTCTTTTATACTTAACTTTCGCAACGATGATAGATGTCTTCACGCTAGCTTACTTACTTATTGTTTAGCTTGTTAACTTCGTATATTATAGGGAACGGGTAGTGACAGAGGGGGAGAGAAGAAAGAATAAAAGAGAGAGAAGGGAAGACGAGGACAGGGAAGGAAGGAAGGGATTAGTCAGCATCAATTCGTGGGGCAAAGTTACGCCCTTGTGGTTTAAACTCATTGGAGATCAAGTCATTTAGCAAAATGCCATTATGTCATTCACAAGAGCTTTCCTCGAATCGTTAAAGGGGTCAGTTTAAACCCCTTAAAACTCCCTATTCATTTATTCACAAAATTACCTTTATGCACGACTTGCTCTTTAAAGGTTTTGTAATTGGTCAAGCTTTTAGACCAAAACTCAATCTCAATAGTTTTCCTCGAAAGTTCTGGTCGAGAATGTTGTATTTTAAATATCCCTGGCAACCTCCGCTAGTTTATTTAAAACTGACGCTTCAGAAGTCAATTCTTTTTAGGCTCTTCAAACAACAGGTCTGCGCTATAAAATCAATGGCGCCGATACTTAGTTCCGGCGTCACTAAAACGCTTTTTGAACATATCAAATGGGACCACCCAGATCTGGCCAAGAACAGTTCATACCAAGGTGATATTTTAATTTCCGTTGGCACACCCAGTTGTTAACACATAAATTCCCTGTTATAAGTCAATTATCAGAAGAAATTCTAAGACTTTTGCCCTAAAACTGTTCGTGTGATATCGTTGAGCCGTACAAACTCCAAGGTCAAAGGTCAACCAAATCAGTATTGATTAAAAGTTCACTCTTTGGTGTTGGCTTTACCTCTGGAAGTCGCAAGTCGTTTAGACACAAATTTCGCGTTAAACGTTTCATAAGACCTGTCTCAATTAAAGACACGCCATTGTGTGAAGCCTTGATACCAGTCCTGTTAACATTTTAAATCTCAGCTACCCCGGTCATTTGCGCATAAATGTATACTTTAGAAGTCAAATTGTCTTGATAAAACGTTCATGCTAAGGAAGTCATAATAGCCCTGGAAATCGCAAACATTATATCAAATGAATTGACCTTCAGAAAGTCTAAGTGTCGTCTTATCTTATCTCTCCAATCATCATGTCATCTCAGTTTGTCTTAATTAAACACACGGTTTGGCAGTCATACAAGGCGCCGCCCTAGAGGAGGGCTACGGGAGTCGATATTCGTAGCTTATGCTCTCCTGGTCATGAGTGTTTCCACTACTCTATCCCCCCTCCCTGATCATAATTGAACTGTAATCTGGAAGTTGTCGCCAGACGGCATTTCAGGGATAAAGAAACATTCCGTATGGTTCATTGCAGTCTTCCGGTGGATGGAGTTTTGGTCGGACCAGTCAGAGTCGCATAGCTTCAGCGTGTTTGTTCGTCTGCCTATGCGTCTGTTTCTGCGTCTGGTTCCGGTTATTTACGGCCCTCGAGGTACGACAGAAATAACGTCGGTTGCCACTGCAGTTGAGGCAACGTTGCGCGGTAGATGGCTTGTTTTTCCTTTACCTGCAACAGGTGAAGGAGGGCAACTGTGGTGGGCGGAGGTATTGGCTGCAGAGGCAGAGCGAGGATGAGAGTGGAGACGATGGGGGGAGTCTTCTGCTCCTCTTCCTCCTCCCCTTCCGCTGCAAAGTCTTTCCCAACGGAAAGTTTGATGTTTGTTCTAGAGGAGCATAACGCGTAGCAGAATGCCGGGCGAGACAGAGCTTCGACTCTACCGTGACTCCCTCAGTACACCCTGGGGATTTCGGCTGTACGGCGGCAAAGACCTCAGCACCCCGTTGTCTGTTCAGAGGGTAAGTCTATTATTCAAGTCTTAAGTTTGTGCAAAGGGTCATAATGAGGGTTATTATGTTCAAAGTGTAATTCAAAGAGTAAGCCAAAAGGTTATTATTCTAGTCAATTTGGCCATAATTTGGTTATTATTCTAGTCAATTTGGCCGTAATTTGGTTATTATTCTAGTCAATTTGGCCATAATTTGGTTATTATTCTAGTCAATTTGGCCATTAGTCCTCACAGATTCCATCGGCTCATGTAACGCTATATACAGAAACCAATTATAATCCATCGAAGTACGATGGCAATAGAAACGAATTCATTTAAGAAGTTTAATTAAAAATGCAGTGTCGTTTCTGTGCTTGTATGTGTCTATCTCAACCACACAGAGAGCATACAGTGCATGGCAGGCATCTGCTATACAAGGAAAATGTTTAATACACAGAAAGATATTCCAAGGTCATGTCGCCTAAATAAAATTATTGCCACTGAAAACAGATCTATAGACAGGTTAGCGCATAGTATTAGCTGGCGAAAGCGAGCTTTACATCTGATACTACATTAGAAACCTCAGATGCAATTTGTCCTATATATTAACAACACTGTTAGGACTCAATTAAGAAGCGTTACGATGAATGCGAATGAATGCACAGCTGGTCTGTTTCACACCTTTGCAGTCTCTGTTTGCATCAGGGCACCAATCCATCTTCACCTTTGTTTAAACGCATTCCAGAAGACAAAAGCAGCCATTGGACAGGACCAGCTCTGCCAGCATTATCACATGGACCCCATATAGGACCCATATTCCCATATGGAATCCGTATAGAACCCACATGGTGCCCATCTAATGCTCATGGATATGCTGCCATGGAGATCCAAAGAACGATCTAATGATACAAACGTCCATTGAAATAGCGACAGATGTTATTGTTTGATCAGCGTTCTGTAAACAGTAATCAATGTTGGCCTATGTTGACTAGCGCACATAACGAGTTAGGTAGGTAGGATACAGGAAAAGCCCAATCTGTTGGAGTGGCTCATATACAACACTTACACCGATGCAGTACAGAGAACTGGTGGTTATGTATTACAAAGGTAAATGATGCCCAGTGTTTCGATAGGTAGATAGATGCGCCGTCTATTTCTGATCCGACGCCCGCAGACTACAGTCGACCTCTGCGGCTGATGCAGGAGATCTTAAGCCATCGGCACCAACCGACTGTGTGGGCCATATTATCTCTAACAAAACAACCTAACCAGCTGATCGCACAAGGTCTCAAGGACGCATTCTCAACCTAATACTGATTACGACAACGACAATGCCAATCAATAATGTTACTTTTGGGTCTCTCCGTTGACACACTTGAATTCATATAGCAAGTTGCGATCTGCACTTTTCGGTGATCATCAAAGCATATGAAGTGAATTGACGATGAATATGATGATTATGAGGAGGAGGAGGAGGAGGAGGAGGAGGAGGAGGAGGAGGAGGAGCAGGAGGAGCAGGAGGAGCAGAAGGAGCAGGAGCAGAAGGAGGAGGAATATGATGATGAAAAGGAGGAGGAATATGATGATGATGAGGAGGAATATGATGATGATGAGGAGAAGGGGGAGTAGGATGAGGAGCAGGAAGAATATGACGATGATGATGATGATGGTGATGATGAGGAGGAGGAGGAATATGATGACGATGAGGAGGAGGAGGAGGAGGAGGAGGAGCAGGAAGAATATGATGAGGAGAAGGAGGAAGAGGAGGAGGAGGAGAAATAGGAGGAGGAATATGATGATGAGGTGGAGAAGGAGGAGGAGGAATATGATGACGATGATGATGATAATGATGATGTTGAGGAGGAGGAGGAGTAACATAATGATTATGAGGAGGAGGAGGAATATGATGACGATGAGGAGGAGGAGGAGAAGGATCACGAAGAATATGATGATGATGATGATGATGATGATGATGATGATGATGATGATGATGAGGAGGAGGAGGAGGAGGAGGAGGAGGAGGAGGAGGAGGAGGAGGAGGAGATGGATCAGGAAGAATATGATGATGATGATGAGGAGGAGGAGGAGGAGGAGGAGGAGGAGGAGGAGGAGAAGGGTCAGGAAGAATATGATGATGATGATGATGAGGAGGAGGAGGAGGAGGAGGAATATGATGATGATGAGGAGGAGGAGGAAGAAGAGGAGGAGGTGGAGGAGAAGGAGGTGAAGACTGGAGGAGGAGGAGAAGGAGGAGGAGGAGGAAAATGATGATGATGAGGATGAGGAGGAAGAAGAGGAGGAGGTGGAGGAGAGGGAGCAGAAGAATGGAGAAGGAGGAGGAGAAGGAGGAGGAGGAGGAGGAGGAAAATGATGATGATGGTGATGATAATGATGAGGCATGTTGTTGTTATTGATAATGAACATGGTAATGACAATGCTGATAACGATGACAACAACGATGGTGAAGTAAGGTAAGTTTAGTTATGGTAAGGTAATGTAAGATGAGGAGTTAAGATGAGTTAGAAGCTCATTTACTGGGCGCTTTAATGAACAATTGACATCAATACTCCAAGTCGTGCTCATGGCAATGGAGAATTTTCGGCTGAAGCGCAAGCATTGCAGCAATAATCCACCAACCGCAGAGCCTTTTCTTACCTTTTAAATTAGGCTTGACAGCAAAAATTGCGGCGGTAATCATTTTCACCTGTATTTTCAGTTTGAGCGCATATGAAGAGACTATAAGTCGAAGTGGCGCTATATAAATGTGCAATTAGAATTACTGGCGCACAACTTGGCCTGCGCTCAATCACAACAGCTAGTTCCATCATTCGGAAATCTGTACCTCTGCCTGTTCAACATTATGGCATTGAACTGAAAGCCTTTGCATCCTCTTCTTCCCAGGTTTTCACATTCGGCATGTCTTCTTTTTAGTTGCTTCACTTGCACAGAGGTACTTCAAGCAATACAACAATACCACATTGCATTGTCTAGCACTGTTCACGAGACATTCCGAGTCGAATACAGTATTACAGCACTTTCAAAATTCTGCCTCATGGCAACGAGAAGTTTATACATGCACAGTACTAAAACGCAGATTCTTCTTGGTCGTGATCCTGTAGATGCTACATATAACATATAAGGGGCGTGGTGGCTCAGTGGTAAGTTCGGCGCCTTGTGACCGGAGGGTTGCAGGTTCGAATCCCACTCAAACCGCTGCGTACAGACCTTGGGCAAGTCCTTCACTCGCAATTGCTCGTGGCGCTTCGGCGTGAAAATTCCGGCACAGTATCAAATGCTGTAGTCAGGAGCGCCTCTGAGTAGTAGTTGACTTCGAGAGGCGCTATAGAAATATCCGGAATAAATAAAATAAAATAAATAAATAACAGATGAGACACTTAGCTGAGAGATTTTTAGGCTTGATAAGATAGTCCAGCTCTATTTTCTTAGGCCTTGTAAATTTTAAAATCGTTGTAATTGACAATGGATAATGGCCATGCATTGATGTCGCATTCGATTCGCTGTGTGTTGATGTTTAACGCAGGTGTCCACTGGAACTCCTGCAGATGGGGAACTGCAGAGTGGAGATCTGATTCTTCAGATACAAGGCAGTGATGCAGCCCGGTTGACACATCTTCAGGCTCAGGAGCAGATTCGAAAAGCTGGTGGATCTCTGCTCCTGAAAATCGTTAGGTGACAATACATTACTACACACAATAAGGCGACAATAGATAGGTACATAGGTGCATAGTACATGTCTTCTTCTTTGGTTCTCTGCCCTCAGGCAGGTTCACTTGTCCAACGGCGCCATTCCTCTCGATTTTGAGCTTCCGCTTTCTGTCTGTAGCCGTTCCTCTTTATCATCCAGTCCAGGAACATCGTCCTCGGCCTTCCTCGTGTCTTTTCCCCCTTCATTCTACCCTCGATGATATTTCTCAGCAGAGAATCCCCTCTCATTATATGGCCAATCCATCTTCTTTGGCGCCCTCTGATTGTCCCCATCATGGATCTCTCCTTTCCCACCATTTACAGTACTTCTTCATTTGTCTTGTGCTCTGTCCAGCTGATTCTTTACATTTTACGCCATATCCACATTTCGAAGGCTTCTATCCTTCTGATGTCCACGTTTCAGATCCGTATAGGACCACACTCCATACCAGCGTTTTAACCATTCGCTTCTTCAGATTCCTATTTAATTTTCCTCTAAAGAGCTCTTTCTTTTATAGAATATATTATATGTAGTAAGATAATATTAGATAGAAAAGAACAGCGATTTCCAACAGAGCAGACAAACCATTGAAAAAGGATCCAGATATAAATACTTTCATCTTTAGAGGCTGTTTCGTTGACCTGAGTTTTGAGTCGCGATCTAATTCATTCAGGGCAGATTGAAGCGACCAGCAAATTCCAACAGTGCGGACCAATCATCAGTTCGGGGAGCGAGGTACAAGTGCTTCAGTACGGCATCATAGCAAACAATGCCTGATAATCAAGTCTATACGGTTGAAAGTAAAGTCCACTAACTGGACGCTTTATAAATTTCTGTTTTAGTCGTGGTTAAAACAGGCTGCATATCAAACTCAGTGTTTATTTAACTGGAGTATAGTATCATAGAATTTATAAAACTACTAGTAATACAACTAGTAATCGTAATAATAAAATTTATAATAATTCTCGGGAGTGGCCTCACCCACGAGACTGCAGTATTGTTTTTCATATGAATAATTTAACGTTTTCCAAATTCATCTGTTCTTTCCGGACCTTTTTGCACGTGCTTTCTTTTAACCTGTATCGTATACTCAGGTATATTGTTATTCTGAGGTGGTTAATTCGTTTAATTACCGCGATCAATTTATTACTATTTTCTCGTCTTTCATTACGATTTTATTAGCTTTAAATTGCTGACACCTGCAGGATCTGCATGACCTTTATTAATTAAGCATTCCTTCGGTGCAGACTTGCGAAACAAGTGGATATATGCTAATTAATACCTGTATGAACCGTATGACCCTTAGTGAGTATACTTACGGAGTGGGCTGGCAAAACTAGCGGCGTCTATTGCTACTGTTTAGCTACGAGGCAGCTAGACTCCGGTGACTGGATCATCCACCTTCATGAAAACCCCACTGAAACCACCCGTATACTGGTTACAACCCGCGATTTCTTACTAGGTTGAACAATACAAAGATCGTCGTCGACTCCATGGCTTGAGGCCTCCAATTAAGTCTACCAATGGCCAGTGAACATTCGCAGAAGAACCGGCCTAGGTTTGCTCTACGGATTTGGTTCCACAATCGAAGGCTGACGCTGCAATAAGACGGGGACGTCCTAAAACAAATCACTAAGGCAGTACGGTCTGCCGTCTCGTTGGTCCTGACTGGGGTCTTGTATACTAGACTCAGTTTTTAGAGTCCACTAAAGCTTGGAAGGCGCTGATCTAGATTCAACCATCTCAATTGCAATAAATGCGAATTGTCTTCTCCAGCTGCAGGTGGCCTCGAGTGCTCCGCCTTACGGTCTGCTTTCCAACGCCTCGACTGAGATGCATTGGTCTTGCTTGGAGGAGCTCTCCAGAAATCAGGCAGCCATTAGATGCGGCTCTTAATCAACACTTCTCAAATCGCCGCCAAGTACTAACGATAGATATTTTAGTACTCATAGTATCAGCCATATATTTGGTTCATTGTGCTCTTTTTATTCCGATAATTCAAAACTGGAACGGCTGGATAACATATCATGCTTACTATACGGGACACAAAATCCGATGCTATAGTAGACCACACTATGATTTTGTTATCCCCTATGCTCGTACTGCTATGGCGCAGCGTAGGACATTCTCCATGGTGGGTTCTACCGTCTGGAATGACCTCCCTCTGTCGCTTCGCTCCCTTCTTTGGATCTCTCAGGTACTTTCTATGGCCTTCTTAAGACCTTTCTTTTTGACCGCGCATGGATAGGGAGCGCCAATGAGTAGATTTCTTGAAGGGGCGCTAAATAGGTTTATAATAGATAGATAGATAGATAGACAGACAGACAGACAGACAGACAGACAGACAGACAGATAGATAGTTAGATAGATAGACACTACCCATAAGATATGGCCGACTTGATTTCAGTACATATTGGTCTTTGGTTCGTTCAGCCTATGTGACTTCAGCTGAGCCCACCCTATGGTTCGCCATTTGCAATCGTTGATCTGCTGTTGCTTATATATTATTAAGGAGGCGGTTCAGTTGGCTTTCAGTTGAACCTCGACCTCTGCAGCCTTCACCAATGTTGATGCGAGAAGATGGTTGGCCCCGATGGCCATTATGACCATTGTAGCATTTTACCCACCGTCATCATGTTAGCGATGATTTCGCGTGCCTTACAGAAACATCATGTTCCAAGTACTAATGATCCAAAGAGCATGTTTGTTTCAGATGGTAAGAGATCAGAATGCATTACCATATATGGTATTTAGGTTGACAGCAAAACTATCTGGCTGGGCATGCCAGAACTGTGCATAAATGGCAAATTCTGTTGGGAGCGCAGCTTAGCAAGCTGCCATACATTAAACTGACAAGTATTCTGACGGGTCATGCGAGGTCATTATGGTTCCTCAGCGCTCTTCCAGGTCTATAATGTTAAAGGATTTGGAGGCACGTTAACTGATGTCGCGGAAGACGAGGCTTGAGTTTCTAGATACACACTGGCAGCTCTCGGATTAGTTTCTTGTTCTAGCGGGATTATAATTACATTGGGCGAAAAAAAGTATTAGTAATGGACTGAATTCGTATGTGATAAAGTTCAATTTAAATTTTATTGAATCAGTCATGTAATGCAAAGTATGCAAAACAGCGGACATTGTTCAATTTGCATTTCTATAGGAATTGTTATCTAGTAAAATATCTTGCTTCTTCGATTCCTATACGATTTCATATCTTGTTGTAGGTATGGAGCACCTATCCGAGCACCACTACCACCAAGGCTCGCATCACACGTACCAGAGCCACAGGTTATGAATGCAACGTTTCTTATGCTTATGATCAAATGATGAGGTTGGCGATGATGATAGTGATAAAAATAATAATGATCATGATGTGATGATGATGATACTACTACTGCTAATATTACTATTACTACTAACACCACTAGTACTACTAATAATAATAATGATTGTGATGATCATTATTATCATGATGATAATAATAATAATTAGAATAGTAATAGAAATAGTAATAGCCGTTCCAGGCGTGATTTTATTGTCTCGGGGTATTATTTTAAGAACCCGGGTTATCATAACCTCCTTTAGTTAATAGTAATAATAAGGATAATAACAGAACATAACGCCTCTGAGCGCAGTTTCTAAGAGCCTGAGGAAAAAAATAATAACCTCCTTTAGTTAATAATAATAATAATAATAATAGTAATAATTATAATAAAATTAACTACAATAACCTACCTAATGAAACGTAACAGTTCTAGATACCATTAATAGTCTGCGAACAATTGTTTTTCACCCAAGACATTACCTTTGCCTGGGATGAAAAGCTTGTTTTAAATATTTAGCCATTCCATACGAGTTTTTAGTGACTGCGGACATTAGCTTAAGACCTGAGGGAACTTATCTACCTCGGGTATAAATATTATAGCAATATTAGTAATGATAAAGATTACTATAATCATATTATTATTAACTAAAGGAGGTTTTTTTTTCGCCCGAGGTAGAAATGATCCCTCAGGCTCTTAGAAACTGCGCTCAGAGGCGTTATGTTCTGTTATTATTCTTATTATTACTATTAACTAAAGGAGGTTATGATCACCCGGGTTCTTAAAATAATACCCCGAGACAATAAAATCACGCCAAATGATAATAATAATAATAATAATATTAACTATAATAACCTACCTAATGAGACGTAACAGTACTAGATACCATTAATAGTCTGCGAACAATTGTTTTTCACCCAAGACATTACCTTTACCTGGGGTGAAAAGCTTGTTTTAAATATTTAGCCATTCCATACGAGTTTTTAGTGTCTGCGGACATTAGCTTAAGACCTAAGGGAACTTAGGCCTATCTACCTCGGGTATAAATATTATAGCAATATTAGTAATGATAAAGATTACTATAATCATAATAGTAATAATAACAATAGAATAATAATATGTGTGTGTTTTATATAGATTATATTGATTACATAATTAACACGCAGTTAGTCTACCATTAAAACGTACAGTAGTCTAGGCTATGCAGTTAATACTTCCATTTCTTGTGTATGAAATGCCCGTGTGATAACTATAGAAGCCAATGAGCATCACTTTTTACCCTCACGATCTCTGCGCAAGATTCTGTTCGGGGCTCAGGTATGGTGCCCCGCCTGCTGCCGTCAAGATCGCCTTCCTCCCGTCAGCCATGCGATCGAGTCAGTGACGGCTTCGCCTACGCCTGGCTCGACTTCTTCGCCGTCATCGTCTTCGTCCTCCTCCTCATCGTCGGTCTCTCACGAGTCTTCTCCTAACCCTGCCGACTCCTCTCATCCTCCGCTCAGTCATTCGACAGGCCTACGAATCGCCTCCTGGAACGCTCAATCCTTGTCCGACAAGTTTGCTTTTGCTTCTCAATCCCTCCTCCAGGACCAACTTGATGTCCTCGCGGTCACTGAAAGTTGGCACCAGAGTTCAGACGACATACCGATCCTGAGAGCGACTCCTCCAGGCTACTCTTCCCGTGATCGCCCTCGACCGCCTCATCCTGATGGTCGTCCGGCTCGCGGTGGCGGTATCGTCGTCTTTTTCCGATCCGCTCTTCGGGTCACACAGGTTCCTCTCGATCCTTCGACATCTACGTTCGAAGCTCTCTGTCTCAGCATCGCCACTCCTCGCGGCCCAGTGACCGTCCTCACCGTATACAGACCTGGTTCTGCTCCTGCTACTGGTCAGTTTTTTGAAGAATTCTCCTCCGTTCTCGAGAATCTCATCACCCGCAATAGCCAACTCGTCATTCTTGGCGACTTCAATTTACACCTGGAAGACCCTGCCCTTTCCACCTCCTCCCGATTCCTCGAACTGCTTTCTCAGTTTGCCCTCCGTCAGCATGTGAGTGAGCCCACACATATCTTGGGCGGCTGGCTTGATCTCATCATCACCTCTGACGATGATCAGGTTGAGGATCTCCGGATCCTCCCACCGACGCTCTCCGACCACTCATTCATCCACTTCACCCTTCCTTCCGTTCATCTGCAACCAGTCTACTCCATTCGAATGCTGCGAGGTTGGAAATCCTTCGACTCTCTGGGCTTCAGCGTCGCCATCCGCAACTCACAACTCTCCGCGACATCTGCCTCTCTCGACGGTCTTACAGTTACCCAACTGTTTGATCTCTACACTTCAACCACGACGTCGCTCCTAGATGAGGTACTTCCGCGTCGTAGCGTCAAGAGCCGCATTCGTCCTCTGGCTTCCTGGTTTGACGCCGAATGCCATCAGATGCGACGCCGTGCCCGCTGTTTCGAGAGACGTTTTCGTCGATCCAAGGATCCCTGCGACCGGTTGGCCTGGGTCTCTCAACTACGTGCCCTCCATCGCCTTTTCCACCATAAGGAGGCTGCCTACTGGGAAAATCTAGTCTCTCGGAATGCCAAGAATCCGAAGCGTCTCTGGTCCTCCATCTCTGGTCTCCTTGGCCGATCATCTCGCTCCTCCGAGACTCCTGCCTTCTCCGCCAACGACTTTCTCGACATGCTTACTGCCAGGACCGACCGTCTTCGTGCTACCACCGCCGATGCTCCTCCTCCGACGTTCACCTCGACGACAGCTGTCTTCGATGGATTTCGACCTGTTACTGACTCTGTTCTTCGTTCAGTTTTTTCATCTGTGAATTTAAAATCATGTGAATTAGACCCACTTCCCCCTTTCATTGTTACCGATATTCTGGATGACCTTGCTCCGTTCTTTCTGTACCTCTTCAATAGGTCTCTCTCTGAGGGCTATATCCCGGCCTCACAAAAACGGGCTGTCGTCTTTCCCTCACTTAAAAAGCCAAATCTTGACACTAACCTCTGTCAGAACTATCGACCTATTTCTAACCTCTCTTTTCTTTCTAAAACCCTTGAACGGCTGGTTTCTATGCAGCTTCTTCCCTACTTGGAACAATCTGGACTTCTCCCACCTTTCCAATCTGGTTTTAGAGCTAATCACTCTACAGAAACTGCCCTCCTCTCCCTGCTATCAGAGATCTATTCTGCTGTTGATAAGTCTCAACTTACTCTTCTGGCTCTTTATGACGTTTCTTCAGCCTTTGACATGGTCGACCATGAAATCCTCCTCCAGCGCCTTGAGATTTCTTTTGGTCTAAAGGGCACTCCTCTCCTTTGGTTTCGGTCTTACCTGTCTGAACGCTCTCAACTGATCATCTCCGGTGATTCTAGAACTCGGTGGGTCTCGGTAAAACTTGGTGTTCCTCAGGGTTCGGTCCTTGGCCCGCTTCTCTTCATTCTCTATACAGCTGACATTCCTTCCCTACTCTCTAAACACGGGGCGGCTGGTCACCTTTTCGCTGATGATGTTCAGGCTTTTGTCCATGGGCCTCCATCTGCTCAACTGCTTCTCACTGGGTCCATTGAGGCTCTCTCTCAAGATCTTCATTGCTGGATGTCTTCAAACCGCCTTTCTCTAAACTCTTCCAAAACTCAATTCATCTGGTTTGGAACCCCTCAGCAACTCAAAAAGCTTGATTTCGTGCTCCTGTCTGATAGGTTTCCTCACTTCACTTTCTCGTCCAGTGTTCGTGACTTAGGTGTCACTCTGGACAGCGCGCTCACTTTTGCTGAGCACATTTCCAACCTCACCCGCTCCTCTTACTTCCACTTAAGGCGTCTCCGGGCTATTCGGCGGTCTGTCTCATCTTCGACCTTCACCTCAATTGTTCATGCATTCGTGTGCTCTCGGATTGACTACTGTAATTCTCTCCTTATTGGCCTTCCCAAGATCCGTCTTTCTCCTCTCCAGTCCGTACTCAATGCTGCTGCTAGACTCATTGCCCGCCTTCCTCGGTTCTCTCATATCTCCACCTTCATGGTTGAACACCTCCATTGGCTCCCTCTCTCTGCCCGTATACAATTCAAAGTGCTTATTCTTGTGCTTAAATCTCAGCTGGGTTTTGCTCCACAGTACTTACGTGATCTGTTTCAACGGCCTCATTCTGCTGCTTCGCTGCGTCGTCTCCGATCTTTTGATCGTCTTGACCTCTTAGTTCCTCGTGTCAGGACAACTATGGCTCAGTCCAGGTCCTTTGCCTGCATAGGTCCCTCACTTTGGAACCGACTTCCTCCTTCTGTCCGCACCACCATTCTCTCTGGTAGCGTTGCTTCTTCCTTTTCTCACCTTAAATCCTGCTTTTTCTCTCGGGGTCTCGCGCACTGGGAGCGCCTCTGAATGGTATATACCGCGAGAGGCGCTTTATAAATGCCCATATACAATACAATACAATACTTTTTAAATGTTACAGGCTATGCAACCCAAAAAGCACTACCAAATCATAATTCATAATGTATAATTACTACAGTCACTACTGAATGACCCAGTACTCACACGAGCAGTTTAAAATACAGTCGTACGAGAATTGCCGATGGCAGCCATTAGGATGATCTTCAAGCACCGATCATGTTAAGAACACTAACCTTAACTGTATAATATAATTCTAACCACAGAGGTTCTGTTACAGGAGCTCCATGAATTGGCAAATCTAAAATGTCTAGTTATGCAGTTACTTGGTTGTGTTCCTACATTTAGGCTGCACCTTGGAGACAACCAAGTGCGCAAGACGTTGGCATGGACTACTCCAGACAGCAGCCGAAGATACCAATTCAAACGCAACAGCCCTCTCAGCCGGTAATATGTCAGGGACGACTAATCAGCCTTTCTAAGAAATTTTGCTTCTAGATGATTAAACGTGTCAGAAAGAACCTTTAAACGGTTCTTTAAATCCGAGATGCAAGAGATGCGTTGAAATGATCGATCAGTTGATAACGAATAAAGGTTTAATGATTTGATACCTGATTGGCTAAATTACTGCCCTTGATAGCTAGACGTAGTAAATAATTATGATTATTTTTCGCTTAATTAAAAGTCGTGGAAGTGATTCATTTTATCGGCTCGTTGAGTCATCTAATTAATATTCATTCATTGATTACCTAATTTACACGCAGTTAGTCTACCATAAAAACATACGTAGGGGCCTAGTAGTCTTAGCTATACGGCTAATACTTCCATTTCTTGTGTATGATGATGCCCGTGTGATAACTACAGAAGCCAATGAGCATCACTTTTTGCTTTCCGATGAAGCACTGCCAAATCATAATTCGTAATGTATAATTACTACAGTTACTACAATTAGGCCTACTACTGTAACCATAAATCGTAATTCATAATTTGTAGTGCATACATCATAATTTATTACTTATAATTCGTGTTTTCAATCATAATTTATTACTTATAATTCGTGTTTACAATCATAGTTTATGACTTATGATTCGTATATTGTAATTGATAATTCATAAGTATATAATTGGTAAGTCGTAATTAATAAACCTTGGCGGCTGTGTGCTGTTTCAGGGATTTATGTTAAGCCGAGTGAAGGATACCCTGACTAATGTTGGTCCCGGAGGAGGTTATGGAGATCAGTACTACAGTACTCCGAGCTACCAGGGAGACCTCACTCCGACGCGACTGAACGTGGCCCCAGCCTACCAGCCTTCCGCCTACCACGTGGAGCCGGAGCAGCCTGCTTGGGCCGGATCTCTTCGGTCCTCTGGTCAGCCTATCGACTCCGACAAGTACGTCGGTCCGGTTCCACACGCCCCCAAAGTCCAGACGGTGCACTACGGGGCTGGGGAGTCACCACAGTATAGGCAGCGCTCGGCAGATCAGGTACCCCACGACTCGGACACAGTCCGCGCTGCCCATCTCCAGTACAACAGCCCACTCGGTCTCTACTCAAAGGCATCCGCACAGGAGGCGCTTACAACTCAGCTGCACGGAAAACCTGGAGAAGGAACGATCCAGTAAGTATCTGGACCGGTTTCACGCGGCCTGCTATACAGCAGCGAACTCGCTTGATCATATTGTTCACAGCCGTGACAACTTTCATCTTCATAATTTATGCGTGATTATGTGTATCTTTGCATTAATTGACAGGTGGGTATGCATGATTCTCTGTCTGCGTGTATCTCAACAGTTATATAGCGCATTTTGGAACCAGCCAAAGTTTTGTCGACATCACACATTGATTTTGTAATGATAGTTAAATTGACGATGGTGTAGCATTTTGCTCTGGAAATCTTTTCTCGGAAGGAAAGTTGCAGATCTGAAGACAAGTAGCGATCACTGCGTTTGCACTTCAATCGAAACATTCTTAACTGCATTACTAAATCACCTACAAATTGCTATCGTAATCTCGACATTTCGGCAGTCTCCAAAGAATTTGGCTATTAGGCTAAGTCGTGTGAACCCTCTTATTCACAGGCGCTTGGTCAAAATAAAATCGGGTGGCGGCTCCATGTCGAGATCTAAGTATCCGTCAGGTAGAGAGGCCTAATCAGGCGGATACGGTGGATGTGATAGTTTTATAAAGTGAACGGCGATAGAGGTAAGCAGAAAAGCAAAACTCAGGATATATATAGTTTTGTCGCAGAGGAGAGTTTTGAATGAAAGACCTGCGCGGAGATTGCAAGAGATGCAGTGTTGGCTAGTTCGTGGGATGGGTCAGATAGTTCGTTTACCGATTGGCCAGATCTCAACCCACGGGCGATAGATATAGATGCGTGTAATAATTATTACTGAGCGATTAGTCAGCTTTCCTTGTCTAACTTTTAATTTCATCGATCTATTCTGTTTATATGTTCTTTGTTTTGCGAGATGTTGTTGTTCTGTGCGTCTAGAATCCTATCGGAGTCGGACGTGAATGGCTCAGTCGTCCGCCATGACAGGCCGAAGGGTCCTTCTGCCGTCGCAGCGGCCCTTCACCTTCATCCGGAGTCAAACACTCAGGCGGCGGTGGCAACGCAGTCGCCTTCGATGCGTCTCCTTGAATCGCATGTGGCTGGCGGAGGCAACGACATTGGCCAATCGGATTTCTGACAGCTTCGAAGACAATCTCAAAGTCCCTCTCCCTCACTGTCCCTGTATCCCCCTCTGCGCTTACGCTGCACACTTGAATACTGTCTCTCCCGTTTCTCTTTATTTTTCGAATTGATCTTGTTTCTTATCTGGATCATGCTCCGTTGTATTCCGCCTCTTTATTGCAAATCGCCTGTTAGCCGATAGTTCGATGAATTTAGCTGAATAAATTTATTAATAAAGAGTTTACATTAAGATCTTTGATTGAAAATGTGTTCTCTAAGATGCGCGCGTGTGCGCACAACACTTCAGGCAGCGCACGTAAATTTTTCCCTTAGCGCATCATTTTCGTAAACGTTCATATTATTTCAAAGCAAAACAACTACACCGGGTAAAGGTAGCCCATTGTTTGAGGAGTTTAACAAATACTCGGTACAATGTTGAACTAAATGTTCTAAAGTTGAGAAGTTCTGTACTTGAGAACGGGCGTCTATCCCCCCGAAGTCATTGGAACAACTTCCCCTTCTTCTTCTTCTTCCCTCCCCCTCCCCCATTAATGGTGGCACACACAATGACAGATCTTTCCCTCCGCCCTTATTTCTTGAATGGAGCATTTGCTCCAAGGTTTCTATGATGTAGACGCCTCTGCTTGAGAAGTTAGGTGACCTCTGTGAAACTGTCCATAAAAGCCGTTTGACGACAATAGAAGTGCATGAGTTAGTCAACTGTTAGTGCAATGAACAATCAATGCCAACGTGGGCTAGCAGTATACCTCTGAGATTACATAGGCCTAATACTGGAGTGATTATATTTAAGAGCTGCTAAGCAGATGCAAGCAAACAACGACACAGCCACTGTAACCCGATTCACTGAGCGAATCTGCAACCGCTTGGACTGCAGAGTTCCAGAAAACGAGCAGCTTGAATGAAAATAAATAATTGCTTGAGCTGCACACATTGGTTGACGTCGGGGGCTGTGTTGACGCTTAACAAACCGAGATTACTCGATGAACAGAAAAGTATTGTAAGCTAGATGATGAAACAGAAGACAAAGAGAAGAAGTTGGCTTACAGTCAGTATTAGAATTGCAAAAATGTTGCGATCGAGAAATTTAAAAGCAGGAATCCAGACATTTGATGATGTGGTTCTTCCCTCTCAGTTGAAACTCGAACCCGTACTATCCACGTTACAAGGCGAGCTCTCCAAACAATCGGCCACAGCGTCCATCCATAACTCCTTTAATGTTTCTTGTAAAATAAACTGCATGGTACGTCTCAGTCCACATTGTTCGGGGTCAGGCTGATTGATATAGGGTAGCTATTATAACGGTGTTCAGCATGAATAGAGGAGTTCTACTTATAACATATATAGACAATAGCAAAATTGTTGCAAAAATAACTCGATACCATCGACACGAAGTTAATAAGACATCTTCAAGTTCTTGACTTTAATGAAAACAGCCGATGTGACTATATACAGACATGCGCATGCATTCGTTTTAATTCTCGACATGTAGCACTCACCAAATGTAATTGTTTTATAGGTCTAAGTATTCATGAAATTGAATGCAACAATTTGTGTTGGTGTTTGCTGACGTGCACCATCTAAGCTTAATTAATTAAAACTTGGTAATCGTAGGTGCACGTGATGAAACACTGAATGAAGACCCCGTGTATTGAACAGCTAACTGTAAATGAACAGCCAATTGAACAACTAAATGTAAATGAACATTTAACAAAGCATTTATTTTTCACGTGGACTGTTTGGACTGTAACAAATAGGCAACAATCGGCCAATCAATCTTCTCAATTCAATCAACTTTGTCCATCGAAATGCCCGCTTTTGTGAGTTTCAAAGACGCGCCATAAAATTACTTTGATGTATGGAAGCATGGAGCTAAATGCCCTACTCGTCCGAAAATCTCCTACGTTTAAGCTATCGACAGACTACTTTAAGTAATCTATTATCTTTCAGTGAAGACTAAAATCGAAATTAGTCCGTTTAATCGTAATCGTAAACTCCAAATTTCTAAAGCTCCACTTGAAAGCTAAACGCGGGGCACCAGCTTATTCACCAGCGTAGTCCAAGTAATCAGATGCTGCCCTGTTCTATTGTAGCCTTATAGACCTCAGGCGCAATAAACAACTCGTTGACGCTTCTTAACGGTTATGCTGCAAATTGGCCGCTCTTTGATACAGTGCTAAAAACTATAATGGATAGAGTCGTGCGGAAATGTTGCCTTAGCTGAAATTCTAATTAATTATGTAAACTATGAATGCGGTTCTATCCGATATCGGGATCTAAAAATAATGCAAGCACTTTAACAGCAGATGTTTTTGCTTAAGCGAGTACGCAAGTGAAAGCTTGGTCATGTTAAGCGCTCACAAACTTTGTGATCACCTCTTCAATAAGTCAATGATGATATGACGAGAAACCTATGCACAACAAGCTCAACGAGGAGGTCAAAGCAATCAGTCTTAGATGCATGACTTATTCTAGTTGTTGAACATCATATTTAGCTTTCATTTGGTAAACCCCATAATAGTCAGTTAATCGGTTAACATCATACTTTAGCCAGTTAGTTGTGAATCTCATAACAACTGTTATTCAGTGAACCACATAATATCCTACAAGTTAGTCATAGTCTGTTTGTTGGTGAACATCATACTGCCTATTACTTGGTGAATACGAGACTATACAGTAGATAGTTACCATCATTAGTCACCATATCAAACGATTCCTAATCAAGAAGTTAACGAGTATTTTGAACAGCGTTCTAGTTGGTTGGGTTGCTCGAACACTGAATGGTGCTGAGATTTAAAGGCAGAATGCGTGTCCCGTTGAACAGCTGAAGAAACAAGGCTGTTCATCGTCCCCTTAGTTATCCGCCTGAACCTTTTCTTCCGCCTCCGGGGTTTCCAGGTGCTCCGCGCTCTCGTAGTAGAGATAGCACTGGATGTAGATCGTCAGTGTTGAAATGATGATCGTTACCACGTACAGGTAGAAGAAAAAGCGATCGATGGCAAGCGCTACGAGGCGCCACTCCATAGCCGCTCGTTCCTTGGCGTCTCTCATCTGAACCTTGCTCATGAAATTCTTCAGCATGCGCTTCATCTCCTTCACCTCCGTCTCCAGCGCCACGTCACCACTCAGTGCCACGCCGCCCCCGCCACCGCCGCCGATCGTTCCCACCAGTTGTCCGGGGTATGGGTAGCTCTGGTGAGTGGCTATGGGGCTGTCTGCCCCCGCGTGGGTTCGCGCCGGAGCCGGGGCCTCCCACTTGTTGTACGGGAGCACGGGCGATTTTATAGTCTTCTCGTGCACGTGACTCTTGCGACCGTCCACGGCGCCGTCGATCACGTGGGTCACGTGGTGCGTCACGTGGTCGCGTCGAGTCTTCTTGCGGATGAGGCCTTTGCGCTGTTCCATGCAGAGGACCCTGGACAGTCCGTCGATGACCAGCTGAAAAGGATATGGAATGAAAACCAAGCGAATCGAATTATCGTGTTGTGGTGGTTCAAATCAAAGTACTAGCTCAATGGCCACACCCACAGCGTTTAAGTTGAAGCTAGAAACGTTTGGTTTTGAGATTCCCAGAAATTTACAGTGATTCTAACCCCTTAAAAGTTAGAACCCACGATGCGATATTATGTAACTGAACATAGGTCAATATAAGACAATTGTACTAATATAACAAATTATGCACCTTTTTGACCCATTCTGGGACCCGGTTTCTTTTGTCGTCTCTTTTGTACAGGTTGATGACCGTGGCTGTGATGAACGATGACAGCGTAATGAGAACCATATTCAGGCAGAAGTAGGCACCTTCACAGTCACAACAATAAGCAGCCGAACAGTTAACAATTATTTTCTACATAGATAAAGTGTCTAACCGTTTCAATAAATATGCATGCACTAGAGAATTTAATCCACTATGGACGAAATAAATATGAAGACTCGTAGGCTATACACCACCATGCTAATTTAATGCATAGAGTTTCAAACTGCTAAATATTGTAGGCATGAATAATGCCACGCTAAATTTAGACAATGTCCGTTTTAGGGTGAGAATTGTCGGTGGTTATGGGGGTTCAACCCCCTAGTCTTTGTTAGGACTCCCATTTAAGTCTTCATTGCACACCCCGGCGGTCGTTTCAAACCCCTCAGTTGCGCTAGTGTGGGTTACTAATAAAATAATGCTCTGGTTTATTGTGAGATTTGGGACCATGTGAATTGTATAGCCTACTATTAAATTTGGTGATGTCATCACTTTAAGGAGTTAAGCTTTCTATTGCATTTTTGAATTTTCTCAGTTTGCAAATTTACGGATAAAAATTCAACTCGACATGGATTAAACTCATCAAAGTCTACCCCCAGTCTTTTTTCTACAATTCTAATATCTAATTAAAGACGTGGGCCCTGTATAAAACGTCTTTCGAATCTTCAAAGCAAGAAGATTCTCTCACCTATGAGTGGAATAGACGAAGATGCGGGTGTTGAACCAGACAGCAGCTTCAGCAGTAGAAAAAAGGCAAGAAACAGGTTCATGCCTGTCACAGAACAAAAACCAGAAAGCCATGAATAAAGGTTCTAAAGGCGCTGTGAAAACTGACTACATGATTCCGGAACCTTATTATATATATATACATATATATATACATATATATATAATATGTGGAACCTTATTAAACGGCTCGTGTGGCATATTCCATCTCGCCCGAGTAAATTTATTCTTTTGAAAATAAATTTAATTTTTCAATTTAGACGCCTTGTTATTAAATAATTGAAAGGCATATATGTATGTTGTAAAGTTTCGTGAGACCGTCTGGTGCAGTTTTTTTTAGCAAGGGGCCTCCAAGCTTCATATAGCTGAGCCTCACCAAATCTAAATCCGGAACTGCGCTTAATACCAAACAGATAGCAGATCATAATTATAATATAGTAATTTAATTACAAACTGCTGCACAATCGAAATGCCACAATTCCGAAATTGTTCCTATGACAGCCTGCGTGAACCTTGGATAATCAGACGAACATCGTTATATTCCCGGGCAATTATCATGTACTGTATTCGAGAATATGTTTGCTTTAAAAGTAAACTCAATGATTATTCCTAAAAGCTTTTGTCTCTAATTAGAGTGTGATTCCGTTAACCTGTGCCATTATAATTTGTAAGCTACAGGCTTAGAAGCCTCTAAACGTCTTCGTTTGATATGCTAATTCAGCTCAAAGTCTAAGTTAGAATACTTTCGCATGTAAATAAATCTTACCAAGAAGAATCTTGGCTGGCGTTTCTGGTGGCAGCCAGAAAGAGACGAGAGTGAGGAGCGAGAGCAGAAGACACGGGATGATCAGAGTGAACGTGTGGAATATAGGAATGCGTTTAATGTTAATGGTATACGTCAGGTCGTAGTATGGTTCCGGACAGCAGGGATAAGTCTTGGCGTTCTTACGACCCGGATGACTCAGCAACAACCATTCGTTACTCGGAACATAGTTTGTGACGTCAATCTACAGGAAGAAGAAAAAGGTGATGTAGGAGCAGGAGACGGAGTATGCATCGACTGATCAAGGTAGTCGAATGGGTAGAGCGTCGGGCCTGTAACGCGGAGATTACGGGTTCGAGATTCTCTGAAGGCGGTTACAGTGTAAGGACCTTGAGCAAGTCCTTCACACACAGTTGCTCGATGTTCTGTCGTATGGTTGTGTTTCCGCTTCTGAACTTTGGAAGAAGGGCAACGTATCAAATGCAGCTGTACTTGTATGTTGTATTTATTTAACAAAAGAGACAAGCAAACAAAATTGCCAGATACGATTAAAACACGACGATGAGCGATAAGCTCCTTCATTCTATTAACATTCATTAAATTCATTCACAACGCATTGTACCTGTTCTCGTGTTTTACAGTGTCCCTTTATTATTTAAAAGTCCATAGCAGGCATCCTACGCGCTAACCAGCTTGGGCAGCGGCAACCCAACGACGAGGCACAGAAGATCATATGAGGAGACCGTGGTCGGATGTCCCACTCTGCATGGTTCGTTGCTGCGTTAGCCATAAGCCTAGGCCTATATAGTCATTCTGGAAATTCATTCATTCATTCATTCTGGAAATTTATACAGCGCTTCTTCAAGAGATCTACTCAGAGGCGCTCCCAGCCCAGCCACGGTTAAACAGATAGGACTTGAGTTGTCGTAAGAAAACAGGTGAATTATTCCGGGGGAAGCAGCGTAAGGATATCGGAAGACCATTCCAGGTAGACGGGCCAACAACCGAGAAGGCTCGGCGTTGCCTGACTGCGGAGCGGGCACGAGGGACCAATAGCTCCCCATTAGTCGCAGAGCGCAAAGCTCTGCGAGAAGCTATAGTGTACAGTAGATTAACTATGACAATTGAAAGAAAGAATAGGGCTATGGATACCGTTTTCTTTTGTAAGTGAAAATCCAGATCGATAAAGTGTGCATTAGTGTACATATAGTGTACATTATATTAAATACGACATTTGAGAGAACGGGTAGAGCTATAGATACCGTTTCCTTTTGTAAGTGGAAGTCCAGATCGAGTTTGAATCCGTCGTAGGTCCATGATCCGAACTTGAGTTGACAGCTCTGAATGTCGAACGGAAAGTAGAGGATATTGATGGAACAAGTCGACTTGAAAATGGCCGCCGGAAGCCAAAGCACGGAACCAGTGCTCTGGACGACTGCCATCGCATCGCGATGCTCCTTCAATCGCTCATCCGCACTTCAGGCAACACAAAACCATCCTTTTATAATATATTCAGGTTCGTGGATCACACAAAATATTCACAACGGATACAAGTTTCATATAAAGTAAAGATATCACTGGGGCACATAAGACAGACCTATAAGGAACGATAGTCGCGCCTAATTAAAGACGCTTACTGTAGGCCTATATATTAACAAGTAGGCCTAATACTTACAAACAACATTAAAAATAACGTATGCACACAATTTGAAATAATTTATACACGCATGGTTCACCACGTCTAGGCCCTATGTAATTTCTAAATACACGGCTACGGTAGAGTATTTTGTCCAGGGTCGACAAGTGTGGCTCCTTTTAGAACAAGCATTTATATACAAATATATATGTGCACATTATACGTAATACATACATATATATGAATAATTATATATTAGGCCTATACAAAATATAAAACAAGGGCTTAGACTGTCTCCATATAGATAATCTGATATGTAACTAGTTGCGTCTGTGTCAACTTTGATTTGGATAAACGAATATTGATTGATTGATATCTCGAGGAAAATTTCCTTCGATTGGCGATATTGTTTTTGTACCAAAAGCGGCGGAACGGTTGTTGTTGCTATGGTTGTGTCTGTGCTTCAGCTGAACAATTCTTCAGAACCAGAAACCGCGTTTCCATAGAAGGGCATTAACACGGTCAGTGACGGTCACAAGAAAGACAAGAATCAAATTAGCAATCGCTGCAATTAGGGACAGAAAACTAATTAGTAATAGTACATACGTATAATTGTTTTCTGTAGACAACTTACTAGTTGTAGAGGACGATATCCGGCTTCCAGATCTTGGCCACTGGGACTCGGACCTCTTGGATTCCGCCATAGTGTTCTGGATTCCATCGGAGGACCACATCATCCCAGCCCTGGAGAAAATCAAAGAACACTTTCATTGTATGCTGTCTTTACTCCGACTTCCACAGTGCAGTTGATCTCGTAAACAAGGTATCGGTAAATATTTGTCTACAGCTGATCAGCTTCTTCCATAAGCGCGAAAGTCACGACGCGTCTGTGCTAAAGGATCCGGTTTCTCATACTGATCATGACTATTTGTCATCATGCATGGCGTCTATTCAAACAGGCAGCGGGATGAAGGACCTCGCCATGCAGTAAATCCATTGAAAATCAACGGACGTATAGTATACGGAGACATAGATAAAGTCTATATACACACGAAGCTAAACGTGGATATTTATAAAGAAAGCAGATCTCTACATCTATTCAGAAACAGTCATAATCTCGATTAGTTGCTTGTCAAAGAGGAACCGTTGTTGTATAGTCAAAATATTTTACATTTGTAACTGATTCTTACCTTTTGTACACTGACTGGTTCTTACCTTGTGTGCACTGACTGGTTCTTACCTTATGTACACTGACTGGTTAATTCTTACCTGATGCACACATAAGGTAAGAACAAAAAGTTAGCGTACCATTGCTAGCTTTCACCAGGTACTGTCATTGCAGTAAGTCTATATTTTACACTATTTTACACTAAGTCTATATTTTACACTGAAGCACTAGATGTGCTTCAACGATACTCAAGAAAACAGCCGTTGTGTTTGGCCGTTTTCTACTGAACCTTGGTCTCGAAATTTTATAAACGGCAAGCAACAGCGAAAACGCCTAGTTGTCCGAATACAACCACTGTCTTCATGCGAATCAGAATCACGGCTCAGAAGGTAAATGATCTTGCGAGTGGAGCGAAAACATGATAACAACAACAAGTCGACACCCACACAATCTTTTCACAAAATAGCCCAACAAAAACGTTGCTGATTTACATGACGTACGAGGTTTCAAAAGGCAATGTTCAGAATCTAATGACAATGACTTCCTCCAAAACAAATTAAGTCTAATGTTCATGAAGCGACAGATGATCTTTTTACACACTTATAGAAATCCAGGAACATCTAGAGCGCTAAATATTAAAAGCTTACAAGAAAACTAAGGTTTTTCTGGCTACCAGTGAACGCAAGAATCCTGAGCTCTGCGTCAGCAAAATCTCGCTTTTATATTGCCGCTTTATTACACTTTATAAAAATTAGTTTTAGAACTAATACTAGCACATTATTAATTATAGTTGAACGATATTTCCGATCGTAGGTCTATTTATGTAACTTGCATGGTACGGACTACATGGCTTAATGCTAAGACTACAGAGCACCAGAGCATAAATTCTGCTTTAAAAGTCCCAACGATAACAACTAACATGTTTTCATTCAATATTATTATTAGTATTATTATTATTATTGTGAACTGAGTTTTGTGTACAGTTTTGCAGTGCGAGATATTTAGCGTATATATTTAGTGCGCTTACTTTAGTTTCACGTGTATATGTACAGGGTGGGCCAGTAGGAATGCACCAACTTTGAATGGATATAACTTGAACAATTATTACCCGAACATCGTGCCCAATATACTAAATTGAAAGTAATCATCCACTCTACTACTGTGTCAAATCTTGCACTGATATACGGCACCACTGTTATAAAATTTCGGTGCGGCGCACACCTCTCAATTTTGAATGTAAATATTGAACATCATGACGCCGCTCGCGGAAGAGGATAGAATTTTAATCCGAATTTTAAGAGCAGAAAAAGGATACAATGCACATCAGATGATGATAGAATTCCCTTCTAGAAAATGGAATAAATATGCTCTAGATCGATTGATTAAACAAATTGATGCTACGGGAACGTCTAACAGCCGCAACTGTGGTCGCAAACGTTCTGCGCGCACAGCAGCGAACATTGCACAAGTCCAAGAGTTAATTTCCAGCCAAGACAACAATCCAGGGACGAGTAAGAGTCCGAGCACGTGGTGGACATTATTGAGTATTTGTTTGACTGATGGTAAATTCACTCAAGATATTAATTGTTAGTACTAAGTGACTGTTTAGAACTGACGTCTTCAGTTTCAGACTTTTGTTTTTTCTTGCAGTTTTATGGCCAGAAAATGGCACATCGAATATTAATAGCATTATCTCATAAAGTCGTAACATTATCTCGCAGATATTTTGCAGAATCAAAAAATGGATAATTATCTTCAATCTGATATATTGGACAAGACGCTCAGATAAAAATTATTCAAGTTATAAGGCGTCAAAGTTGGTGCATTCCTACTGGCCCACCCTGTATATATGATAGATGTATAACGTTTAGTCTTAGTGACACGCGCGGCCGGCCGATATCGGCAGCGGCGCGCTATATGTATATTATTAGAGTTCGCTTAGGCGCACAGAAGACAGGTGTGTCAAGAGGCGCGAAGAATTATGCTGACTAGAGAAGTTTGAATTCGAGTGTGTTCGCTGTAGTAGTGTGGCTGACTAGTCGAGTTGTAATCGAATTGAGTTCTGTCTGTTTGTTTCTTATTAAACTAAAAGATATTAAACTGTGTTGCTGATTAATTCAGGTTATACTTATACGTAGAATTAGTGTTCAAAAGGTGAACGTTAAATAGGCGTTAAGTACGAAGAGAACAAGGATTTAATCAGAAGGATTGTCAACGGAAGGATTGGGTTGACATTATTGGTGGCAGCGTCGGTGTGGATAAGAACTCACGGTGGATAAATACTCACGGTGGATAAGAACTCACGGTGGAATAAATACTCACGGTGGAATAAATACTCACGGTGGATATAAACTCACGGTGGATTAAAATTCACGTTATCACCTCCTTCGGCGGATAGAAGAATCTACGACGGTGATAAAAGAATTTACAACGGTGTTAGAAGAATTTACGACGGTGTTAGAAGAATCTACGCGTTGTTACTGTGTGACGAATTTACGATATCATCGACGGTGGAACACGAGAAACGGTATAAAAATTTCGTTGTTTTCCACGAACAAATATAAAAGAAATCCCGTTTGTTTATCGATTCACACAACAAGAAAAACCGTGACTTCTTTGAAAAGAGAAATCACCAAAGTAAACAAGTAAGATGGAGAAACTAAGTGCTGAAAGACAAGCAGATATTAAGAAGATGTCTACGGAAAGGCTAAAACAGCGTTTGTTGAAAGCCGGTTTCAAAGAAGAACAATTAGAAGGTATGTCACGTGGTGACATGATACAGGAACTCGCTGAAGTGTGGGTTAAAGAAGAAGTCGAAGAAGAAGGTGCAGTTGGCGGTGCCGTAGAAAAGGCTATTGAAAAACCTCCTGCGCCTATGTCTATGGAGATGTTGATGCAGTGGATGATGATGAAAGAAGATAGGGAGGAGAAACGGAGACAAGAAGAGAAAGAGATAAGACAGGAAGAATTGCGCTTGCAGAGAGAGAAAGAAGAGAAAGCGGAACTTGCAAGGCAAGAAGAATTGCGCTTGCAGAGAGAGAAAGAAGAGAAAGCAGAACGTCTCCAGAGAGAGAAAGAAGAGAAAGCAGAACGTTTGCAGAGAGAGAAAGAAGAGAAAGAATTGCGCTTGCAGAGAGAGAAAGAAGAGAAAGCGGAACTTGCAAGGCAAGAGGAATTGCGTCTGCAAAGAGAGAGAGAAGATAAAGCAGAACAAGTGCGTAAGGCAGAACTTGAATTGCAAAAGAATCAGTTTGAGATTCAGTTAGAACAGTTGAAAAGAGATAGAGAAGATGCTGAAAGAAGAAGATTGGAGCAGATGATTGAATTTGAAAAAGCTAGAAAAAGTGATGAAGAGGTACGTCAGCAACAGATTGAAGCAAAGAGAATGCGTGAAGAAGAAAAAGAAAAAGCGCGAACGTTAGAGTTAGAACGCGCAGAACAGATAAGACAAGAAGAACTCAAATTTCAGAAAGAAAGTTTGGAAAAGGCAGAGACAGAAAGACAAGAACGTCTGAAACTGGAGAAATCGAAATTGACATTGAAAGAAACGCAAATGAGAGAAGAACGGGAAGCTGAAAGAAGGAAACAGCAAGAAAGTGAAACTTTGGTGTCAAAAATTAAGAAAATAGGTGATGCAATGAAGCATGTATTGCCTCAAATGCCAACTGATATGATGGAGGTGCCATTATATTTTGAAACAGTCGAGAACGCATTTCGTAGTTTTGCTGTGGAAAAGCCGTTTTGGGTTAAATTATTACTACCATTGATGACGCCGAAAGCTCGAACTGTTCTGAATAGATTGTCATTCGATGATCTAGACAATTACGATAAAGTCAAGCAGCACTTATTAAAAGAATTTAAATTGACCTCGAGAGAATACAGAGCCAGATTTGTGGATGCTAAGAAGACAACAGAAGAGACTTATACGATGTTTACGGCAAGACTGAAGAACTTGTTAAACTATTACGTGAGAAGTCGAAACGTGAACAAAGAGTATGATACGCTCTTTGATTTGCTGGTAGCGGATAAGCTGAAAGAATGTTTACCGCCAGGTCCACTACAGTTTGTATTGTCGAAGGAAGGAACTGACTGTCTCCAAGCTAGTGCAGTGGCAGACCTAGCAGACATTCATGTAAACAATCGAATTGGGTTTGCATTTCCAAATATAAACAGTTATCCTTCTCAACGTTCCGTAAACCAAAGCCAGAGTGGAAAGTGGAAAAGTAATCCAGGAACAGGGAATCAGTTCAAAGGTAAAGAAGTCAAGGCTAATGTCCCTGTACCCAATGAGACCAGAGAAGTGGCGTTTGGTCGTCAGGGATTTAACAAATCGTCAGCGCCGTTTGCCAAGAGGGAAGGCAACACATCGTTTACGCAGTATAAGAGATATGAAGGCAATGAACAACGAGGTATGGTTGTGAAGCGTTGTCACAACTGTGGTTCAGACAAACATTTGGTTAAATTTTGTCCAGTTCCAGTGGCAGCAGCTAGTTCTAGCAGAAATCAAGAACACACAAGGGTGAATTTGATTCAAGTGGTTAGTGATACAGATAATCAAACCGCGAGTCAAGAAAACCAAGAGACTGAAGTAAAGTCAGTAATGAAATGTGGTATTCAAAAAGAAATTCTATTGGATGCTGGAATTCAGAGAGAAGTCATAGGAAAAGATGACAGTCGAATATTGAAGAAATCGTTCTTGCAATATGTCGAGGTTGAAATTCGTGCAGTAGACGGTAAAGAGCCAGTGAAAGTCAAAGCACTGAGCGACTCGGGAGCAGAGATTCCGGTGATTAGTGAAGAATTACTGGAAGGCATGAAGGTGGAACAAATTGGAAAAGTGAATTTGCAATGTGTGGCAGGAGATGCCATTCCTGCGAAGTTAGTGAAAGTCGATGTTAGACTGTGTGATAGTGACGTGGAAGAAGAGGGATTTCCGCGTAAAATCCAGTGTTCACTTACACCTTATGTCACCTTGATGTGTGCTAGTATTGCAAAGATGGGCAGTACAGAAAGATTCTTGTTGCATCCAGAGATAATTGCCGAATTAAAAGCCGTACCACAGATGAAAGTTAAAACGATACAAGGAGATGTGAGTGTACGAGCAAATGTAATGAAGAGAGCGCAGAGTCGGAAACAGGAAATGGTAGATGTGGATGAGAAGAGTGAAACTGAAAGTTCAAGTGATGAGGAAAACGACAGTAATGAGCAACGAAGCTTATCGCGAGATGGTATAACATCAGAGATGAACGAGCAAGAGATGGCTGCATGCGAGAATGGCACATTAAATGAAACGGAAGAAGACAATGAATGTGATGTGGGGATAGGAGACTTGTATAGAGATGAAGAGATGGATGAAGAACAAAAGGTGCAGATTGCCGATTCGAAGAAGTTCGAAGAGCAACAGAGAAATGACGAATCGTTGAAGCCGTGGTGGAAGTTAGCACAAGAGAAAGAATCTGAATTCTGTGTGATCAACGGTTTATTGCATAAGAAATATCAGATATTAGACCAGACGATATATCAACTAGTGTTACCAAAAGAGAGACGAATTAAAGTGATGGAATTGGCGCATGAATCGGTATTTGGAGGACATCTAGGAGAAGAGAAAACAAGAGAACGAATAAAATTATCTTTTGTATGGCCAAAGATGAGAAGAGACATTGTGAAATTTTGTAAGTCTTGTGAGAAGTGTCAATTAAAGGCAAGGAGTCTGGTGATGGATAGAGTGCCTATCACTCCAGTCTCAAGAGAAGAGGTCGCCTTCAAGAGAATGACGATGGACCTCGTTGGCCCGATCGATCCAGTATCTGCTGCAGGTCACAAGTATTGTTTATGCATTGTGGACTCGTGCACCAGATGGCCTACAATCTTCTTATTGAAATCGCTGACAGCGAAGGCTGTGTGTGAAGCGTTGACGGAACTGTTCATGAACGTTGGTGTGCCGTCCGTGATTACAAGTGACCAAGGAACGAACTTCACAGCCAGTTTGACAAGAGAATTTCTCAATTTAATGGGCTGTAGTCCAAGATTCGACACACCAGGACACCCAGAGGCTGCTGGATTAGTAGAAAGATGGAATCAGACATTTAAAAAGATGATCCATCATGTGATAATAGACAACCCGAGGAAATGGCACAAGATAATTCCTTTCACAGTGTGGGCATTACGAGAAGTGCCAAATGCAACTACTGGAGTATCACCATATATGCTTGTCTATGGGAAAATTCCGAGAGGACCATTGGCAATATTAAAAGAGAGTTGGACTAGAGAAATAAACTTACCACCTCATGTTGGAGTTAAACCAGAAAAGTATTTAAAAGAACTCAAAGAAAATATGGAGAAAGCATTATTGTTTGCAGAATCCTACTCTCGAGAAAAGCAATTACAATACACGAATCAGTATAACAAGAGAGCAAAGCACAAAGAATTTGAAGCTGGTGAGAAAGTCATAGTTTTGTATCCAACGTCAACGAACAAACTTATTTCTCGATGGCATGGTCCATGTACGATCATACATCGAAGATCAAAGTACTCTTATTTAGTCGATATGGGAGAAAATGGTCGAAAAATAATTCACGCCAACAAGATCAGAAAATATGTTACTCGAGCATTAAGTTGTGGTCTAATCGTTGAAGAAGATGAAGATTTTGGTTCAGTGGTTGAATTACCAATGAGGAATGAGGTTCAAGATGACAAGAATTCACTTAACCTCGATCCTGAACAAATTAGCCATTTGACAGTAACTCAGCAAGAACAGTTGTTGAAAGTCTTGAACAAATACTGTGACAGATTTTCAGAAAAACCCGGATTATGTACATTGGTCGAACACGAAATTGAACTAAAACCAGGATTTCGTGAAAAGGAATTTGCAGCATATCGAATTCCTTTGATTTATCGAGCAGAAGTGGAACGTCAGATCAAAGAAATGTTAAAAACAAACATCATCAAACCATCATCGAGCAGAATGGCAAGCCCTTTGGTTATTGTTAAAAAGAAAGACGGATCTTTAAGACTTGCCTGTGACTACAGATACATTAACTCATTCACAGTGGATTGTAAATATCCTATACCGATTGTCAGAGACGTTTTGAACAAAGTTGGAAAGTCTAATGTGATTTCTATTTTGGACTGTCGAAGTGCTTATTGGACTTGTCCTGTAAAACAATCTGATCAATGGAAGACAGCTTTTGTAACACATAATGGACTGTATGAATTTACTCGTGTTCCTTTTGGAATGATAAATTCTGGACGAACTTTTGTTAAGGCGATAAATTTAGTTTTACAGCCTATAAGTGACTTTGCAGAACCGTATGTTGATGACATTGCTGTGCATTCTGACAATTGGAAAATTCATTTACAGCATCTAGATGCATTTTTGATGCAAATGAGATTGCATAACGTTACTTTGAATTTGAAAAAATACATATTTGGTAAGAGTGAGGTAAGGTTTATCGGTCATGTGGTTGGGTCTGGTAAGATAAAGATGAATCCAGACAGAATTGAAAGTTTGACTAATTTGAAGATCCCAGAAACTAAGAAGCAAGTTAAGCAACTGCTTGGATTTTTTAATTATTACAGACAGTTTATTAAGGACTTTGCACAGATTGCGAAACCTTTATCTGATTTAACTAGTAAACGTGTTTCTGATAAGATTGATTGGACTGTTGAACATCAGCAAGCATTTGATTTACTTAAAGAGGCTGTGCGATCCAAAGTAGTGTTATATGTTTTTGAAGTGGGAAAACCATTCAATTTGTACTGCGATAGTAGTGACTTTGCAGTCGGTGCTGTTTTAACACAGATGGACGACAAGGGAATAGAACGCCCTGTGTCATTTATCAGTCAGAAATTAACTGATACTCAGAAGAGATGGGCTACTGTGGAAAAGGAAGCCTATGCTATTGTTTGGGCTTTAAACAAGTTAAAAGAAATTATAATTGGATCGAAAATTTTCATTTTTACTGATCACAATCCTCTTACATACTTGACTGAGTCAATGTCTAAGTCTGCTAAACTTGTGCGTTGGGCGTTAGCCTTACAAACTTTTGATGTTGAGGTGAAGTACGAGAAGGGCAGATTGAATGTTATTGCTGATTGTTTGTCAAGGTTATAAGTAATCGTAAGACTGTTCATTGATTAGTTAGATATATATATGTTTCATGTATTTTGGTAATTTCGCAAATTTTGAAATTTAATTTGCTCAATTCCAGAAAAAGGAAGGAGGTAATGTGAACTGAGTTTTGTGTACAGTTTTGCAGTGCGAGATATTTAGCGTATATATTTAGTGCGCTTACTTTAGTTTCACGTGTATATGTATATATGATAGATGTATAACGTTTAGTCTTAGTGACACGCGCGGCCGGCCGATATCGGCAGCGGCGCGCTATATGTATATTATTAGAGTTCGCTTAGGCGCACAGAAGACAGGTG
This sequence comes from Allolobophora icterica, assembly GCA_963556255.1. Classification (NCBI taxonomy): domain Eukaryota; kingdom Metazoa; phylum Annelida; class Clitellata; order Crassiclitellata; family Lumbricidae; genus Allolobophora; species Allolobophora icterica. The sequence continues at coordinate 74,964,428 of OY744602.1, read as the reverse complement.
TGTCAAGAGGCGCGAAGAATTATGCTGACTAGAGAAGTTTGAATTCGAGTGTGTTCGCTGTAGTAGTGTGGCTGACTAGTCGAGTTGTAATCGAATTGAGTTCTGTCTGTTTGTTTCTTATTAAACTAAAAGATATTAAACTGTGTTGCTGATTAATTCAGGTTATACTTATACGTAGAAATAGTGTTCAAAAGGTGAACGTTAAATAGGCGTTAAGTACGAAGAGAACAAGGATTTAATCAGAAGGATTGTCAACGGAAGGATTGGGTTGACAATTATTATTATTATTATTATTATTATTATTATTATTATTATTATTATTATTATTATTATTATTATTATTATTATTATTATTATCATTATTATTATTCTTATTATTATTATTATTATTATTATCATTATTATTATTATTATTATTATTATTATTATTATTATTATTATTATTATTATTACCAGTGCTATTTCTAGAAAAAAGGTTCCGAACAATAGGTTCCGGAACTGAACAATTATGAAAGGGCTAAAGTCCCGAGAAAAACGGGATTGGGGTTTGGGAGGGGTCTCAATAAACACTGAAAACAGTTCAAAACACTGAAATTAAATTAAAATAACTAATTATTATTTTTATTATTAAAATAAATGAATTATTTTTTGTAGCTGAAAAACAGTGCCGGAACGCCGTTACGACTGAAAAAGCACTTATTATTATCATTACAATAATTATTATTATTACTACTACTACTACTACTACTACTACTACTACTACTACTACTACTACTACTACTACTACTACTACTACTACTACTACTACTACTTTGATGCGGGTCGAGAGCGCCGCTGATTTGAGTGGCGCTATATAAATGTTCAATTACAATTACGTGGTTTATGATAGCGCCTTTAAAACAATGACTTATAATAAATCGATGAATTTATCAAATTTTGCTTGGAGCACCACTTTCTCAAAACTCTTGTTCAGTCATCATCTTAAGAAAAGATTCGAATCTTAAGAAAAGATTCGAATCTTAAGAAAAGATTCGAATCTTAAGAAAAGATTCGAATCTTAAGAAAAGATTCGAATCTTAAGAAAAGATTCGAATCTTAAGAAAAGATTCGAATCTTAAGAAAAGATTCGAATCTTAAGAAAAGATTCGAATCTTAAGAAAAGATTCGAATTTGCACTTTCTAGTAACCAGGTTAACTTTCAACCAATCGTTCACCAGGTTTTGCAATAACGAGTAAAAGGACGAGATCTATATTTCACAGATCCTAGACATCAGGAATGCGCCCCATCTCGTACCATTTTCGGATTCTTTTCGTTCCAAGCTTATTAGGCCTACTACAAAACTCCAAAGAAATGGTGCTAAATAAAATCATTTATCTAAAGAACTGAAATGGACACGAACAAGTTGCAGAAGAATACATTTTGAAAACGTGATGCTGTACAGTTCAGTAGCAAAATCAGAACACATTTCAACAATAGAGACACAGAGACACAGATTGAAATCTCCGAAGTACACAGTGGCATTGATCTTCTCCCGCTAAACAGATCCTACACACAGACAGTTAAATACATCTGACTACATAATTATTATACATGCACACAGCGCTGCTACAGTCTCAGCCAGATACCAGGTCATTCGGATTACAGATGGACCCTATATTTTCCGGCTGATCGATACGCTTGTAGAATGTACACTTGGAAACACAGCTTCAAGCATTCAGCACAAATGAACAGTTTTTAATTAGCAACATAAACGTCAAAGCTATCTTCTGGTCAGACTAATTTGCTACATAATCATATGAAGCTATAGTTTGTGTTCATGGCCTCTTCATCCAAGGCTTAGCAGCTACAGCCTGGAAACTGACAGTTTTAGCATCCCTGCGCCAATGGCCCTATAGCTGGCAACAGCCTAAGATCGCGATCAGCAGACTGCATCCAGAATCCATATAGTACAGTGATTTCGAACTTTACGACTTGCTCAGATGTTAGGTTAATTAGATAACGTTTTAAGCGATCAATATAAGGTATGGTAGGGTAATAATAAGGTATAATGGTATGGTAATGTGTATGGTATAGCATGGTATATGGGAATTTATAAAGCGCCTCTCACAGTGCGAACTATTCAGAGGCGTTCTCAGCGCGTGAACCTCGCGGGAAACAGAAAAGACTTTAAACGATTAACAACAGAGAGAGAGAGAATCTAGTGAGTAGGATCACACGCAGTACCAAGGGAACGGAGCTCCATAGGGATGGGCCCACGACAGCGAAGAGCGAGACTGAGCCATAGCAGACCTCACCCGGTGAACAAACAGATCAAGACGATTCAGAGAACGTAGGGGTCGATGAGAAGAAGCACAGACATTTTTGCGCATCAGGTCACATAGGTAGGCTGGAGCTAAGCTCCACTGCGCCTTAGAGACAAGCCATGATCTTAAAGTGGATACGAGCGGAGATAGGAAGTCAATGAAAGACATTAGTCACGTAAGTAGAGCTGGAAGAGAATCGAGAACCATAGCAATGAGGCGAGCAGCTGCGTTAAGTACCGATTGAAGGCAGAAAGACGGACTTTCGGAAGGCCTACCAGTAAAGAATTACAATAATCAATGCGGCAACAGATGAATGCATGGATATTGGTAGTAAAAACTGCAGGAGACACGGATCGACGGATAGCTTGCAGTCTCCTCAAGTGCTAGTAGCAAGTGCGAGTAAGTAAGAAGATGTGAGAAGCAAAGGTTAGTGAACTGTCTAGGGTGACCCCCAGATCGCGGACATTAGTAGAGTATGAGAAGGTCGGAAAGTGAGCTGAGAGAAGTGAGAAATCGAGTTTAGATAATTGCTGCTTTATACCAAACCAAATGAGTTGAGTCTTGGAGGAGTTCAGGTTCAACCGATTAGAGAACATTCAAGAGCGAAGATCTTGAAAAAGGGAGTCAATGGATCGAACAAGAAGAAGTTGGTCAGATGGAGGACCATAGACGTAAGTTTGCACATCATCAGCATATATATGGCCAGGTGGAAGATGCTTAGAAAAGAGAGAGCAAATGCCAGAGGTGAAAAGAATGTAAAGGATAGGACGAAGAACAGAACCCTGGGGGACACCAAAGTTAATCCCAACCCAGGGCGTTCTTGAGGTACTCATGATCACCCTTTGCGTCCGGTCAGTAAGATAGGATTGGAACCAGCAGAGAGGGGACCAGATAAACCACATGAGATTTGAAGACGGTGAAGAAGAATCTCATGATCGACCATGTCAAAGAGAGCTAGAAGAGTAAGGCAGGACTTATCCATAGCCAGGCCCGGTTCGTCCATATGGGCAACTGGGCAGCCGCCCAGGGCCGCCGATTTTTAGGGGCCGCCAATTTTTCATTTTTCAAAAAGTATTTAATTATTATTCGTAAAAAGAGGTGAATGACAAAAAAGGTCTTCAACTTTTTTGTGCTTAGGGCCGCCGGTTTGCCTAGGGCCGCCGATTTGCCCAGGGCCGCCAAATGTCTTGAGCCGGGCCTGTCCATAGCCAGATAGATATCAGGTAGGACGGATAGAAGGACAGTTTTAGTGGAATGGGATGCTCTAAATTCAGATTGACAAGATGGGAGAAAGCGAGACTGTTCAAGATAGGGATGAAATTGTATAGCAACTAGGCGCTCCAGTGTTTTAGACAGAAAGGTGAGGTTGAGGTGTGATTGTCGTACTTTATCTTTTTAATCTTATCGATGACTTTTTGAGTAGTAAATATGGAGGAATACATTTTCATAGACTGAAAAAGAGAAAAATGCTCAATTAGGGACAGCAAGCATCCACATAGCAGCATCCTAAGATCCAGTCTGGATACAGGCCAGTTTGAACAACTGTGAGTATTGTACGTATATTGGAGTGATTATAGTTACATTTCTATGGCCGAAATCTGTACAATAGCAGCACAGTGAATATATGGACACTTATCGCAAATGTCAAGTGAGTAGCGATTAATAATGGCGACATTTTGATATTGATTGTGATAAGAACATGTTTCTCAAGGCAACCAGTTTACCATTGCAGGCTTTGGCAGATGTGACTCATATTTGTTGTTTGCTGTGGTTCTTATTGAGTTATGGTAGCCTATACGTCACTCTGGTGTTAACTGGTGTGGTTAGTGTAGTGAAAGCACGAAGGCCTCTCTACGTCCTTGTAGGTTTGTGTCAGGTTTAATGTGGAATATAGTTTTGCTGATCCTTTTATAATCTAGGGGGAACTCCGTGGAAGTGGAAAAGTAGTGCATCTGCTGTGGTTTATAATTCTTCGTAAGCTGGCGATACCTAGCGTCAACCAAGTGTCAGTTTTGTAACTCTGGTTGCTGAGTCATTATGACAACGGTAGGAAATTTATCACTTGACACTATGCATCGCCAACATAAGCAGTAGTCTCCAGTGGAAGCGCTATATTTTTCACTTCCAAAAAGTCTTTTCCATTGGCGGCGTATGATAACAAAGTTTGTACGTGAATTTTTAATAAAAGAAGAATTATAGTCAGTCATGTTTTGATGATAGGGACCTACTGGTAATGGCAGACAAACGGGGAGAGAATGCTTAGAGGGTTTAGATTTAGGAAGTCGATCTACAAAACAGTCTAAAAGAGTTAAAAATTAAGTTATTTTTCAAAGTAAATTAGGGTAATTCCAAGGAGACGTCAATATTACCATAACTCTAAACATTCAGAATGTGGAAAACAAAGCGAGAAAAGAATCGATTCCCGCCGATGAATTTGCACAGACCGATTCAATTCCTATGGCTTATGCATCAAGCTTGGAAAATATTACTTGTATGGAGGCCTAGCTGTAACATACTGTAGGTCTAGACCGACCAGGGACAGGCATATGTGGAGTTACAGGACCTAGTTAATCTCGACTGGATGGGGTTGAGAATGGATTCGGCAGGATGCTGTACAAGGCCGCTCAGACAGGAGTTTGAGTGGTGACGGGCACAGTGGGCGGAATATCATTAGTATCGCGAGGAAAAACAGTACACATGGAAACGAAAATCGTTCCGATGTAGGTAAGAAAGAAAAGCCGATCGAGGACTCTGGCAACGAGCCTCCACTCCTTGGCATTCTTGGCGCTGTTGTCCTTGTTTTCCAGGCGACCAAGGTAGCTCTTCAGGAGTATGCGGATCTCCTTGATGTCGTTCTCCAGCACCGAAACGGGCGGAGGGGGAGACAGCATCTCAGGACCCGGCTGCTCGATAGCGCCACCTAGCGAAGGTTGAATGCGGTTGAAATTAACTTCTGCGGCGCCACCTGCTGACCGGGCAGTTGATCTCTTTTCGTGAGACGAATGCTTGTGGTGGAAAGTCGATTCCTCGATGAGTTTTCTCTCCTGCGGTTTCTGTGGCTTCGCCGGTTCTTTGTCCAGCAGTTCACTCATGCACAGTATTCGGGCCATTCCGTCAATCGCAACCTTAAAAACAAGAAATCATTCGCATCGCAATAGAAAATTAAAGCACGCTTTAAACTTTAAGATCAAAGAAAGCAAGATTTAAAATAATGGCGACACTAACAGACCATCTTTCATTGTCTAAGACATAAAACCTAACAATGAGAACTGTTCTAAAACTCATCGGTCAGCAAAAGGCACATTTAATTAAATGCTTTCATATAGGCCTATAAGCATATATTATTCAAGATTCTTACATGGCGAGCCAGTTAGGTAGTTCATGTGCGATGTACATGTATAATAGAAAAACGTGCGAAATTTAGTGCTTGCCACCTGGTCCGATACAGCATAGTTGAACGATCAGTTAATTAATGCAGACAGTGCGGACTCAAGGCGATTGAGTCTGTAGCGTGTTGATTCACTTGCTCATTTTCTGGCTCACTCAGTGGCTCACTGTTTCACTCATTCTCATATCAGGCGGTTGCCATATTGACTGTTGGCCTTATTGAGGTCATTTCACCTGCGCCTCTTCATCCTTTAAAGGGCGGAGGCGGCGGCGGCCGTGGCCTCGAGGTCTCTATTACGCTTAGAACTTCACTTCATTGCCAAATAGACAACCTTTTACGGGTCGCTAGGGACGCCTTTCGGAACAGTCGGTCGGCAGAATGGAACAGAAGCGGCGCCATTCCGATTGGACTATTTACGATTCCTCTCGACGGCACAAGCAATGGTTCTGGCGTTGGTCTCTGGTGGTCTACGGGGAGGGTGGAGGGACGGACGGACGGACGGAGGGACGGAGCGATAGAGGAACGGAGGGAGGATGGACGGAGGAATGGACGGAGGGAGGGGCTGGCGCTTGACCATTGACGCCCAGAGATAAAACAGCCGGGTCCGAGGGACATTTAATTGGTTCCAAGGCACCCGTATTATTTTGAGAAGACACAGGTCATCTGTAGGAGTGTCAGTGTACGTCAATAGAGATCTAACGACCGTGTCTGAATTGCGAACAACTGCAGCAGACAAGAGCATCGGTCGGCGAATTGATTGTCGACTGAATCTGGCGGATGAGGAAGGGAGAGCGGGTGGGGGTCTGATTAGAGGGGGATAGGCAGTAGGTCAATTGTAGCGTCATTATGGAGGACCGAAGAAGAGCGAGGGGGTTACATAGGTCGGCCAGTCTGTCGTTTGACTGGTCGTTGGGTCGGTCTTCGGTCGGTCGTTGGGTCGGTCGGTTGGTCGTTAGGTTGGTTGGCCGTTGGGTCGATTGGTCGTTGGGTCGGTCGTTGGGTCGGTTTGGTCGTTTGGTCAGTAGTTGGGTCGGTTGGTCGTTGGGTCGGTTGGTCGTTGGGTCGATTGGTCGTTTGGTCAGTAGTTGGATCGGTTGGTCGTTGGGTCGATTGGTTGTTGGGTCGGTTGGTCGTTGGGTCGGTTGGTCGTTGGGTCGGTCGTTGGGTCGGTTTGGTCGTTTGGTCAGTAGTTGGGTCGGTTGGTCGTTGGGTCGGTTGGTCGTTGGGTCGATTGGTCGTTTGGTCAGTAGTTGGATCGGTTGGTCGTTGGGTCGGTTGGTCGTTGGGTCGGTTGGTCGTTGGGTCGGTTGGTCCTTTGGTCGGTTGGTCGTTTGGTCAGTAGTTGGGTCGGTTGGTCGTTGGGTCGGTTGGTCGTTGGGTCGGTTGGTCGTTGGGTCGGTTGGTCGATGGGTCGGTTGGTCGTTGGGTCGGTTGGTCGCTTGGTCAGTAGTTTGGTCGGTTGGTCGTTGGGTCGGTGGGTCGTTGGGTCGGTTGGTCGTTTGGTCGGTTTTTTCGTTGGGTCGGTTGGTCGTTGGGTCGGTTGGTCGTTGGGTCGGTCGTTGTTTCGTTCGTTCGGTCGGTGTTTACTTTAAGTTGGCTTCATGCATTCGAGGTTCCATTTGTCAACCGCACTGTGTATGGTCGATGGAAGAAGAGCACGTTGTCTTGTTTGTCGACGCTATTGCTGCATTGGAGTCAATGGTGAAACTAAATATTCATCAGATGCAAATGTTCTACTGGTCGAAAATGTCTTTGCATTGATATCTCCAATTCATTTCGATCCATTGAAATGTGTCAGTAAACGATAAACGAGCCAGTCAACGCTCGTACCTATTTATTACTCTAGCGACCTAGGTACATGTAGTAAAAGTCTAGTTACCTACGTGAACTGTCTTTACCATAATATTTTATAACTCATGCACTGTTTTAATTGTACGCAACAATATCAGGTGAAGGTCGATATTCAGTTAAATAGCAGCATATGCTAAAGCATGTAGATCATTTTATTTACAAAAAACTGTACTTGACTTGAGGAGAAGCAAGCACAAAAGGTTGGATTTAACTTTGATCGGAGAAGCCATCACAGAATAAGAAGCACTAGAACAGTTTCTGAGCGATAAGAACTGAAAGCCCAAACCCGCGAAGGCCGTCTTCGTTCTTGGATAAAGCGGATTGAGACCACTTAACGAATTGAAGTGTTAGCGACTTCATTTCCTTAGCCTCGGCATATAAGGGCGGGTGGCCAGTCCTCTCCCTCGCCGTCTGATTTTCCCACCGACAGTGTACGGTCAGTGTAATCATTATAGCAGAAGTTGGCTGGAAGGGGGGGCACGCGGAGCAGACATCTCGAACCAAATTTCTGCCCTGGCGGAGATTTGAACATCCGACTTCTCGATTTTCAGTCCAGCACACTAACCACTACACTATCGAGCATCTCCTCTTATTAACAATAGAACAAAGATAGCGATTGTATTAACATGTGGCTTAAGTATATCGACCGTTCAATGGGTCACATTATTACTGCATTACACCCGTTATAGCATGACATTTTGTAATATTCCGTAGACGGATAGGGTTAAAAGCAAGTTTTACCTTTCGGAGCCAGTTAGGAACTTTATTCTTTCGATCGCCTCTGATGTGAGTCTGGATGATGATAACTGCTAGGAAAGTCGACAATGTGATCAGGATCATGTTCATGCAGAAATAGGCGCCTATAATCAGAAGACAGGGCAGGAAAAGTTCGGTTCAACTGCTAATTGCTAAGACCTAGTGACTCAAGGCAGAAAAGTAAAAGTTTCGTTCTTGAGAAAATTATTCACCAGATAAAATCATTCACCAGAGAAAATTATTCACCAGTAAAACAAAGATAGCGATTGTATTTAATATGTGGCGCTCTGGCGGTTATAGTTTCAACGTCTCTATTCGATCATGCACCTACTCTTGTTAGTCTGGTTCTCTGTCTCTGTCTCTGTCTTTCTGTCTCTGTCTCTTTCTCTCTCTCTCTCTCTTCCCCCGGTTAGTCACACTATATACCAAAGTTTCTGCCTGTACGTCTTTGTGTTCGTCCTTCTGTTCATCTGTGTGTTTGTCCGTCTAGTGTCTGTTTTGTATGTGCGTCTGTCTGTTTGTCTGACGTCTACCTCTCTGGATCTTTGTATCTTTGTATGCACCACCTTACTCAAACCTTTCATTTTCTATTCTTCTGTCAATCTGTTTGTGACGATCTCTCGTTTCTCTTCTCGCTCTCTCTTTGTGCTAACGATAATCTGCATTTCTCAATTCCAACACCGTAGTCTATCGAATTGCGACCAACAAAAGGAATCGAGAACTGCAGCAGCAGCTGGTAAAGCAGGGACGGCGGCAGCATCAGTAACAGAAGCAGAATAAGACTGCAGCGCCTGAATCCATAATCAGACAAGCACAAAGCGCCTTCTGAGTGGATTATGTCGCTCGAGAAACTAATGTCTGCCAGCCTCAGTCATGAACTTCGCAGCAATGTTCTTCAACAATGTCTGCTTATCCAGCACCACTGCGCATACTGTAGGCGACAGATAGATATGTATCTGATGTTGCGACCAACATCAGCGAAGACCAAGTAAACCCACTGATTGTAGGTTACAGTGTTAAATGTATAATAAACTTGAGTGTTATAACTAAAGTATTCCAATCTCATGATTTGTATATCGTCATAATTGATGCACAAGGCATTAATCTATGATCGCATCAAATTCATTAAAAAAATAAGCCTTTGAATGTTGCGGTCAAGACGAGACAATGCATACTAAACTATTCCTAGCGCATACTAGACCTCTGTTTGGCCGATCATAAGTCCAACGAATTAAACTTTAAATAGTCTGTTATTAATGTATATATGTTATAAATATAATATGCTATTCACCGATGAGTGGAATGGTTGAAGCAGCGGGCGGAGTACTTTCAGCCAACAACAGCAAAAGTACGAAGAAGGCAACGAACACACTCATACCTAGAAGAACAATAACAACAGCAACAACAATAACAACAACGACAACGGTTCGTTAGAATTATTTCTATGTTCAATCGATCAATATTAACAGCAACCAGACGATCGGAAGCAAGTGTTGGCAACATTGTTAAAAAGCTTTCGTTGAGCATTTGGTTCGATTTCATCTGTAGTCATGAATAGAACAGAGGTAGATCACGACGTCATTCTTTCTGCTTTATTTCCTGTCCTAAAATTATCACCTGTCTATATATATTTCATCTGTCTTTCTATATATCTGTCTATCTGTCTGTCTGTTTGTCTGTTGGTCTGTCTGTCTGCCTATCTGCATGTATATCTACCAATCTATCTATCTATCTCCGTTTCTCTATCTCTGTCTCTGTCTCTCTTTCCTCCACTCTCTTTCTCTCTCGTTCTCTTTCCCTCTCACTCGGTTGCCGTTCTACCGTTCCATCGCTCCCTCTTCGTGTCTTTCTCTATTTTTCTCGGTGTTCGTCTAGCCGTCTATATCACTCTTGCAGTCATGTGAACTGGCAAATTGGAAGCGCAGACCACTGTAATGCACTTAAGCCAAAAGTAAGTTTTAAAGTCGACTGGTTGGCAGGCAGACTAATGCGCGGGATAAGGAAGGCGAGCTTAATTAACTCCACAGGAACGCGAGACGAAATCTTAGGCGAGTTGAAAGCCGGCTTCATTGGAAAAACGGTCAGGTCTTCATCGATGCGAATGCGTTGACGAACTAGACAGAGAACGACCGGCGAAGAGCTTTGAAGTCGGTACACAGACCTGTCGCCGTATAATTGTTACCATGGGAACGGATACGCTAAGCAACAGCGCGTGCGTATACGATTACTCGGTCAGCTAGGGCGTAATCTTTCGTCACTGCTTCGCCCGATATATTGGCTGCCTCTGCTTGTTTGAGGCGCATTAGAAGTTGTCAGGAACTGCACTGCAGGTTTATATTGCATTACGACGATGATTGGAAATAAAGCGGTCATCTTAAAATCAAGAGAGTTCGAGAGGTCAACTGAAAAAAATTAAAGCGGCCAATAAACTAACAAAACTCCGTCTTGTAAATTTGTCTGTGAGTGTCCTACAGTCTGCAATAAGTTTACTAATCGCTATGTTTAAGGTTACTACTGTGGAGGGATATTCAATGCATACAACCACCGGAATTCTTGTCTTCTTCTCTCTCTGGTTTCCTGGCAACCGAACCTTGTTCATTGCAAGGATAATCGCTGGACAACTGCTCTGACTTGACGCAGCGCTCGCGAATTAACTGATGTCTTATACTTAACTTTTAGGTTTCGTACTTTAGAAATATTCGAGTTTACTATTACATTCATTGACTCATATAGCGCCTCTTCAAGTGGCTCAAAAGAACAGTCTTCCAGTGTTTGTAGAAAGCGCAATTAGAATCCCTTGCCCAGACAATGCGCATATCCACAGGGAGATAGCTCAAACATCGGAAAAGCGATTGCGGTCCTTCTGTGTAAAACGAACTTTGATAATAACTAAAGCAAAAGGCCTGAAATGAATCCTGTTAACAAAGTCTTGTCATCTTGTCATCTTACCGAGCATAACTTTAGCCGGCGACTCCGGTGGCAGCCAGAAGATGACGAGAGTGAGGAAGGAGAGGAGGACACAAGGCAGAATGAGGATGTAATTGTAGAAAGCGGCGACCCTCTTCATCTTCAGGTAAAACGTCAGATCGGGGTACGGTTCCTCGAGCCCCGCGTAGTGCTTGACGTTCTTGATTGCCGGCCATTCGACGAGCTCCCATTCGTTGCTCTTCATATACTCGAGCACATCGACTTGGTTGTCTCCGTTGAGGAAATTGATGTCGAGCTTGTATCCGTCGTAGGTCCACGACCCGAACTTCAGGTGACACTTCTGAACGTCGAACGGGAAGTTCTGTATGTCTATCTGGCAGGTACTCTTGAAGATCGCCGGAGGGATCCAGATGACGCTTCCGTTGTACTGGACGACGACCATAGCATCTCGTTGCTCCTTAAGTCGTGTGTCGGCGCTGCAAGCAACATCCGTTCATCAATCACACAACGGATGACAACTAATTAGTTAAACGTCCGGCCAATTAAAGTAATTAAACGTCCCACGCCGTTGTCGCCGCCATTAGTAAAATTACTGTTAATTATCGGAAACGATGATATAGCGTCTACTCTAATCTATATAGATAGATGCGGAGTCGCTGGCTTAATAGGATTACCCGCGTAGGCCTATCTCTCTCTGGCAGTTTTACAAGCCAGCGACTTTAATATCCAGTGTACATGTAATTGTAATTATAACGATTCATAGAGATATTTTTTGAGAAAAAGATGTACATTGTGGTTGTGGATTTGGTAACTGTTATTGTAACTGCTACTGTTGTTGTCACTGTCAATTTAATTGGCATTCTTATTCTCATTGTCGGAGTCCAGGTTATGGCGCCTCTTATGTAGGCCTATGTGTAACGTGGGTTGATTGCCCGATCAACAGTACAGAAACGAACACTGGGTTGTAGTAGAATTCTTTCTTCGACACTGAGGACGATCATTTGTAACACACATACACACACGCACACACACAGAGTGAGTGAGTGAGTAAGTGAGTGACAGACAGACAGACAGAGACAGAGTAAGAGAGAGCGAGAGAGAGACAGAGAGAGATAGAGAGATCAGTATGCAAATCGATGTACTATGCGCGAACCTCAATTGATAAATTGCTATCTAGTTGTGGAATCGATGTGAACTTACTAGTTGTAGAGGACGATATCAGGCGTCCAGATCTTAGTCGACGGAACGCGAATCAGATCGATTCCTCCGTATTCCGAGGGTTCCCAGGTCAACAGAATGTCAACCCAAGCCTACATATATGACACAACAGACGCCATTAACACCGTCCAACACACGACAAACAGCCATTTCCATCTCTAATTAATACACAATAAATGTACAATCAATGAGATGACATACGATGCCTTTTAGACAATGAAATAAGACCTATTCTTCATCCATAGATTAAAGGAGGTAAGTAGCTTAAGATTTCACTCGCCACTGGATTACAAAAAAGAAACTTGCTTATCTTACTGTTGGTAATTGTATTTACAATGAAGTCATACATGATGTCGACTTTAGAGCCATGGGTTTTTAAGGAATCAGAACCTTTAAATCGAATTCCTTTTTAAGGAATCAGAAGACTTTAGAACCAAGGGTCTTTTAAGGAATCATTTCATTCTCCTAGACTCCTACTCAGCGGAGACAGCGTTCATATGTTCCCTCTTTACGTGTAAGTCTATTTCTCAAAAGCTGCATTTTCATTTAACCCATATGAACCAATTTATTAGATTCTTATTCTTCATCCCTGCACCTACTGAACAGCATAAGCACAATATTGGTAATAATTGAGTTTATTAATTGGATTAAATTTTAATAAAAAGCTTGAAAACTAAAAAACTCTTGATTTCATAAAGTATTAGTTATGTTCCACTAGATAACGTATAAAGGCGCAATGCAGTTTGTATGTGTTCCATGCGTAGGCAGCTATTGTGAGAGGTACTAAAGGCGTCGCACTGAGTGTCATGATAATTATCTAGGACAGACTTTGGTATATATATATATATATATATATATATATATATATATATATATATATATATATATATATATATATATATATATATATATATATATATATATATATATATATATATATGCAAACACGGCATAGGACGTCATGTAGGTTGACCTAAAACTAAAAACTCTAGATATCCGTAAAATATCAATTATGTTCCATTAGCTAGGTATAGAGGCGCAATAGCGTTTTTATGTTTTATGCGTAGGCAGCGCTTTTACGAGGTACTAAAAGCGAGGTACTAAAAGCACTACATCATTAAGTGCAAGGATAATTACTTTAAGAAGAGTTTATATATATATATGCAGGGGCGTCTACACCATAGAAACCTTGGAGCAAATGCTCCATCCAAGAAATAGGGGGGGAGATCGGTCAGTGCGTGTACCACCATTTTAGGAGGGAAGGAAGGGGAAGGGGAAAAAGAAGGGGGAAAGGAGAAGTTGCTGCAATGACTTAGGGGGATAGACGCCCTGTATATATGTATATATATATATACATGGAAACAAAGCAGAGGACTCCGTGTATAGGCACAGCACCGCATGTGGCAGCGGTCAGTCGCATTCGTTAAGCTCGTGTGTATTCTCTTATGTCACTCTATTCTTAGCTCATATTTAGTTGTGCTTTGTAAAATTGTATTGTATTTTGATGCTTGGTTTTCTGGATTATATTTTTGTCTCATTTCGAATCATACCGTAGTGTATTTTACCACTTTATTATGGATATAAGCCATTAGATGAAGCCTGTATTATTTTGCCGGAATATCAGTAGCACGGGAGAAATAGATGCGAAGAAAGCTTCAATCTGCAATTATTCTAAAATTATTGCATTTAATCATTGTTGCCCCCGTTTTTTTTTCAGTGGACGCAATCATAGAGTGGGTCATCATCCATCGGAATATGGGATCTGCAAGCCGAAGGGTCGCACAGTTCCAAGTTGGTAATCACGATTCATACATATGCATGACTCTATAATAATATGTGCTTTTTATGAAGTACTATATCACGGCCACAAAAAGCTTCTCTCGCTAATTGTACGTCGCTTCATTCTTTACTAAGTTTACTTGAATCAAGAAATATTCTTCTCTGCAGTTTTTTTGTAGTAATACAGTCGGTGGAAAATGCTCACTGGGCAAGAATGTATCGGAATACTCAGGTGTGTGAGAGTGTCTGACTAGGCCTACGAGTGTGAGTTGGGTGTAACTCAGAGTTATGTTGGAGTGTGCGTTTTGTGTAACTCAGAGTTACGTGGGAGTGTGCGTTGGGTGTAACTCAGAGTTATGTTGGAGTGTGCGTTGGGTGTGACTCAGAGTCATGTTGGAGTGTGCGTTGGTGTAACTCAGAGTTAGGACGAAGCGCATCTGACTGACAGAGCGACAACAATGCCTTAGCTGATGTTCTCGGCGCTGTTATTGTTCGTCCGTCTCAAGTGAACCTTATCTCGATTGGTCGTTTTCCTGTGAGTCTTTGATGTGAGGTCACCTATCTGATCCAGCCTCAGCATCCCTCTACTTCGCCCACTGCATCTATCTGCTGCCTGTCCGCTCTTTCAAGCAGAGTGCGGAGGAATCTTAGCGGTCAGTCCCTTTATTCGCCCTATGAGACCTGACCAATAGCCTGGCAAAAACACATGCGGGTAGGGACACGCGTTGTTATGGGCTATTATACTGTGCAGCCCACGTAAGAAGATTGACGCCTCTAAGAAATCTCCGAGACAGCAGCTGTCTTTATCGACTTTTCCATAACAGCTGCTGCCGCTGCTTCTATTGATGATGAGTCTGTCTATTTTTCTTCAATTAATCTCCTTCCCTTTCCTGACGTCAGCGTTTTTCTAAACGCTGCTTTGTTGACGCTAGGTGGCATTCTTTTGACCTTTGTCAAACTCGTGATTTGACCTCTGGTTGACCTTTTGCACAAGTCTTTATTATCAACTAAAGCGTCAGAGGAGAGCAGACCATAAGCAGTAACTTTAAAGGGTAATGAATCAGAAGGGGCCCCTTAAAGGGTTTGACTTCTTCAAAAACACAATGATTGCTTGCTGTCAACGGAGGATGTTATGCAGTTAGAGAGCTCAGTGCTTCGTTTCGCCAATTTTCGACAATAAGATTTGCATAGGCTTATACGTTTTCAAAATTTTGATATGCCAGACCGGTTGCGCTTATATTTGTTTCTTCCTTTATAACTCAACCCAAACCTGAGCCACCAGTTTTTTCTACAATCGTCTGCTGATCATTTTATACATAAACTTATTAAACTTATTTTCAGTGTAAATGTGAATCCTCTCAGTAGCACTGATAGAGGCATCGTTTATAAATAAATCAAGTCACTTGAGCGATAATCAAGAATGGTGAGCAAGAATAACGAATGAAAAGAACTAACTTGAAGTGTGAAAAAAAGAAAGTTAGACAAAACAGCACATCATTTAATTACTAGTTACTGGACTTCTTAATTTGTCATAGATGGATACAGAAGTTCTAGCAAAACAGACACTTGAAAGGTAATGCAGGTATCAAAGAGTTTATTACGTAGCCAGTCAACAAAATCAAACATTTCTATAAGTGCATAATGTTATTATCGTATACATCTATGATCGATTAAACTTTTTATTTAAAGTAAAAGGTTCGTTTACTCATTCAAACACAATCAGTCCTTAGAACTTTAGGCTACTGGAACGCCATTACGAAAACATAGAGTAAATATAAACCTAGAGTCATAGGCTTGTAGCTTGTAACAAAGAATATATATGCAGTCGTTATAAAGTCTAACAATCTATTCTGGTCTTCCTTTTTCCAATCAAGGACACGAGCTTCTCTGGTTGTAGAAACCCATGCAGAGCCACGTCGCCACTCATAACGCTAACGGTCTTTCTCGGGATGCTTATTAAGATTGTCGACGTTTGAATGGCACGTTATCTGTAAGAAGAACGGGGTTCGTTATTAGTAAATTATAAAACACTCGGACACATCAACCGAAATTTGACTATAATTTGGCAGACGATGGAATAAGAAAAATTGCCAAAATTTATAAATATTTCCTTGTTATTCTTGCCGTCGAGATGTTTCGCGTTCAGTTCTCAATTGAATGTCTAATCATCCGAGTATGAATTGGCGACCAGTAGAAAACGGGAGATTGAAACAAATTTGAAAAAGTTTTGTTAGCATATCAAATTGCCTCAAACAGAAAAAAGTTTTGTGTTTATTTTAATTTCAGCAACTTTCAATTTGTAAAACAAATGTAGGATAATTAATTTGGAGTAAACAAAAATTTTGATTGAATTTCAAATAGAATAACGAACACCCGTCTTCTAAAGGACATCAACTAAAAAATTAAAGAAATTTTTAAAATCATCGAAAACACTCACCTTTAGTTAGAGAAGTGTTTCCGAGTAACAAAATCGCGTCTTCGAACGAAAAAACTGTCAACTGCTGCATCAAAACTAAAGGCCTATCAGAACCATTGAACGTTCTATATCTATCGAAACGCACGCGTCTGATTTCGTTACACAGACGATTTTGATATTTAATTTTCGTGTTTAGATTATTATCGTAATGTCCTCTTTGGCGTCCGTCTCGTTTACAGAAATAATTGTCCTCTGTGAATTGTGAATGAGGACGTCCGGGTGGAGACAGAAGCCCATCAGAATTGGCTCACAAAAGACCCACAATTGCGTAACACAAAAAACACACTAGATGCTCTGGATCCAGACGGTGGCTATTCCCCCAACACAGATCTGCAAATATTTGTAGGCTAATACAAAGTCGCATAATTAATCCGACAATTATATCTTCATATAGACATAAAACTTAAAAACAGAAGGCTTGATGTTCATATCATGTACTGTCTCGTCTATTCACTGACTACGGAGTGAGCATTTAATCTAATGACCAAATACCATAAGCACACTTCATTCCAAGCATCGACCAGCTTCGGGGAACATTAAGCTTACACGACACTATAGGGCCCTATAATATGGACTACCGCACTATTCTCTAAAGCGGGAGTTAGGTAGTATGGGAGTAGAAGTGAGAGACAGTAATACACTAATATGCCCGATGATATGGCATATGTCTTATAGCTGTTGTAGGTGGTAGTAATTGGTGGTGGTAGTGGTGGTGGAAGTGGTGCAGGAGGTGGTGGTGATATTGTGGTGTTGGTAGTGATGATGGTTGTTGTGGCGATAGGAGTGTATGTATGTAAGTACCTGGACTTTTCAAGTAGTGAAAGAAGTGTTGCGTTGTTGTTATTGTTGTTGTTGATGATGATGATGATGATGATGATGATGATGATGATGATGATGATGATGATGATGATGATGATGATGATGATGATGATGACGACGACGACGACGATGATGATGACAGTTGTAATTGTTTTGCTGTTGTTTCTTCATTCTAGTCTCTTCATGAACACTCTCGTCGATGTCATCCGACGTTGTTATTGTTTGGTTGTCATTATATATTATATTATAACCAAATAATGACACTGCAAATATTGCAGGGAACATTGCTATTCCTAGGCCAGCCGCCTTTACAGCGTTACAACATAAATGTATTCCAATGTATGTTTATATAATTAGAATAAACAGTCATTTGCTACTTCAACTGGAGCAACATCAATTCCTTTAGGATTCCTATTTCTCTGTTCATCAAATTCTTCTGTTTGCTTTTGCTGATCATCTTCTTCCTGCGTCATAAAGTCTTGATATATATATATATATATATATATATATATATCAATATATATATATATCAATGTGTGTATATATCAATGTGTGTATATATATATATATACTAATCTATATATATGTACTAATATATATATACTAATATTAATATACTAAAATACTATATATATATATATTTATATACTAATCGGAACTATTTTTAGACGGCATCCCATGTATGCAGCTCACGTCCTCGTTCTTCTCTTGTCGGATAGTTTGCCACTGCAGACGACTGAGCAACAGATCGAATGCAAGGCATAGGACGAAGAAGAAGAAGAAGATGATCAAGTTGATTGGATGAAAGACAAATGATCCACATACATCAGATCTTCGACTGACATCTCTCTCCCTCTGTCTCTCTGTCTCTCTGTCTCTCTCTGTCTCTCTCTGTCTCTCTCTGTCTATCTCTGTCTCTCTCTGTCTCTCTCTGTCTCTCTTCTCTCTCTCTTTCTCTCTCAATTTCTCTAACTTTTTCCCTCTTTCTTATATTTTTAACTTTCTCTTTTTCTGTCTATCTTTTTCTCTGTCTATGTTTGCCTGCCTGTCTCTTTGCATACGCCGAGTACTCGAATCGCGCATGACCCCAATGCTTTCAAGTTCTTCTGTCCAACTGATTACATCGCAACAGCTCTCATTTTGATATATAAATATATATATATATATTTACACACTTATACTATATATACTAATATATATTTACACACTAATATATATTTACACACTTATACATAGACATGCAAGCCAGCATGTACGTTTCCTTTAGAGCTTACCTTATATACCAATCAGGGCTTATTCTAAGGAATTTTCTCAACTGCACATGAGGGGCGAATTAGGGGGTCTGGAGGCTGTGCCCCAGTGAGGTCCAGAGGAAAGTCCTTGGTCAAGGGGTTCACTCCCTGCAGCTAATAAGATATGACATGTCAAACAGTGAATTCGCCTCATTTTTGGCAATTTTTAGTGCATATTATTATTTCAATTTTATGGCTTCCGAGTGGACATAATTAATTAAGGCTGTTCAAAGACGATTCATAAAACGGCATCCTGGCCTAAACCCTAAAGAATAAGTGAAACAGAGTTCGTCTGTTCTCCAGTGGCAAGAGATTTAGACGAATGACAGTTGAATGTAACTGTGGCAGACTGGTGCCTTTAAACGATCGCTAGTGTTCGGAAGCGAAGTATAGAGTTGTTGCAAACACAGAAAGGGAAATTCAAATGGGAGAAGAATCCGGGTAAGCTTTCCCATTCAAAGGCTTAGGCTGCAGTTTCTTACTGAAGGCATTCACGCGCTTATGTCCGATCAAAAACAGACTGCGGCTCAGTGCACGAAAACATTCTGAGTGAAATTCAGCCCTGTAGCGCTATGATCAGATTACGATTCTGCACGCTAGTTAAAGAAGGCAATCGCTTTGTTTTATGTGTCAAAATGTGTGGTTTAGTTGTGTGTCATGTGCTTGTGCATCTGTTTCTGATGATATACAATGACGAAACACAATCCCGTGAATATCAAAGCTTGCGTTGTAGTTAGTTGACTCACAGTCGGGACATTTAAAAGGATGCATGAATGTTGCACATAGACTGATCGACTGAAAGTTCAAACCCAACAGAGAGGAAAATATTTTTTCTCGTTTATTGTTGCTACCTTAGGGTGCACACTGGCGGCTCAGCACCGATAGAGGACGCTGAGATGTGGAGCTCAATGGAAGACTCAAAAGCAAATTCAAAATTTAGTCTGTTAATAATTACGATGGGGGGCTTCCAAGACAGCGGTTTCTCTGTTCTAACCTATCTGAGAGGCTGAGAGCATTACGCGGACGTTCAATAGCATGGGCGGCGATCGCGGGGGCTGAGATACAAGACCCCACCTTTAACAGTGGGGGGACACGCCATACATTGGACCCCCAAATTTTGAAGAAACACAAAAAAGTCATGAACTTTTTCGCCGCTCAGGTCATAAAATTTCGCGAAAAATTTGTTTGACCTCTCTTTTGATCAGATCAGTTAAAAATTCTTTTTTGACCAGATCAGTTCAAAAATGTCCCCCCCACCTGTCAAACAAGATCACCGCCACTATTAAATAGCATCTGCAACTCGTCCACCGTTTCTCCAGCTTCTTTTCATTAATCTGATACTCCTACTTCAGCCTTTTTCGTTTCTTATTCTCTTCTTCTTTTCATTAAACTGATCTTCCTATTATTTCTCTTTTTAATTCTCCTTCTTTCTTCTCCTCCTCCTTCTGCTATTTTGTGTGCTACTTCTCCTTCTTCATCTTCGTTTTCTGCTACTCCTTCTTCTTCTCTTCCTTATTCTGCTTCTTCTTTTTCTACTTGTTCTTCTCAGTCTTCTCCTCCTCGTTCTCCTGCTCCTTCTGCTTCTACTTCCGTGCTTGTGTGGCTGGAATTTACGAGCGCATAGCCTACTGTATAACGAAAGACAAAACAAAGCTTTAAGGGCGATATTTGCAGTTTTCGGAAACGAACAGGCAAAATGCGACGAATCTTTTGTTTAAGATAGGCCTAACACCGTTACTGTTGCCGAACCAAAAGCATTTTGATCTCTGAAGTTAATTATGCCCGCCTTGGTGTGGAATAGCTTAATTGGGAAGTTGGGAGACGCTCTACGCGTTTGCGATTTTTCTCGTATATGATTTGCCAAGTTGCAGCCACAAAAGCAAGGATGCCCTATGGTCCAACTTATTCGCAACTGTTTCGTTTTTTTATGTTACAAACTGCCAACTGCAGTTACTGCTTGTGCTTAATCTCGTTTGACTAATCGTTATTTGGCTTATTTCGGACTCGGCGAACCAACAGCTTGGTTTAAATATTCCATTATTAGCTATACTTTCGTTAGTTTATACAATAATAGGTCTACAAAAAGTAACTGCACAACATCTTAATTTTAACTGCACAAATTTCTTTCCCAACTACACACTTTGTGTCCAGCTGCACGTTAGAATAAGCCCTGATACCAATAGGTTTTGTATAGGCTATTTGTGTCTTTTTTGTGAACAGGAATTTGCCGTAATAGAATTGCTTTTACGATAGAAAGCAGGAGTTATCTTGGCAATAAAATGGCTTAAAACAAAGTATTAAGTCTGAGCAGACATAAAACCAGAGCAGCTGACGAGAATCTATTTATTCCAGCTGTTACTAAGAAAATTTTAGCGGTTTTCCTGTCTATTTGCAGTTCAGTCTACTGACCCAAAAGAGGAAAAAACATGGCTGCATGTGTTGGCTCTGTTAAACATGTATCGTTAGACTACAGTCTGAAATCCTTAGCTTAGTCAAATGATTAAAAATAAATGGGGATCAGGCAATTAATATTCCATTCAATGTACGCCTGCTAAAAGATATGTTGTCGAAAGACAAACAACAGACAGAGACAGAGACGGAGACGGACATTTACACAGACATAGACACATACACAAGAGAAGCACAACTTATACTGGTACCAGAATAAAGAATAGAACATTTGCAGGAATAACCACGAAATAGAATATATTCAATATCGACAACCAACCGAATCTAATTTAATCTGATTCAATGTATACTTCAATCTAATCTAGAACTTCTAAAGCGCCACAGTCGTAACACACAAAGGCCGTTGATCTGCGGTCACTTCAAGGTGAATTCAAGGAAAAGTCGAGAACACTTAATAATCAGACAAGTTTCTGATCAAAGTTAAGGTTCATCCCAACGACGCCCCTTTATTTCCCAAGTGGCCGCTCTACCAATCAACCGCCCATGATCGTTACTTGTGTAAATAGATTCTGTTTTCGATATTACATAACACGATGTGTTTCATATGATGTGTAGCCAACACACACACAGGACGAACTAACTTCGTATAATCTTCGCTCGAAGAAACAAATTGCTTTTGGTTCTCATCTTTTCATCGATAAACTAATTTCTGCGTCTGCAGTCGCCTCAATGTATATGGTCACATACAGAGGCCTGTAGACATATGTAAATGTCATAAGCTATGATAGAGCCCCATTAAGTATAAATATCATAACAAATATAGGCCTGCACACACATACATGTGTAGGTCTGTGATGGTATTTGTGCGAATAGACAATGTGTCCCGAGGCACAATTCCAATGTGCTTCCTGTGTATGACTGTCTGATGAATGCCTTTGACAGCGTCTTCTTTGATTCGTTAATTTTATCACATACGAGACCCGTGACGTCACCTGCCGACCATCGCTCGCACTAGTGATTCTGCTTTCAGGCTAACCAATTGGAACACATGATATTACGATTACACAGTGTTATATATAGTTTGCACGCTTATCCATTTTCATTTGTATGGCATAAATATATAAATTTATAAAAACATCCTCTTCCCGAGGAAACAGGACGTCAGTGACAGTTAAATTATTATGTAAGACAAGAGAAAGAAAAGGTCTTTGCTCTCAAACGAACCCTTACCTCTCCACGTCATCTCCTTCTCGTATTTTAAAATAATAGGCAAATTAAGTTGGCAAATTAAACTGTGTAAGACGGATTGTGCCTCGAGACACATTATCTATTCGCACAAATGTCAGGATTTATTCTGTTATTGAATTCTAAGCTGCGAATGGCTTATTTACAATAATATTACTGTTTGGTCGCTGGGTGGCGTCTCTCCTGAGACAGTTGATGATGCGCACTAGATGACGTCATCGACTGATGCCTGTCATTATCTACTGGCGCTACATGAGTATAAGAAAGTCTAATCTAATATGAGAACTGCTATGGCTCCTCTGCATAACTACACAATGGTCTGCTCCAGCTTTCTGAGCCGTTGTTACATCTGAAACAGTGCTTTGCTTACAAGCGGAAGTGAGGAAAACATGTGTCTCTACCAGACAACAGAAGTTTGGAGTTGTGTGCTCAGCACAACTGAGTCGTCTGTCTCCCTGTTCTCGTCGGCAGACGCTTTTAAGTATTGAAGAAAAGAAGATGTGATTCATAGGCATATTATTCTATGAGCTTCTGCATCTGCCGCTCTCTCTTCCCTTTCGTCTCCTCTTTCTTCTTCAAATCGGAATTTTATTCCACCTCCAAAGAATTCTAGATAATTTCTCTCCACTCTCTTTCTCTTTTTCACTCTATCCCCTTACATTTTTGCTTCTCTCCCTCCTTTTCCTGTTTTGTATCTTCGTCTTATCTAACATCTTATCTTCCTTCTCCTCGTCCTCAACTGCTCTTCCTCCCCTTGTTTTTATGCTGCAGGAGTATACAGTAACGACTCAAGCAATTATTAACAGACGTACATACTACTGACCATAATTTAACCAGATCCAATAGTCTCAAATAATTCCTAGCCTTGAATTCTAAACCACTCTTTGGTTGTATTTCACTCGCAGCCAAAATCTCTACGAGCGAGTTCTACTTAAAATGTTATTATTGTCTGAGGATGAGCAGTTCTTAAGACGGCAAATCCTCGTTGCTGGCCACCACAGCGTCTGCGGCCAAGTCACGAGGAATCTCTCAACCGTGCAACATCAGACCAGACGCACCACGTCAGACGGATATTCAGGTCTCCTCAACAGCCGTGTTGCTAAGTATTTTTGAAGCAACGCCGGCGCTATATAAAGGCCCAAATGCATGAAATTCAAAACACGTGCCTAGTTTATGTCCATATATAAATTGCATCTTTCGTGGATCATAGTTGGAATCCTTTGCTGAATGCGCAGTTGAATGTCCGCTATCTTCTGCGATCCCTGAATAACTTGGTAGATTCTGTCGCCAAATCTTCTGTTTAAAAGGCGCCGTCCATCACGCGTGCGCGACACCTACTTCCGCTGACGTAGTGTGCCGTCGAAAATACGTTATGGCCCGCAGCAAATGAGAGCCTGATCAACGGCCGTCATAAAACAACGCTAGATAAAAGACGCACCACACTCAGCCAGGCACCACTTAAGTCAATGCCCATCGGTGCAAAGCCGCATTAAAGGCTGCCTGATGACGAATGAGGTACGTCATCGATACGTCATATGCATCGCTCATTACGTCACGTTAATTAAACATTTGCGGAATTGCCTACGGCTGACGAAAAAGCAACAACGGCGCGTGACATCGTGACCTGTGTGACAGAGATGACGTCAAGGGGGAGTGCGAGAGGCGGAAATTTATTGTGCGCCAGGTGCGGCAAATGACTGTCACAAAAGCATCGCTATAGTGTTTTGTCGTCGACATTGCAGTCAGCCAGATGTGAGTAGAGGGACATCGAAGGAACGCTCGAGTGATGATGCTCCACGGAAGAAAGAAGTTCGTCAAGTGAATGTTTTCGTCGCTCGTGGGGTTTCGAGCCACGTGATGAAGTAAACACATTTTCAGTTTGCACTACTGTCGGTGGCTCTGTTACTTAAGGCTTTCACCATCATATTCATAATAAGAATTATCATTATCGTCGTCGTCGTCACCATCATCATCATGATCATCATCATCGTCATCATCATATTTCTGTTTCCTATCAACGTCGTCTTCTTTTTCATCATTCCCTGCTTCTGTTACCAGCTCTCCTTCTCCTCCTCCTCCTCCTCCTCCTCTTCTTCTTCGTCTTCTTCTTCTTCTTCTTCTTCTTCTTCTTCTTCTTATTCTTCTTCTTCTTCTTCTTCTTCTTCTTCTTCTTCTTCTTCTTCTTCTTCTCCACCTTCGTCTCCTGCTCCTGTTCCGCCTCCTGTTCCGAATTGACATTTATGCAGATCAAGTAAATTTAGGCACAGGCCTATCTGATGGCCTCCATATAAATATCTATGTGCCTAGAATAATACAGTAGGATAATCAACCTACAGTATGTCTACTATGTGTGAGTACCTCGACGGGCAAATCTCCTAGTTACCCACGAATCTGCATCGAATTGAAACTTCAACATATGCCGTCAGTGGTTCTTGCCACGGCCCACTTTGGTTCCAACGCCAACTAAAAACGCGGGATACCCAACTCTCGAAGTAAACTCCATATTTAGACCGATTTGGGACTTCAACTTAAACCACTGAGGTTCTGTGCGGACAGTTTAGAGCCAACTCCGGCAGGAAAAGCGTGCCACATGTAGCGCCATAGCACCTCTGACTACAACGTAGACTTGATCAAAATGCTATTCAGCGCACTCAGGCAAATAGCTTTCTCTTCGCCGACTATCAGTCAATATATATACACGTATATAACTTAATATATTATATATATGTATAAATAAAGCTGTACATATATATTATATATACATATATATATATATAATGACACGTCGTCGGCGACGAGATTCTATCATATAGAATTCGGACGTCGATTACATGCGATCCATTTGTGCAGTGTCACATATGGACGACCCCTGGTCACAGTCATCCGTGGTTCTGCGTTCCTATATAGACAAGTACGAATGGTCCGTGTTCCATTTGCATGATTGAAATAACGTCAACGTCGTCATGATCATCGTCATCGGTGTCACAGTCAATCCTGCGTCCAGAGTCTCTCAGCGTATTTCTATAGGACAACTGTATAAGGCGACAGACGCTCCACTCTCTCTCTCTCTCTCTCTCTCTCTCTCTCTCTCTCTCTCTCTCTCTCTCTCTCTCTCTCTCTCTCTCTCTCTCTCTCTCTCTGTCTCTGTCTCTGTCTCTGTCTCTGTCTCTGTCTCTGTCTCTGTCTCTGTCTCTGTCTCTGTCTCTGTCTCTGTCTCTGTCTCTGTCTCTGTCTCTGTCTCTGTCTCTGTCTCTGTCTCTGTCTCTGTCTCTGTCTCTGTCTCTGTCTCTGTCTGTCTGTCTGTCTGTCTGTGTGTGTGTGTGCGTGTGTGTTTAGTTAACGTGTTAACGCATGGTACTAGGACTAAATGTCCCCGGACAAAATGTCCCGGACATAATGTCCCGGACAAAAATTCCCCAGACAAAAAGTCCCAGGATAAAAAGTCCCCAGACAAAAAGTCCCAGGATAAAAAGTCCCCAGACAAAAAGTCCCAGGATAAAATGTCCCCAGACAAAAAGTCCCAGGATAAAATGTCCTCAGACAAAATGTCCCCCGAAAAAATGTCCCCGGACAAAATGTCCCCAGACAACATATCCCCACACATATCTTCACCAAGGTCAGTGACCATGGGAATCGGGATCCCGTGCAATACCTTAACAACATAGCATGTGTGCAAAATATAAACTAGGGCTGTACCGAATAGTGATTATCACTATTCGGCCGAATGCGAATAATTGGACCAACTATTCGGCCGAATACGAATACGAATAGTGTGCAAAATAGGGCTACCGACAACATTCAAAATTTCAAATGTAAGCAAAAGTTTCAGTTCAGTAAATGTAATACATAAACTAAAAGTAAACAGTTAACTACATGTAATTTTTGCATCCTTCTGCCAGTCTGTGTAAACTAGGAATGGAAGTAATTTAACTAAACTTAGAAATTTTCACTTGCTTAACAATTTAGCAATTTAAAAACTTACCAATTACTTAACACTCCCCTCGCTGTAGCAGCCGCATATGCAGAAACAGATGTCACGTGACCACTATTCGTATTCGGTCCGACCGCTACTATTCGGCCGAATACAGCTATTTGGCCCACTATTCGGCCCCGAAGCGAATACGAAGCGAATATTCGGTACAGCCCTAATATAAACGTTGTGTGAATTCCACTCTAGTCTATATTAATTAAATATATAAATTAAATTTTACTGCTTGTCGCTTTGGTGAAGTTTTGTTTTAACAGTTGCAATTTTTTAGAACATTTCTGACTAATTAATTAGAAAACTTATTTCAGTTTATACAACGTAGGCCTCATGACTTTTATGTTTTGTTTAACGAGCAAGTGTGCGAAATATAAACGTTGTGTGGATAGCACTCTAGTCTGAAGACATGCTATCAGTTCATTGTTTTGTTACCAAAAGATTTTGGCTAAGCATGTTAAACAATATGAAAAAAGAACTCCTGTTAAATATTGATCTGTCAAAGAATGACGTATTAAAGATATATATTCATCGATATTCATCTTCGAACAATGACCCGCTCCCATATATTTGGAGCAGTCGGTCCTGCGCATCTAGGGAAGAATCATTCTCTGCTGAGACAAATCATCTGGGGACTTTCCAAACTGGGACATCTTGTCTAGGGACATTTTATCTGGGGACATTTTGTCCGGGGGACATATTTTCGGGGGACATTTTGTCTGGGGACATTTTGTCTTGGGACATTTTGTCCGGGGACATTTTGTCTGGGGACATTTTGTCTGTAGATATTTTGTCTAGGGACATTTTGTCCGGGACATTTTATCCGGGGACATTTTGTCCGGCCACGCTAACGCATACGATGACACATTGTGACGCAGTCAATTCAGGCAGGTGGTATCACTTGGTGTTTTTGATGCACCTTGCCATAATAATTAGTTAACCAAAAGGAGCATAACCCTTTTTAGGAAATTGTATTGTATTGTATCTAAACATTTATTAAGCGCCTCTCACAGTGTTCGCTAATCAGAGGCGCTCCCAGGGCGAAAGACCCAGTGAATAGAAAGTGGTTTTAAGACAGCGGAACGAGGCACTTGGGCCACCAGCTAATAAAGAGGCACGCGTCAATCGAGGGAGTTGATTCCATAGCGCAGGACCAATGCAAGAAAAGGCTCGACTTTTGGCCATAGTGGTCTTGGCTCGTGGCACAATAAGATCATGGCGATTAAGCGATCGTAATGGACGGAGGGAAGTAGCTGAAACTGGCAGAAGAACGAGGTCACAGAGGTACTTGGGTGCTGAACCTGTATAGGACCGAAGGACTAAAGTGAGAATCTTAAGCTGAATCCGAGCAGTAAGGGAAAACCAATGAGGATGATCGAACATGAAAGAGGAAATATGAGACCAGCGAGGAAGTCGGGCTATTAATCTGGCCGTAGCATTTAAAACAGACTGGAGGGGAAAGACGGACTTTTGGCAGCAAAAAATGGACAAAAGGAGAAGACAGTATATGTAGGGAGAGGGTAAACAGATTGTATTAAAACCAGTAAAAGAACCCACTATGTGGAAAAAGGTGAGTGGAGTGGGATCCTTTACGTAAGATACCATAAACGATGTAAAGAATTTTAATGTATGAAATCATGGATAATACTATGAGCCTAAAGATGCAAGTAGGCTACTGAGGTGATTTGATTTTGATTGTAAGATCATCGAAATGCACATATGTCGGAAAACTGGTCAGAACCAAAAGACACTAGAGAATGTGGCGTGAATTCTACTATTGGGAATAAGTCTTCAAGTTTTACAACTGTCTTTGGTAGCCTTTCTGATCATGGCTTTCTTAATGAACCATTATAAGATCACCAGGTGTAATGCTATTAAAAATACTGCAGGATAATATACCGTGATAACTGATAAGACTTGTTAGAAAAGAACAACTGTAATGTTTGCTGCAACGTCAAAGTTGTCGGTAAAACTGTAATTTTCACTGTGTTACTGTGACTGCATTGTGGTTGATATCTTCTACTTTTTAAACGTTTTATTGCAATTTCAAGAAATCTTACTGAAATCCTTTATTAATCTTTGCTGGTAGGAAAGACTGTTGAGGACAGTAATACTTTATTGCTAATTTGTCACGTTGTTCCTGCAGAAAGATTTTATTGCAATTTAAAGTTTTTATTAAGTGTTACGCAAAACTGTAATCTTTACGAAGGTAAAATATTGTACTATTCTTTGTTAGTTATTGTCTCCCCTCCAAGAAACTTTTGCCTGCTCGATGCTGCTTTAGATGTTTTAAACTACATATATAATGTCACAGAATAGTTTGGTATAGTCCTCTGATTTAATGCGAATGTTTTACCAAAGCTTTGTTTCCGATGTTAATACTTTTATTTTGTTGTGTTAGCAAAAGGCAAGTTCAAACAGAATGATGTTTGCATTTTATGACCTCATGTCCAGATATTTACATAATAAATGCTGCCTGATTACGCATGAAATGTCTCACAAGAGTAAGCGCTAATGGCTACTGTGACCAGACAACTCATATGGATAAATTTTCTGTCAATAGAATAAGTTCGTCGTTACCTAAACCTATGACATTGTTGACTCATTCCCTGAAAAATTACATCTTACTGTTAAGCATTGGTAGCTGACTGGTTAGAGCGCTTGCCCTGTAACGCGGAGAGTCCGGGTTCGAGTCTTCTGTGAGCCCGTTATCGTGTATGGACCTTGAGTAAGAGGCCGAAAGGAACATTAGGGCAGAAATTCTTCACTGCAAGAGTTGCAGACCTGTGGAATGGTTTGGATGATAGTACTGTCTCACTACCACACTATCACAGCTTCTAAGAAGAAGCTAGGGAAATTGGGCTATTAAGCGTTCAAGGTTAATTTGCAGTGGTTCTAACACAGACTACACGTCTTCTGAACCACTTAAAACCCTTGTTATGTTATGTTATGTTATGTTATGTTATGTTATGTTATGTTATGTTATGTTATGTTATGTTATGTTATGTTATGTTATGTTATGTTATGTTATGGTATGTTATGTTATGTTGTGTTATGTTATGTTATGTTATGTTGTGTTATGTTATGTTATGTTATGTAAGTCCTTCACTCACAAGCACCATCGACTGTCAGTTTAACAGGCGCCTAATAAATGCATACTAAAAACGTCAACGTATGCCAGTTATCACCAGTCAAGCTGCGTCTGATAATGTTCTATAGCCATACTGCAGGTGCTTCCAAGCATTACTTTTTGAAAGCACAACATAGCGTAAGGCATGATGATTTATTAAGTAGCCACAGAAAGCCTTTGAACTATACACTTTTTACAAGTATATATACAAAGACGTAATATAAATGCCTATATACATATTTATATACATACACACATACATACATAGTTACATACATAGTATGTATGTATGTATTACATACATACATACATACATACATACATACATACATACATACATACATACATACATACATACATACATACATACATACATACATGCATACATACATGCATACATACATGCATACATGCATGCATACATAGGGGGCCTACATAAAAATATATAATTTGGAATCTTAAGACAAGTTAAATCCTACATGTAAGTTAATTTGGCATTAAGTCCATTCTTTGTTGATCGCCTCATACATATACGTTTTAAGAAACCTTGCGATCAGCTCAAATGTTTCCAGTGACCTCAACACCTCTATTAAGCCAGACAAAGAAAGCTCCAT
This sequence comes from Allolobophora icterica, assembly GCA_963556255.1. Classification (NCBI taxonomy): domain Eukaryota; kingdom Metazoa; phylum Annelida; class Clitellata; order Crassiclitellata; family Lumbricidae; genus Allolobophora; species Allolobophora icterica. The sequence continues at coordinate 74,934,237 of OY744602.1, read as the reverse complement.
CTAGTATATATATATACATATATATATAATATATATATATATATATATATATATAAAGGTTGTTAAGTCACTTCAATGCCTCCTTTATATTAGGCAACACATAAACACACACACACACACACACACACACACACACAAACACAAACACACACACACATGAAAACACACATAAATACATACATGATACAGGGTATACACATACACATACTCTTGCACACCCGAGGAATCTTGTCTTGGAAATGCGTAACGTCGTTGGATTCAATAATAGGAAATAATTGGCTTTGTGCATTGCAACACAACGACGACCGTAGGAGAGGAGGCGTGTATACGTACGAACTGCGATACATCGACTTCCGATAAAAAGCTAATACAGCGGACCTCAGTCAGCGCTGGAATTGGATGCACGAAGCGCTGCAGCGGATATGAGGAATCATGCACACGCATCAACGCTATCCAAGATTCAGACAAAACATAATGACTATAAAAATTATCAAAAACAATAACAGGACTAAAAATCGTTGCTACTCTCTTCTTCCACTAATGCCTTACTTCAACCCCTTTCTCCACTACTAATACGCAACCCAATTAATAATACTACTACTACTAATAATAATAATAATAATGATAATAATAATAATAATAATAATAGTAGTAGTAGTAGTAGTAGTAGTAGTAGTAGTAGTAGTAGTAGTAGTAGTAGTAGTAGTAGTAGTAGCAGTAGTAGTAGTAGTAGTGATGGTGGTGGTGGTAGTAGTAGTAGCAAAATAATAATAATAGTAATAATAATAATAATAATAATAATAATAATAATAATAATAATAATAATAATAATAATAATAATAATAATAATAATAATAATAAAATAATAGGGCCCATTCCAAACAATTCTGTGCTTTAAATTATTCTTCAGTTCCGGAGGGATCCCTTTTAACTTTGGGCAGATATATAAATAATAATAATAATAATAATAATAATAATAATAATAATAATAATAATAATAATAATAATACGCCCAAATAATAATAATAACAATTTATAATTTGTGGCTTCTGACGGATTAAAAATTTAAAATAACCTCGGGTAAAAAAATAACATTAGCAATATAATAATTCAGAGCAACCACTTCGTCCTATACGCGTTTAAGACTCACGTGACAAATAAAAGAAGTGGCCTACATTTCATCACCTAGTTGGAGTTCTGTCTATCCCTAATAACCGTTGACAAGAGAGAAACCAGAGAGAGTTCTCTTTTACAACTGCGTTGCTATTACATAATTACCATACTCGGCACTCCGCCGGATCTTTACGAGTTCTAGCCGTCCCAGAATTTTTTTCTCAGGATTATTTTTGAACTCCTGAGAGATCATATGTACCTCGGGACATTAATCATAGTAATGATATGATACTTATTATTTTGATCAGCAGTCTTATTACTGCCATTAGGCCTACATAGACAACAACTATTAGTGTTATAATTAAGCCTATTTATTACTTAAAAATATAAACCTATAGAAAGCAAACAACAGGAAAACAATATTATTTCAGGAATATTTATTGATTTACGGCGCAGGCGTTGAACTGTATGTGGAGGGAAATATCCCATCACAATAGTTAGGACGGGAGGACCAAAGGTAATGCCCTCTTCCAATATTTCAGTATACTGTTGAGTTTTGAAAAACAACTGTACCGTTAAATGGAAAACAGCAACAATAATATTGACTGGAACGAATTTGTAGGAGGTTACGAGAGAAATCATCGTGAAATATTTGTAATTCATGAGTGCAAATTTATATATCGCCACTTCAAGAGAATTCATCAGAGCAGGTCAACACAGGCTAAGAAAAACATTTAAAAACAAAGCAAATAGTTGTCATTAAGGTTCAAAGTCGCCATCTAACACCCTGTCATCTAAATGGAAAAGAGGAAGCGAAGAATGAGAGATGTAGAAGGAGGAGGAGGAGGAGAAGCAGGAGGAGGAGGAGGAGAAGGAGGAGAAAACGTAGAGGAGTCAGGAGATGGATGACAAGAGGAGAAGAATGTCAATGGTTGCTTACGTATCTGCTCCAGACATTCGTCGTGAGGACCTGATTCTTTTCGTCGAGGTCAAGGATCTGGATGAGGGACAGTCCATAGCTGACGCTGATTGTCTGCGAAGTATTGTTCACTGGTCGACCAACGATTCCGACCTTTTCGTAGTCATCCAGAAGTTTCTTAATCAGCCTCTTCTCATCCGACATCGTCACCGCTGTATCTAAACAAACAATGGCCATGTCGCTATAATAATTATACGCCCAAAATGCCTACATCAAAAGAAACACTCTGCAACAACGCTCTTGATTTCAGTTGCTCGCTTGTGTCGGCATGTTTTCTTGCTTCATGTCTGTTCCTTCCTACCATCCTCCGCCAAACGTACTGCCAATCCCTTCCTACAATCCTCCGCCAAACGTTCTGCCAATCCCTTCCTACCATCCTCCGCCAAACGTTCTGCCAATCCCTTCCTACCATCCTCCGCCAAATGCTCTGCCAATCCCTTCCTACCATCCTCCGCCAAATGCTCTGCCAATCCCTTCCTACCATCCTCCGCCAAATGCTTTGCCAATCCCTTCCTACCATCCTCCGCCAAACGTTCTGCCAATCCCTTCCTACCATCCTCCGCCAAATGCTCTGCCAATCCCTTCCTACCATCCTCCGCCAAATGCTCTGCCCATCCCTTCCTACCATCCTCCGCCAAACGTTCTGCCAATCCCTTCCTACCATCCTCCGCCAAACGTTCTGCCAATCCCTTCCTACCATCCTCCGCCAAACGTTCTGCCAATCCCATTCGTTAGTATTTTTCTTACATCATGTAATATGTTAGACAGTCATACATATGCTGTCCGTTTGATATAATAAATGGATCTAATTATATTGTAAACCAAGAAGATTCCGAGCTTCCCTGATGAGAATTAAAAAAACCCAGTTCTTTTATCTCATTCGTTGACTACGTATAACGTATATAGACCCTTATATTCGAGCGACGGCTTCTGGCTTTGATGTCCACTGTCTATTGTGTGAGCCAAAAGCATTGAAATCTGTAGTAAGGAGATCTACAGCTTCCTTTCAAGGACATGCAACTGAGAGCTGGGGTGAGGTAAACGCAAAATGCGCAACTTATAAAAGCCCGATAGAATTAATCATGATGCCGGAGATGGCGCAATATGTACTAAAGAATTCGAGTGATACATTCGTTTAATCACGAACCTAAGGCCGCCAAGATCATCTCGGATAATTGATTGCAACGACATTGCTTAATTAATCACAGAAAAGCTTCTGGAGTTTCCACTTCTTGAAAGGGGTATAGCATGAAAGGTAATGGTAATTTATTATTAGCACTCATCAGGCCGATGAGTGTTATTAAAGGACGTTTGTAAGCCTTCAACGTTCTAAGTCGATGTGTCATGTGCTGTCTCGCGGTTCAGGATAGCAATCTTCCAATGCAACTTATCCAGGTATTCCAAGTAACTACAGGTAAGCCTTCTCTCTGTCTAAATTAAAAACCAGTCTACACATGACACTATACGATTTCTAACAAATATCTTTTTGTTAATGGACACGACACTTAACGAACTGCTCCACTGGTTGTAATGATTTATTGTAACTAGGGGGCCCTATTAGCGGAACGGTTCGTTCCTTTGGGTACTCCCATTGTCACTGCATGCAACATGTTCAGTACTTGTTATTTTCATGCCTAGATGTTTATGGTGAACAATAAAAGCTTTTTGATTGATTGATTGATTGATTGATTGAAAGACGTGGATAGTGATGAGACATCCAGTCACGTGCTGCGGAGAAACAGTTGAGGCATAGTTAACACTTTAAAGACGAGCTGCTTTTGTTTCTCAGTCACTTTTAGTACACTCTCGTCGTTACAGTATTAAAGACAGTCCAACAGCTGAGCGAATCGGACAAGATGCATTAAATTTGAAGGTTATCGGCATATATACATGACTATGGTGATATGAGAGAAAGCGCTGGAGCACAATGCAGGAGAAGTACGAAAGAACCTAGCACAGAATTCTGAGGAACACGACGTATGAATTGCGCAGAAGAGGTAATGGATAGGTCGCGAAATGTTACGTTTGTGCCATCTATGTGGCAGAAATGTAGCCAACCAGGCATGGCCTTGACTATGTATACCACAACTAGTGTCTAATCGTTTAAGAATAAAATTAAAATCAACCGCGTCAAATGCACGCTTATTAAAAAAGCTAATATGAATGCAGTTGCCAGTATCAGCAGATGTTAATAGGTCACCCGGAACACGAAGTATACTAGTTTTTGTGGAATTGTATAACTGATAGGCAGCGTTAATAGAAGGAAGAAGGGAGTTTTCATCAGGGTAATACTAGGGATCTCTTGATGACGCGTAAAACCTCATTTACGATGATTGGTCTAAAGAACTCGAGGCAGCAACATAATGTTGGCTGAGTTGGTCCTCTATAGTTGCTGCCCTGACATCCTGAATCATTTAGCAAAAGATTTAACGAAGTCATCAACAGTCCCATTCGCTGTTAAGTCGGGCTCTGCGTTGATTGATGACCGATGTAAAATCCTTCGCATCGACCGCCAGAGTCCATGACGATAAACGTAGGTCTTCAATGGTTCCATCACCCACTATGCTAAGTGCTTTACGTTGTAAACGTAATGAAGTAGATGCAACTGAGTGGTCTGTAGTCTCGTCGATCAGAAGAAGTCTAGGCCTTCCCGATATACTTATGCGTTCCAGGACAAGAGCACATCTTTGAGCAGCTGCGCATTCAGACTCCAACAATGCAATGTACTGTAATGGCGACGAACCTTTACTGTTCTCTTCGTCGTATGTTGATCAAGCAAATCGTTTAGAGTCGTAACATAAGTTGTATGAAGCTGTCCGAATTCTAGCATATGGATGATTCCAGTGGAAAATGAGAGAAGACTTAGAAAGATAATTGATGTCAGCGCCATGTCTTGAGGATTCTTCTGGTGCAGGTGATCTCGGAAATGCAATATATACAAACACATTGCTCATCTGATTCTACAAAAAACGAATTCTTAGACATCGTCCAATTTCGTGTCTAATATACTGTATATTCCAAATGGTGGAATGCCAGGTAGACGACAGTCGAAAATGTAGTGGCACAGTCGGTAGAGAAGACGCTACTACAACTTAGGAATTCATTTTCCTATTGACAGCTGCTAAGATTTTTAAACGTCTCATCAAACGTGAATCGTATTGCTATACATGTAGCTGGGAACTGCATTGGTGCGGGCACTCACTGGCGCGCGCCAGTTTCCAGCCTCACTCGACCAACATCACGCTGGACAAATTCCAATTGAATGATCAGATCTTGAATAAGGTACTGAGAAAGGCTTTGTAAAACGTTAGTCATACATGCGTTTATACATACGTATTACATACACAACAACACGATCAGACACACTCAGATACATGTTTTCATTTATACATACATACGTAGATACATATACACATACATGCATACATATATGCATGCATGTTTGTATGCATGTATACAATACATATGATACATGCATATAATACATAGACACATCTATCTATCTATCTATCTATCTATCTATAATGAACTTCTATAGCGCCCCTTCAAGAAATCTACTCAGTGGCGCTCCCGACCCAGGCCCGGTCAAAAAGAAAGGTCTTAAGAAGGCCATAGAAAGTACCTGAGAGGTCTCTAGGGAGAGAGCGAAGGGAGAGAGGGAGGTCGTTCCAAGCGGTAGGACCCACCACGGAGAATGCCCTACGCTGCGCCATAGCAGTACGCGCATAGGGGACAGCAAAATCACCCCGGGAGGCCGAGCGCAAGGCACGGCGCCCCGCACAAGCGGAAGTTAAAGTAAAGAGCTCGCAGAGCTTACATACATGTAATGCTTACATACATGCATACATACACACAAACATATACACGCACATATATATATATATATATCAAACATATATATATATATATAAATTCCTCTGGACTGCAAATATTAGGCTACTTGGTAAATTGAGTCGTTCGTTTGTCGGTGGTTCAAACGCTGCATGTAAAAGAAGAAGTAGAAGACGACGAAGAGGACGGATGAGGACTGTGTAGAGTCTCTCGTCGTCTTTTCAACGAGGCTACGCAAACACGCACGCGCACACACACGTGGCTTTGATGAGTCATCGGACAAAATATTCAAAGCAACATGTCGACGGTTTTCATCTTACACGAAATCTCTTTCAGCATCTGATAAGAGTCGCCGACTGCGTCACACGGGATTGGATTGCTCCTGGTTATCCTCTCCGTCGCTTGGAGCGCTTCACCCGGAAAATACGGAGATTGCAAAGATCCTTTAGTCGAGTAAGTTACAGCGGCACGTGTCGACTTCAAAACCCGATTTCCATTAAGACTATCTCGTCGTCAGACAATCTCTTCTACTGTGTCGACTCATTTCAATCAGCTTCCGGTGTCGCTTCTGCTAATAATAGCCAAACGCTGTCGTCTAATGTATTTGCATTGTTGTTGACCTGGCTGTCGCTAGATGTCCGGATCCGCTGGGTTTTTTCTGCACAGACGTTTCACAAAGCGACGCAGACGACCGCTGACGTCATGGTTCGGATGCACTCGGCTCGATTGGTCGTCACTTCCCCCTTCTCCCCCCCCATCCAACAACATTATCTACGCCCAGAACAGACGTCAGGAAATTCGAAAGAGATCACTAAGTAAGGAAGCAAGTAAATTAACATGTGAGTGAGTGAGTGAGTGAGTGAGTGAGTGAGTGAGTGAGTGAGTGAGTGAGTGAGTGAGTGAGTGAGTGAGTGAGTGAGTGAGTGAGTGAGTGAGTGAGTGAGTGAGTGAGTGAGTGAGTGAGTGAGTGAGTGAGTGAGTGAGTGAGTGAGTGAGTGAGTGAGTGAGTGAGTGAGTGAGTGAGTGAGTGAGTGAGTGAGTGAGTGAGTGAGTGAGTGAGTGAGTGAGTGAGTGAGTGAGTGAGTGAGTGAGTGAGTGAGTGAGTGAGTGAGTGAGTGAGTGAGTGAGTGAGTGAGTGAGTGAGTGAGTGAGTGAGTGAGTGAGTGAGTGAGTGAGTGAGTGAGTGAGTGAGTGAGTGAGTGAGTGAGTGAGTGAGTGAGTGAGTGAGTGAGTGAGTGAGTGAGTGAGTGAGTGAATGCGCGTGCAAGCCATTGAGCGAGCGAGTGCGTGACTGAATGAGTAATTGAGCGAGTGAGTGAATGAGTGGATGAATGACTAGGCGAGTGTGTCTAAAGAAATTAAGCATGCAGTCAAGGTTTAATGGCAATGAATCAGAATCGCAGAGTTCTGCTCTGCACCTGTGAATCGGATTAAAAATGGCGCTATATCGTGCAATGCTATTACGTAAGCAGAGCTTACGCTCTATATCCATAGAGCATAAATGGAGACAGCGGTGCAAACCTTATATATAAGAGGTCGTTGGTGCAAACGAAGTGTTGCGATGACCGACAAAAGATGCAGGTATTTTGCGATCATTACTGTAAGTCAGTGGTTCTCAACCGGTGTGTCGCGACACACTAGTGTGTCGCGAATCGACGGGCGGTGTGTCGCGTGAACATGGTGTGTCGTTGGTGTGTCGCGAAAAATTGGTGTGTCGCGAATTCTCACAGCCTACGTCAGTCATTCTTGCATTACACCTACAAGTGTAGCGGACGTAGGCTGTGAGAATTCGTGGTGCTCTATTTATCCATTCTGTTATATCGCAATCAGAGTCGACTATGATGTTTACCTTATACCCATAATGTAAGATAATATGCTTGTACAGTGTCCACGTTTGCGACCGCCCCGATGTAAACTTTTACCCATTACCGTACAATCGAAATGGATAAATTTATCAAAAGCAAACGAAAATATTGCGAATCTACAACTGATGATGCGGAATCAGATTTTGGTAGCAATGAGACGGATTCTCGCACCAGCAGTAGTGAATACGAAAACTCTGCTTCTGCCACTGCTAGTTTTAGTAAACCAACCAAGAAACACATGAAAAAGAAGAAATCTGTTGTGCGCAAGTGAAACGATGACTAGGCCTATATTGTGGATCCTCGTTTTATGATCCAGAGGAAAATCGAGAAGCAAAAATCCCATTAACTGTTCCTAAGTTAACGTAGAAACTATAGAAAGGATCCAATATGAACATTTTCATTTTTAAAAATGTTAACAATTTAGCATTTTAAATAAATAACTAGTTTAACTTTAACATTTTTCACAATATTCACGTACGACGATTGCATGGTGTGTCGCCAAATTTGGTTGCCTGTTTTGGTGTGTCGTGTGCCAAAAAAGGTTGAGAACCACTGCTGTAAGTAACACATGTTTGGAATTGTCTATTTGCGCATCTGAGAGTGTGCATGTTTCGAGGGTATGTGCATGGGCGTCCGGGGGAGGGGGTGAAGGGATTTTGCAAATATTTTACAAAAAATAAAATCTGTTGATTATTATGATTATTACAACAGTCCCAAGACGATATTCAATGCAAATACTTAATTATTTAGGTAGGTCCTTGACCATTATTTATTTTTAAAGTTGTCACGTGTTCTGTGTTCATGAAAAAGTATTCAATGCAAAAACGTCACTTTCTCCTCCAAAAAATGTTTGCCCTTCCCCTCAAAAATTCCTGCACGCCCGTTGGTCTGTGCGCATAGCCTGATATTCTGTTCATCAGTTCTTCAACCTACATGTTGGCAGTCTCAGACCTCAAGTGAATCGGCGCAAATGTCTGTTTCACTGAGTTCTTTCGCAGGAGAAAGAAACAAAGTCAAGTGAGTCAGCAACCATTGAGATCATCTGACTCCTCCAAACACTCTTCGCAGATGCACTGGAGCGAGACCATGTCTCGTCGCCAAATGCAACCGAAGGCACCGGATCGTTACGCCCGATCGCTTTCCGATGGCTACAGCCAATCTGATCTTTCTCTGTCTTTTTCTTTCTCTCTGTGCATTTGTCCGTCCGTGGCTGTCTGGCTGTCCATATATCTGCGCAAAGATCAATTTCTTGCGAGATTAAGTTTTTCGCGGACGAAATCCCGTGAGGTCGAGACCTTTCTGTTCCGGTCACTAAGGCCTTCGATCTGTTTCAGTAGTTCTCGAAAATAAATTGAAGTTCGATCAGTGCAGGAACGCTGCTCTCGCGAAAGAATTGTCAAATTAAGCGTAAGAATCAAAACAAGATCCCGTAAGCACACAAGAGCTTCCAACTTATTCTGCGACACATTTAATTAACCATAACAAATAATAAATACACAGCTGATTAGAACTATTCAATTATAACAGACTGTCTAAGACTTCAGGTATGAAGTTTATATGTGCATAATTATATGTATGTTACTATAATTATTTTTGATAGAAAGACTTATAATGCTAACGTTACTGAGATTAGCCACAATGGAAAGACATAACTGATCCTGCTGATATATAGCTCATGACAGAGTTAGCAAATATTTTAATAACATTGGACCTCAGCTGCATGCCCAGGGTATCCCTCTGTTTCTGAGCACCACACTGACTACTATAGTCTAGACTACCACACTTAATTTACATTTAACCATGTCTCACCTCAAGAAATTACTGCCATAATAGCTTCCATGAAATATTTCCACAGTAAATGGATTGATGACGTTCCAATAATGACTTTATAAACTTTATAAAGACATGAAAACAATGCTCCATGAAATCTGCATGACCTGTATAATTGTCTAAAATATTTAACTACTCATGATTGTCCCATGGAGATTTTCCGAAGAAACTACAAATTGCTATAGGGTAATTCTGATCTTTAAGTCTGTAATTATAGACCAATTTCTATATTATCTCCATTCGACAAGATCCTGGAAAAATTGTTTGTGGCTTCTTGATATTTGTAACGCACATTGACTTGCTTGTGGATAGTTAGGTTGGTTATAGACAGATTTGTGTATACAAGTGTGTTGCTATAGACCAATTTCTCCTCATCTTCCTTCTCTCCACTACGTCTCCTGTTCCTCCTCCGTATCCTCCGTTGGTGTCCCTTGAGTGGTAACAGTTTTGGTTTCTGCTGATAGTTTCTTTCGCTGATGTCTTCTGGCAGATTGCTAAAGACCGAAAGGGTTGACAAGGAAGAACAGCCCGCGAATCTACATCTATTTCCCTACTCTCTTCCATCTATCGCTCTGTCTCTTACTCTCTTTCTCTCTGTCTCTCTCCTTGTCTCCCTTTGTGTCCCTCTATGTCTATCACTGCTTCTCCTTCTTTCGCTCCGTTGTTCCACGGCACTTCTTTCATTTGAGTGCAACCTAGCGACCAGATTTGGATTTTAAATGACACCGGAATACGGATTTCTAGGGACACCGAAATAGGAAGATGGTAAGAAGCAGGGACAGGAAACAAATCAGATAATATTTATATTATACATAAATAGATGTACGTACGTATATATTATACATATGAAAATACCTACTATAAGGTTTGTCATTAGTAACAATAAATACGACGTAATAGTAGGACATGCCGAAATCATTCTGTCATAATGAGTTCTTCTCTGGCTAATGTAATCAATGCTGCTACTGGATTTCGTGTTTTTATAACTCTAATTATTGTAATCGAATATTTACAAAAGCGCCACTCAACGATGAGAAGCGCTCGTACCCAAGTGCTATCATGAACAAATAAAATGGACTTCAGACGGTTCAGGAACAGAGGAATAGAAAGATTGAGGAGCTCAAGTCGCAATTCCTGTTTATGTTGTTTACTGTTTAACTTTTGGCGTCGCTTGTGCTATTTATGTTCACATTATTCCTATTATGGCTTCCAATTGCAACCAGTTTGGCTGTTTGCTCGCTACTAAGATAACTCTGTTCTTGTTTCTGCGGTTGTCGCTCAAGGTGTTTCTTCCTGTGGCGCCTTGTTGTTCCTGCTTCTGTTGCTTGATTGCGTGCCTTGTGATTCTGATTAGTTACAAAAACGACCAAAAACCGGACTTGATTTGATAGCGTCGGCAAAGAAGCCGGTCGCCGTGATGCGGTTTTAGTGTGACGCTGAGAAATTTCGAAGATTTACATTAACATTTACATCATGTTGTTTCTGCTTCTGTTAGTGATGGTGCTTGTGCTGTGAACGTTGTTTCTGCTTCTGGGTGTGTGTATGTACGTTTGTATGTATGTGTATATAATGTATGTATGAGGTTGTCATGTGTGCACTGTGCATGTATGTATGCATGTATGTAAGTATGTATGTATGCACGTTTGTATTTATGTGTGTATGCATATATATTTATGTATGAGTGTGTTATGTGTGTGTATATGTGTATATATGCATGTACGTTTGTATGTATGTATTGTGCATGTATATATGTATGTACATTTGTATGTATGTATGAGTGTGTCTATGTGTATGTATGTATGTGTGTCTATGTGTGTATGTAAATATGTATGTATGAATGTGTTATGTATATATGTATGTATGAGTGTGTGTATGTATATATATGTATGAGTGTGTATGTATATATGTATCTATTTATGAGTGTGTGTATGTATATATGTATGTATGTATGTATGAGTGTGTGTATGTATATTGTATGTATGAGTGTGTATGTATATATGTATCTATTTATGAGTGTGTGACAGTGTGTATGTATATATGTATGTATGAGTGTGTGTGTATGTGTCTATGTATAGTTGTATACTTGTGCGTATCGTTTCATTTCTGTTGACGTATCGTTTCCGTCGTTGGTCGACGAAGATGTCGGAAGTTAAATCAATCCAATTCTTTTCGCTCTGTAATGAATTGCTTCTCTTCGACCGACGCCGACGAAATCAATGCCGACGCCGCCGCCGCCTGCCCTAAGAAACCGTCGGTGGTCCGTCAGCCACCGACCCACTCACCCACCCCAGCCCCCAATCAACCCTTCCCCATCGACCGTATATATAGCAGAGGTCGTCAGACACATACATTGGGATAATTCAACAGAATAGCTTCTGCTCAATGATCGCCTCCTCCCCAACACCTCAAACACACACACATACACACACATTATATACATGTATATATATATATATATCATACACAGATACATAATGTTATGTACGTACTGCATATAATATATTTTCCACATAATACAGACATTAAAAGCACACACGTGTATACAGCACATGTTACATTTATGCCAGCATACATATTACGACACATGGTATATATTCTGTATTATATACGTGCTATATATGTATATATGTAGGCCTATATATATATATATTTATATATATATATATATGTAATTTGCGTCTAATCAGCGGGAATCCATTTAGGCGTGTCCGTTGTAATTTCAAAGGGAGAAATGCGTCTGTGGTCGGCGTCGTGATTTCCGATATATATATATATATATATATATATATATGTATATGCATTGTATTTGTATTTACCATAGCATTTATTTAGCGCTCCTATCTTAACGTAAGTTTTATATATACGCAGTAACTCAGAAGTTCTTCTGTCTGTTCCGTCCAGTCACGGTTCCAATCTGAAGTTACTCATCAACATGACACGTCGTCTCACTGCACGTTACTCTATGCATCATCATCGTCGTCGTCGTCGTCGTAGTCATCATCATCATCATAAACGCCATCATTTATTATTGCAATCGTCATCATCACCGTTGCTGTCATAATATTGAAAACAACAGTGACATTTACGATAATAATAACATCGTCATTTTCAGCAGCAGCAGCAGCATATTTTCTACGCCTCACCATCGTTGTTTTCGTCATCATTTGTTTCTTCTCTTTCTTCTCAATATCATCATCTTCTTCATCATCATCTTCATCATAATCATCTTCTCACCCTATTCTCCATCATCATCATCTTCATCAGCACCAGTACCAGCAACAATAAGATCGTCACTAGCAGCAGCAACATCGTAATTTCTTTTGCATTTTTCTTGTAAGTAGCGAATACAAACTGGCGCCACCCAGCGGTCTTTCCTTAGGTCGTGTGTCGGTCTGCGTGTGCGTAGCTTTCATAACAACTGGCGCCACCTAGCGGTCTCCTCGTGCGACCTCGTTTCCTTGGCAACGCTAACGGCGCACCAGGAACAAAATTAAAATGTCATTTCTGCTCATGCGCCAATGATGACCCGAACGATACAGAAACGACCCGGTCCGCATTCGACAGAATCCATCCAACCGTTCCATTCCTTATCCCCTACTACTCCTTCTCCTTCTCCTGCTCCTCCTCTCTCTCCTCTACGCCTCCTACTTCTCCTCCTGTGCGTCTGTCATCTTTCCTTTCTCTCGTCTTCTTATAGCTATCCAACGACGCTCAGGTCACCCCGTCTCTGTCTCACTCTCTCATTCTCTCTCTCTGTCTCTTTCTCTCTCTCTCGCTCTCTCTCTGTCTCTCTGCCTCTGTCTGTCTATCTGTCTCTGTTTGTCTCTGTCTCTCTGTTTGTCTCTCTCGCTCTCTCTTCGTCTCTTTGTCTACTGCAGCTGCTGCATACATCGATCGAGATGCCAGAGTTACCCAGAGTGTTCCAGCGGCAGCCAACATGGACTCTACGCTGACCCATCATTGGACCGTCCGTTGTCCAGCAGCAGCTGGAAGAGGACCAGGAGCAGACTTGATACGGATGAACAGAGGATGCTTCTGATGCTGAAAAAGACGCGAATGATGCCAATAGGATGGGATACAACTCAGGGAGTGAATAAGCAGGCAAGCAGTGAGGACATGAGAGGCAAGCAGACTGAAAGACAGACGTAGGAACATCCAGACAGACATTACAACCTGGGATTCGGAGTGTTGGGAAAATGGCAGAGTAGAGTATTGAACGTATATAGAGAGATGCCATCGTATCTAGAAGCGATAAGGAATTCACTCAGCCGTCTTTCGATTCGTTCCTACGACGATCGTTGGCCACTAATTGACTTGGGCGCTTGTATTTTCTCGGCAATTAATCACTTGAGGGGCTGAGGCTGATATGCGATCGTAATTGGTTTCTGGTCGCTTCATTGCTTGTTTTTACGACTCCATCGCTCGCTGTTACACCCGTATATTGTCAGTAAATAAAAGAGAAATAAACAGAGACGAGCGACTCCAGAAATTGGATCGTCAGGAATAAATTCTGGGAAACTGTGCCTGCCTCTAGAGGTCAGACTGGAGTCTGACCTGACCTCATTTTAAGCGATAGAATCGATAAGTTCCTCAAATAACTCAAATTCTCGTTTCCTTAAGCGCGTATAGGTAAGCTGCTCATAGATCCAGGGATCTGCTGTGAAATTCTAATCCTACGTTGCACTTTTAGTGCTCCACCGTCTTAGATATAGCTGTATAATGGCAGCCTTGGACTATAGTGGCAGCCTTGGATTATAATGGCAGCCGTGGACTTAGTACATTTAGAAAAGGCGCCACATAACTTTGGCGCCATCTCGCAAATAATACGAACACAAACACACAAATTGTAGTTAATAGGAAACAACAGAGCATTTTTGTGAAAAATGAAAACTGTCAAATTTGTGAGCAGTTGCTATATTGGGCGGAATAGGCTAGATAGGCTAGATGTTGCACCATCTTCCAATCTGTAGTGCACTGGGATCAGCTAAATTGAGCTAATTCCTGAAAACCAGATAAATGTCGGAAATTATTCACTGTCCACTGATTTCGAATGGAACACCAGGTGGAAAATTTCCACATGACAAATTTCTGCGATTCTCTTAGTCACTGTTTTAGTAGCCTAATTGTTGCTCAAAGGTTACTTCGATAAGTACTAGGTCTATATAGTTTTACAGTGTATAGTGAAATCCTGCGTTCTATCTGTCCTCCACTGCTGCAAAATTCAGGGCCAAATACTTATACGACCAGTGCCTTAAAACCTGCTTGCATGAGCCAAAAATAGGCAGATGTGGCTACACGTTGTATGTACGTATGTATGTATGTTTGTATATATATATATATATATATATATTAATGTAGTAATGTATGTATGTATGTATGTATGTGTAGGTATATGTAGGTGGGGGTATGTATGTGTGTATGTATTACATACATACATAATATGTACGTGTGTAAAAACTGTGTATGGATTCATGTATGTCTGCATGTATGTATGTATTTGAGTATGTATGTATGTATGTAACAAATCCCTTAATGTAGCTCCCATTTGGAACCCCTTGAAGGCTTTGGTCTGATTCGTTTTAATAACACAGCCAATCGCGTCTTAGTCAGTCGTACACAGATGCGACATCCAGATGTGTTTGAATCATATTCACATCGTATTATCTCTAATGACAGCTTCCGCCTAAGGCAGTTGGATTCGTTTACTCTTTATTCTTGATAAATGAAAGCAAAGAAGAAGATCGTCTCGTCATGTCCTGCGCTCCTCCGTCGTCCCATCAACGTCACCCGAATCAGAATTATTCAGATGGAGAAGTTGCACCACCAGCAGCAACAATCAGAGTGGAGATCGAGATGGACGGAGGGATGAAGAAGGCACTGGAAGGACGGATGAAGAAGGCACTAGACGGAGGGATGAAGAAGGCACTGGACGGAGGGATGAAGAAGGCACTAGACGGAGGGATGCAGAAGGCAATGGACGGAGGGATGAAGAAGGCAGTGAACGCAGGGATGAAGAAGGCACTGAACAGAGGGATGAAGAAGGCATCGGACGGAGGGATGAAGAAGGCAATGGACGAAGGGATGAAGAAGACACGGGCGGTTTAGCATCGTATAAACGAACGCCGAATCCGTGGAGGAAATCTATTGGAATGGAAATGGTGGTTTCTTTAAAAATGCACGACCTAGGATCGCTTCTTGAGCGAAAGAGGGAGGAGGCATCGTCCAGTCTCAGCAGCCAAATCATCATCATCGGTCGTCGTCCGCTGACATGATGAGTCGGACGACCGGAAGGAGGATCGGAGGACGTCCTGCGACGGATGACGCTTAATCCAGCCGACCGGAAGCAGCGATCAAGACGACGACGGCGGATAAATCTGTGTAATTGTTCCTCGGGGACTACTTTTGGCCGACAGCAGCGATCACTCCGCCGAAAACCAACAGCAGCAGAAACACAAGCAGCAACGCGACTTATTTCCCCTTCGATTCGCAAGTTGTGACATTACCTATCGACAACGCTCACACTGGCTCACACTGGCTCACACTGGCCATATGGCGACTCACAAAATACAGTCAGAGGCGGCATAGTGGTAAAGCGGGTAAAGCTACTCACTTCTACGACCCGGGTTCCAATCCTGAACCCGTCAATCAAAGTAGATCACATTGTATAATATACTCGTTTATTCATAAATTCTCACTGACAGAACGCAGTGAGGTACAATTCACTTGGGTACTGATTATATGCCAATTAACACGTTCTTTAAAACGTCATGCAAGTCAAAATGATTACTATCAGTAACTGTTTTTATACGTCATCCGAGCCAGAAGGTTCCTATTGTCTTTGACAGGAAGGGCAAACGGATGCAATCTAGGTCTCAAAGTGTGCCCTGTGTCCTCCCTTTCAGTGCATAGCGATCGCAAAACATGCTGCTTGTTAGATATTATAGCCCTAAACAGAGTTTTGTCCAATTGTGAGTAACGTAGGAGGATAGGCCTATCATATTCGATATGTTAATCCAAAACGCCAATACGTATCTTCTGAATCTTTGTAGGGGTAGGCTCCAAAGCGTTCTACGCTTCTATCATCATCATCAATGTCGTCGTTGTCATTATCATCATCGTCGCTGTCGTCGTCGTCGTCGTCGTCGTTAACAATAAACACCATCATCGTCACTATCATCGTCTCTATAGCCGCAAGCTAAAGGTCAGCTCACCGTACTGTTGTGTATTGGGTCGACAGAGTTGAGTGCCTCATGTGGTTTTGTTGGTCCTCAGTCTACAAGAGGATTGATGGAAATATAACTCACTCATTTACCGATGGTCCTTGATGTTGTATTGAAGGCAAAGAGGAAACTGAATAGCACCAGCCGATATGCATTAGAAGTGTAGAACATTAGAGAGACATCCACGCAATTTCTATAATTAGACATGAACTTTAACCTTCTGAGCAGATATAATGAACCAAAATAACAATTGGCTAATGCAGGTTTTAAAATACAAATGTAAAGTTATTTAAGCTAAGGCTTTCTATAAAGCATAGCAAACATGCTTTAAATGTTCTGCCAGCTATTTGAATGTACTTGGAACATAATTTTTCCATAAAAGATGAATTAAGTTCACTATACAGTTTGGCTATTGCTTAACGCTTTTCACGATGCTGATAATTTTGGTTACCATCCATAGTAGTGTGTGGTTGTGTTGTAATTTTTACAAAGCAGTTAAATAGTCGTTGGGCAAGGAAATAACTCCAGATCATAGCCTTTTAAGCTATAGTTTCACTAACAAGTGGTTGGTTGTCGAAAAGAAACATGATTCATGGTTTCATAAAGCATTGATCGCAGACAATCTGTAGCTATAGGAATCGAAGTTTCAACCAAAAAGACTAAATTCTCGCTTCAAAAACTCGTCAGCACTTTACTGTCAACAAGAACGTCTATTCCCTTCGGTCTTATAATTTCCAGCGATGTTTTTCATCCAAAATACTGTTGCTCCACGGTTTGGATCTTATTCTAATTTGACAGCTTCAAATTGATCTGGATAGCCTCAGATGCAATTGCACGATAATTCTCGTAAATGAGGAAAACAACAGGAGAATAAAGAGCTTTAGCAGAGACAGGACACGAGTGTTTTCGTCTCCTTCGATCATCTTCGATTTCTTATAGAAATTTGCCCCAGATAATCGAAGAAGCTAAGAAACGTGATTCGATATCATCAGATTGTAAACAAAAACATAGGCGTAGGCCTATTAATATTTTTGTCTCGCGCGGCTATAAAATTCCTCGGTTGGAAATGAAGTAAATTTAATAGCAAATGCTCTGTAGGGTAAAGTCTTCCAGAGGTTTACCTCAATCCCATTTCTCACATAATTCCGCCTACTGCTTCTACAAACATGCAATGTTAATTTTCTCCACTATCTACAATACCTGCATGGGCAATCATGATGCACACTTCCACAACCAAGTACTGCACATTCATATAAATCTACCATGTTAAATTTCTCATTAAACCGAACCACCATGAAAACCAAGTGACGCTATATCAAGCAGTGATCTACACAAAAATCTGCTTCCACAGACAAACCCTTCTGACATGACGCAGCAATCTTGAATAAGCTGGTACCCTGCGCTTAGTTTTAGAGTAGCGCTTTGGAGATGAAGAGTTTACGATTGCGATAACGAATCCAAGTGAATCGAGGTGAATTCGCGTGCTATATGCTAATCTTTATTTCTCCAATAAGCACGCTTGCGCACTAATATGTCCAACTGCAGACTGGATAATGATGGAGAACAACACAGTTGCATTTCAGACAACGGAACAACTGCGTATATGAAACTTCAGAAGCTGGGTAGGTTTTTAAGTCCAAGGGATGTTATGTAGGAGTTCACGAGTCAGGCCAGTGTCGAAACACAGAAGCAATATATACACCTCTGCATATGATATATATATATATATATATATATATATATATATATATATATATATATATATATATATATATATATATATATAGCCATGTGAAGTCCGATAAGACACGAAATAGTTCTCTGGCTTCCCCGCTGATTGGGTCTGACAGAAGATTCGGTTAATTTGAAGCAAGTAATAAACGTACCTGCTCAGCTCCAATCTATCTTACAACAACACAACAGGTTGTCTGCAGTCGGTGCCTTAATAAATGTGATTAATGACAAGAAAAGCCAGAACGGATCAACGAATCTTTTTCAAGCACAAGTTCGCCATCAGAATTAGCGATTCTATCTGAAAAATATTAGTATAGTAGTAATAATAATCAAGAACTTATGTAGCGCCGTTGTTGTATTGCTCTATGTATCAGTCGGTGGTGGATACTAAGAAAAGTCGTTGTCCATGCCAAAAAGGTCATTCAGGTCAAAAACCAAGAGGTTGACCCCAGAAGACACGGAGACAGCCTTCTGAGGAAACGAGTCTAGGCAAAGATGGAGTTTTAGTCAAGCTCTGAAGGCCAATACAGACTCTGGACGGACAGACGGACAGACAGACAGAGACAGAGACAGAGACAGAGACCAGGCTCCCGAAGGACTGAAGGGGACAACGCCACCGGCTTTTCTAAGTGGCGCTTTATAAATTTTCCATTGCATTTACATTTACAAGACAACGCAACCGACTTAAGACCAACTGGACTAAAGTCGTGGAGAAGGACTTGACGATCTTTAAATTCAGCTGTCACTGAACATAGAGGTAGGCTAAAAAAAACAGAACATTCGGCGTCGCATCGTTGATGCAGTTATGCTCGACTGAGTTTGCCACCCGAACAAGGATTAGAGCCTACATGTAAATCGATTTAAGTTTAAACCTAGTAACATTTCTGAAGAATTGATCGTGATGCAAAAATCTAATTCAATTGAAGCACAGCAGCAATTTTGAACGATTAAGCTAGGTCGAAATTTAACATGTTCGTGCATAGACCAATAGTGCGGATTTTAATTTATTGCGCAGTTTATACGTAGGCCTACTTCCGTTTTCGTGCAACTGTATTGTCAAATGCACGCAGACAAGAGCATGCGATGAGCATTCGTTCTAATTTCGGACTATAACCTACATCTGCTGTGTAGAAACAAATTTTACTGCCTGCTCGCTCCACAAATATACCCTAAGAACACAATATTAACAGACTGCGAGGAACATAATTGCAGAAGGCGAACGAGATATTGGAAAAATCTGTCGTGCATGCTAGTCTTAATAAGATTGTGTCCGAACTTTGCTGATCTCCGTCTCTATACAGATTCGCTTTCGCCCAAATCATTTAAGCCATACGTCAACTCCCTGCTGGACTGTTGCCATGATGACTAGCAGGCATACACGTTGTTTACGCCGCTGAAACCCAATTTTAGACCGTTGTATTAGCTATATATCCAGATAACAGCAGCGTGTTCGATTTTAATTTGAGATTTTTCATAGTTTCTTCGTTCATTGTGATTTATTTAGACCAGACATCTTGTGCTTCGTGTTTGACGCAAAAGTGGAATCTATCTGTATCATAATTATAGTTTGTGCTCAGATGCCTACTTCCAGTGGGAAAAATTATTATTTCTTGTTTCCTCATTGACTTGTGCCCCACTTCACAGTAGACTGCAAGAAGGCCTGAAAATGTTTCGGACATATTAAAGTAGGGTCAAATCTTCGAACCTCAAAAATTGCGCACTTACTAATAAGAACAGCACAGATTTTAGAAATTCGCCGCCAGTGGCTGGCTCTCAGTAACGACTTTATTAAGAATGACCGATAATGAGATCTGTTGACTCCTGAAGCTTTGACCTAACAAGAACGCACGTGTCCCTTAGCCTGTGTTTTTCAGTGCTTGAAATCAGGAGTTCCTCGCGTGACACCAGACTCAAGCTGTGCACAGCGCAGTTCTGGAATGGCTTTTGACGAAAAGCCAATTAGCCGCAGAAGCATCCTAAGGGTCTGTGCCACGTGCTCAGGCATCCAGGTGAACGAGAACAATGAGCGTCGTGTCAGCCACTGACGAAGCAGCCACTCTGGACTACTTGACATGAAAAGCCAGCCATGCTAAGAGCGCAGAATGGCTCTGCTGCATAATGAGATTGGCAGATGGTCACTTCAGACTAATGAGTCTGGCGATTGTTTCTACGCGATTTCATGTTGGTCGAAAATGAACACAAGACTGTATGCATATATATATATGCGTCCATGTATGTATGCATGTATGAATGCATGAATGTAGATATGCGTAAATGTCTGTATGTCTGTGTGCATGTATGTGTACATGTATGCATGTATTTATGCATGTATGCATGCATTTATGTATGTATGCATTTATGTATGTATATATGTAATACTATATATGCATTCATGTAGGTAGGCATGTATGTATGAATGTATGAATACACACGAATCCATTTGTGTATGTGTGTATGCATGAATGTATATATGTATACATTTATGCATGAATGTATGTATGTCTGTATGTTGCCTGTATGTATGTATGTATGTGTGTATGTATGTATGTATGTATGTATGTATGTATGTATGTATGTATGTATGTATGTATGTATGTATGTATGTATGTATGTATGTATGTATGTATGTATGTATGTATGTATGTATGTATGTATGACTCTATGTATGTATGTATGTATGTATGTATGTATGTATGTATGTATGTATGTATGTATGTATGTATGTATGTATGTATGTATGTATGTACGACAGTTTGTATTTATGCATTCAATTATATGCACATATATATGTATGTATGTGTGTAAGTATGATTGTATGCATATATGTATTTATGTATGTAAGTGTATGTCTGTATGTATGCATTGTCTGTTTTTCTATGAATCTGTGTATACTTGTGTGTATATCTGCATATGCAGTTCTCTAACATGCCACTTTTTTGCATGATTGATATTGAACGCATACCTAAACGTAGGTCTAGTATATCGCCATATGTGCGTTCATATAACTATGAAGACGTAGATCTGTATACATGCAAATTTGTTCCTGGATATATGGACATGTATAGGGTGTTCGTTTTTTAGTGTCCCATTTTCGAAAGGCGACCATGCTGTAAATCGTTTTTCCCCCCTCTCTCTTGGCTCGAGTAACTTGTGGAATAATTTCCCAATGAATATATATTTGGCGATTGAGCTTCGTCGTTGTCGACCGAGGAAATTGCCGCGTTGGGTCGAATCGACCGCCCCTCCTGTATCCTTTGCTGAATGCATAAAGAACCATTCGCCGCCAAAAGCCGTTTGATCTTTTGCGCAACCACTTTGAGCTGTCAGCGAAAGCCGGAAATGACGGCGTTGGCTGCGTCGGTCGTGGCAGAAGGCACCGTGGCATTCAGCGCGGCATCCGCGTGTAAATGATTTGCGTCAAACGCACCTGATGCTGTTAGAGTCTGGCGAGGTCCCTGACACCTGCTGCTTGGTCGGTCGGTGAAAAACTCTCTGCTGCGATGCTCTAAAACTGTCGCCTCGCCTTGCACGTACGTTCGGCGCCTGTGCAATCAGTTTGATTAGGAGTCGTAGAAGGTCTTCGTTTATCAATATGCAACGGACATTTGATATGCACGTGCGCAGTTGCACGACATAATATTACTACTACTCTTAATTAATTTCTATTACTGCTACTGCCACTACTACCGCTGCTGTTACTACTTCTACATCCACTACTTCTACTACTACGGATTGAAGTCTCTGTGAATGAACTTTAGAGGTTTCTGCTGCTGCTATGTGTGCTGCCTTCGTTGAAGAGTCGCTTCCCGCTTCTCAGAAACAGGGCTGCTGGTTTGCATTGTCTTAAGCGTCGCGGTCTTGATGTTAGTCAGATGGCCTATTATCGACCTGTTTCCAACTTATCTTTCTTATCGAAGACAGTTGAGAAATATATGTTTATGCAACGTACGCAATATCTTGAGGCTCATTGCCTTCTACCAAACATCACTAAGGGTGAAAAGGGCTGAAAGAGCATCACTCCACAGAGTCGGTTATGACACGCATTCTTTTTGACACTTCTGGATCTTTTGATTGGGGCACGTAACTCTCTTCGACTTTTTGGACGTGAGTGTGTTGTACTTCTTTGACATTGCTGACCGTGGCATTCTATTGAAACGCCTTGAAAGATCGTTTGTGTTGTCGATAGCCCTCTCTCGTGGGGGTACTTATGCAGTGACTCCACGTTCCACACGGTCTGACTGGTCCATGCCCACACTTGGTCTTCCACAGCGTTCGATCTTAGGATCCCAATCTATGTCCTCTACAGTCTACACCGCTGATTTGAACCTCGTCTTTTCTTCTTTGGCAATTCCAGTTTCATCAATATGCTGATCATACTCTGCATATGACCATAGTCCAGCTGTGGAAGCAGCTATTCCTTTTGTGAAGAAAATGCTTCAGACATCGAACGTGCTTTTGCCTCCGTCTCTTTCATCATTCATTCATTCATTCTAAGGATTTGATATAGCGCCTCTTCAAGATACCTGATACCTACTCTTTCATCTCTGATCCTAGATTTCTTCACTTTTCTGCGCAAGATGACGGTTGTTCCACTAGCCGGAACTTCTGCGACCAGCATATAGAAGTTTTGCTATATATGGTAGGTCTATCCTTCTGGCATAAGTTGCCAAACAATCTACGACGTGAACTCCTCGGTCTTTTTTACCTCCTTTCTTCAAGCGCTAAAGACCATTCTGTCAGATCCTGATTTCATATTGTTAGCTCGGGTGAGCAGCTCACAAGTTTCTCTTGAAGCCATATAAAGTGAGCTATATAATTTGCAATTAGATTACGATTACTACTATTACCATTAATACTACAATATAAGTACTGCCAATATTCCTCTTAATGGGCCCTATTATTCTTTTTTATTCTTTTACTCTTTTATTATTCTTTTACTTGAGACAACTGTGCAATAATCAGGAACGCAATATCCGAGATTGTTAATAGTATAGCCGTAGCTTTAGTCAAATTTGAATAGAGATTAAGTAATTAGAATCATTTTTAGTAAAAACATATGAAACAAGATTACAAATAATCCTTTCTGAAATAACTCGTGCAATGAGAACAGTGGAACTGTGACTGTATAGCCTATACTCTGTTAGAGAGAGAGAGAGAGAGAGAGAGAGAGAGAGAGAGAGAGAGAGAGAGAGAGAGAGAGGAGAGAGAGAGAGAGAGAGAGAGAGAGAGAGAGAGAGAGAGAGAGAGAAGAGAGAGAGAGAGAGAGAGAGAGAGAGAGAGAGAGAGAGAGAGAGAGAGAGAGAGAGAGAGAGAGAGAGAGAGAGAGAGAGAGAGAGAGAGAGAGAGAGAGGGAGAGAGGAGAGGGAGAGAGAGAGAGAGAGAGAGAGAGAGAGAGAAAGAGAGAAAGAGAGACAGACAGACAGACAGACAGACAGACAGACAAAGAGACAGACAGAGAGGACTCGTGGAGATGCGCATGTCGTCTGTAAGTGAATGCTGGCGTGTATGCGTGCCTGCATGCGTGCGTGTGTCTTCGCAGTGTGTGCGTACGCCACTCGCCACTATTCACCAAATCCCTCAATTCAGCAAACGTATCTATTTCTCAAATGGAAGCGTAATTCGTCTACGATATAACGAAGATGACTTTAACCTCTCCTGCGCCGACCCTCTCTGCCAATCCTCCCTGCGGCCCTTACCACCCTATCACTGGACGTCAGAGGAGTCATCGATCCAGTTAAGCCGTTCTATAAGAAGCGTCATGGTTGCCTCCTACTCCTTCCTTCCCCATCCTCGTCCTCCTCGTCCTCCTTCTGCGTCCAAGAGATGTCACATGCGACCACTAGATGGCAAGCGACCTATAGGACGACGCAAGCCTCGCGACTATTAGCCTCTTATGTAGATAGATTGCCTAAGACAAAACGCAAAGGCGTCAAATCCCCGGTTCTCCGCGTCTCGCGATAATGCCGTGTCATATCAACTCTTCTAATACCAGTGCTCGCGTCTAGGATGAGTCTGCAATTGCTCGTTCTGCTCGAAGATGTCGCTCTTTCGCTCTCAAGTTTCACGCAAACGTCGACTATGGTTTGTCTCGGATGATAGGTTGGTTTTGTAGGTTCGTAGAATGCTCGAAAATTACCGCGAATTTTGTTTGGTGTGTATTATAGGGGTGCACATGTCTTCTCCGTTGGATGAGTTTTTTCTGTCTCTTCGACACAGAGAATTACTCTTATCTCTTTAGAGCAGTGTAAGCTTTAAGGCATATAGTCTTTTAGCACTAATAGCAGTGCTCAGATTTTCCAGCTTCAGATTAAGATTATATAGATCACCCATTGCAGAGGGTGATATCATTCTACTAAACCAGATGAAACAATGTACCCGATTATTATTCTAAGCTACAAAGAACGTTCGAATAACAAACAGCAGGTTGCATATACTGCGTATACATTCGGCGCGTTTTTTATGCAGAATTTTAGGAATAGTTAAGCAATGGTGATTGGTATCACTCTTGCTTAACTTATCCTAAAACTCTGCAGAAAAAAACAAATAGTAGAAGCCGAGGCAATATCGCAGTACGATATAATTAAGTAATTAAGGAGTAATACTGGTTTCTAAGAGTATTTGGGAGTAGAGCATGACGAAGACAAGAATTATTTCAAAGTTGTTGACAAGTTTTAGATTTAACATTTGTGTTCATTCCACTTTTAAAGGTCCATCAATGTAAACTCCTGAAATTTTGCGGAAAATAGGCCGACCTGAATTATTTATGTCTGATTATCAATTGTAATGTTCAAATTGTAAATAGGAATAGTTTTCCTACGCGAGTGAAATAATATGAAAGTTGTCTTTGTAAGATTTAACGATGGTTTGTTAGCTCTAAACCATGTCGCCACCATTCTTACTTCTACATTAATTTTACTCATTAGCATATCCGCAGATTTGTCCGTCACAAAAACAATGGTATCAGCAAACATAACAGAATGAGGTAATGAAAAAGTCTTCGAGATATCATTTACACATATTAAAAAGATTAAAGGATCTATTATAGAACTAGTGGCATGCATACCACAGGTGATATCAAATTCAAGCGAAATGTGCCTTGTACATAAATCTGGAGACACTCGATCAAGGCAAATCCCTCGTATATAGTAATGCTCTAGGTTTTTTTTATCATAATGTCATAATTCACTGTGTTAAATACTTCAGATATGTCTCACATTCGCATTCCAAACAGCATTACGGTACGAATAGAACAGTTTGAAAATAGTTTTTCGAAAGTAAGAGACAACTTATTTGCTTTGAGCTATTCAGAAACTAATTCTAAGTCGTGGTTTACTCGTTCAATCAATCAACAACTATCAACATTTATCAACAACAGATTATTTGTATCATCTGCAAAAAGGAAATACAATAAATTCCACGTGTTATAGCTATCATACAATAGAAAAAGCTTAGGTCCTAATATCGATCTATATGAAAGATCAATCACATTGATCATGTGATAGATTTGAACTATCGGCGTTATGCAGTACCTTCTGTTTCCTATTTCTTAACCAATTCTAAAACCAATTCTCAAGTCTTCTTAGATCATAATTTCCTAATTATAATCTTATTGTCTACAGTATCAAATGCCTTTGATAAGTCGAAAAACAAACTTTTTATCTTCCATTTATATTAGCGGAAAATTTTTATTCTGCATCTGCCTCACTTCCTTTTGACAAGCACTTCCTTCATGACAAGCCTTTCACACTGCTATTTCTTCCTTAAATTGCGCAACGAGCATTAAGTTTGAAACCAGCTTCTCAAACTCACAGCTAATACATCTAATCCTACTGAAAACAAAAGCTATCAGAACTGACTGACTTTCTTCTGAACCCCACTTCAAGTAATAACTATAACTAGCATTCTTTTATCCATAGCAGCTCCTGCATTTGTTCACTCAAGGTCAATAAATAAGCTTATGTAGGCCTAGGCCTGTGTCAGTTTAACTCGACATCTTCTGTTAATTTCATCTCATTTTGTCCGTCTGACTAAATCTGTTTTTTTGTATCAATGTTTCTCTGATTCCTATATGTTTACCCTGTGCGTATGTCTGCTGTGTCTGTGTCTGTCTGTCTCCATCAGTCTCGAATGCACTGTCATCGTCCATCCTCTCTATTTTTAAGGCTGAACTCCTCTTCTTCCATCGATGCTGTTCTGTTTGTTGGATGCTGTTGCTGATGGTGATGCTGCTGCTGATGCTGAAATCTATCATAATTTGTGTAATCCGCTTCGCCATCCATATTCTGCAGATGCGGCCATACTTCTAATCTTCTTTGTCATTGTCCTCCTCACCCTCGTCTTCGTCCTAATCCTCATCCTCACCCTCATCCTCATAGTCTTTGTTCTCATCATCAGATCTTCGGATCCTCATTCTCATACTCATCCTCAACCTCATGTTTATTCTTATCCTCATCCTTGTAATTATACTCCACCCTGATTTCTTGATCTCATCCCCATTCTTGTCCTCAGTTCTGCAGTCCTCATCCTAAGAACCTCAGCTTATTCTCAGATCCTCATCCTCATCTTCAGACCTTCAGCCTCATCTCATCCTCATTCCATCATTATGCTTATCCTCCTTCGTCGCCGTTGTTTCGATAGAACCTGCGCACTCAGCAGCTTTGCTCGAATCGTGTCGATAATCGCCTTAAATCGTATTAAGAAGACGCCAGTGGGGAGTGGCATTCGCTCGGGATGGATTCCGAGGTACCGTTCCATCAGATGCCACGACTGCTGCTACTGGTGGTGATGGCGGTGGTGATGGTGGATGTAGGTGGGGTAGGGCCTGGTGCTCTTAAAGCCCTAGGTTTTAGGTTTGGCGGTTTCCCTCGTAGAATGAAGTGACCAACGACTGTAGGCGGTTCAAGTAAGCATCTGTCGGCCAATGGGCGTTGATTTCATTTTGGTTTACACATCTTACAAGCATAGGCTGCTGAATTTAATTATATGCATAGCCTAGGCAACATCGTCCGCTTTGTGGAATGGAGGCGAGGCGCAGGGACGGTCGGTCGATCGGTGGTAGCCCCCACCCTAGGCCCTTCACCCTCCCTCTGGCCTACCCCGATCAATTGACCACTTGTATATATAACCGAGCTTTGGGTCGTAAACCTGTATATAAATGCCAGCTGTTGATGCTGTCACCGTTGCCTTATTATACCCGGAACACTAAAGACAATAAGCTGTATTTCATATTCTAAGAATTTGCACCAGTATCAGATGCTAATATACAGCCTAAGGAAGAGAGACTAGGTCACATGCCAAATTATGCTAATGAACTTAGGAAATGAACTTAGGAAATGTCCTTTCACAATTGAGTCTTGGTTTGCAGTACTCATTCTAGTTTTAATTTCGCTGCAGCAGAGTTGAGCTTCGTAATTTCTTCACTTCATAGCCATTTTAAATCGCATAGTCGATACAGCTTATATCTCGTGTCTGTATATTATATTATTATCTTATTTCAGTAGTGGACCTTATAGTAGTATAACATTGTATTTCGTTAGTGGACATATATTAGTATCATTATATCGAACTATTTCCAAAGATGGATGGAGACTACGCTGTACCAACGACACCGACTTCAGGTGTTGCAGTTGGCAACATGCGAACATTTAAAAAACGGTTGTCTGATGGATCTACCAAGAGTTATAGCTACCCTTACGTTTCTGTAAGGAAACATTTTGAATTAACTTTTACAACCGACAGTGATAAACTTAAATTTGAGCAAAAATGTGAGGACATTCGCTTGGCGTTGGGAGTAAAAAGTTTGAGAGAAGTTCTGGTGAAAGTCATAATGGATGTTGACACCAATAAGCTCTCTTCTGCAACTCAACATCCGCAGCAGACACTCACGATGTCTTCAGTCACGGAAGAAGTAAGTGAATCAACTTCACTGACTGATCCAGCATCTGTCACAGCAGCAATATCAGCAGCTCCAGCAACAGCTTTGGAGACTGCACATGAGAATTTTGTTGGGCAGTGCTCCAGCATTGCCCAGTTGATCGACACAATCTCACAACATTCATCCACATGTGTGACGCCGTATTCAGTGAAGTCATGGACACACAGTGGTCATGTGCTGTCGGTGGATATGGAGTGTGCGAAAAAACACTCCTTTCAGTGGAGTTCCTCATCCACAATAGACAGCGAGCGGAAGGAATTTGAAGTCAACCACCGAGTGATGTTGAGCTACCTGGCCTCTGGTATGACACCCATACAGTACGAGCGCTTTAGCGACTTCAGTCGGTTTGGACTATTGTCAGACCTTTTCCGCAGGAGGAATATGGTTACATTTAGTGCCATTTCTGAGAACCTGCGAAAGCAATCTATATTTGGCGCTAGAGCGCAGGAGTCTTCACTGTCGCCTGATGGAGCTATCTCTATAATGACTGACGCACGACATCATTGTAGACGAAATAGTTATCACACCGACCATGTTGCTATCGGGTTGAAAACTCACAAAGTCGTTGATATTCAACACATTAACGGGAATGATGATAACTGTTCACAGCGTCACGAGGCAGTGGGATTCGACAGGATGTACGAGAGCCTGGATCTCAGCAACATTAAAGTTGCCCATCATGTGCATGATCGAAACATGACAATCAACAAGCGCCTACGTGAGAGGAAGCAAGCCAGGAATTCCAATGACCGCTGGCACTGCACCCGTCCTATAACAGCCGGGGTGAAAAAAATTGGGCAAGGAGCACAAAAAAACATTGGAAAAACATGGCATCCCGAGCTTTCTGACAAGGGTGCTGCCATTCGAAACCACGTCTATTGGTGTATGGACAATTGCAATGGAGATGCCCAAACCCTGCGTAAGCTCATAGAATCATGCATCCCTCATTTTCAGAACAACCACAGCAAGTGCCATGAAACTTCCCACTGCAAAGAGCCGGGGCATATGATTGAAGTTCGAATTGTTTCAAATGAGGCTGCAATTACAATGCTCCAGGACTTTCTTCGGTCGTTGGTAGTGTACAAGCACGCTGAAGATTATGTCAAAGGCCACGACACATTTTATGTGGAAAGTTTTAATAACGTTTGTCTGATCTATCTGGATAAACGGATACACTACGGGAATTTAATGTACGAGCTGCGGAGCAATCTGGCTGTCTTGGACTGGAACGAACACGTCGACAGACCATACACGTCTATATGCACGACTGTTCGTTCGAAAAACCCACGTCGCCAAATCGGGAAAAAAGTGTATCGGCGCAAGACCTACGTATTTGTTGAGAACATTTGGAATTTGTACATTGCCGTGTGGTCAGCATCTAAAGCAATATCGGAGTCTGTGACAGAAACTTCTGCAGATAAGGAGACCTGCCAGAGTGAAATCTCTTCGGACGAATCCGATGACGACCAATTAGGAGACAGTGAGAGCGTTTCAAATGAAAGCAATGCACCCTACACAGTAGAATAACCGTAAGAGCTGTGACAATATTGTATGATACACTAAAATCAAACATATCAGTGCTACATAACCATCAACCGTCATTACACATAACCACCTTAGCATTCTGCTGTCTACTCTGCTTGACCTCCCCGGATTTTGGCCTGGCATAGGACAGAGAGATGTGTGGCAGAGCTGATGTGTGGCAGAGCTGACTGCTATCACACGCGTCCACAGGTGGCGGATAGTGGAACGACCTCTAGAAATAGAGGTCAGCTGCGAAATAAGCAGGGTTATATCTGACGAATAAGCAGTCGCGGACCAACAGCGGCAAGGCTAGTAGGGCACACTGTAGAAAAAGAGTGGCATTTTGCTTGACAACTAAAAGCTGCAAATATCCAATAACAGCCTTGTGACATGGGAGCACATGACTCAATTTAAATAAGCCTGATGACCCTCTGCCTAGCGGGCATGTGTTCATCACCAAGACTAGGTCCACAGCGGAAAACTGTGGTTGATGCCACGAAGGGCATCCGATCTGTAACAAGATGCTCCAATCTGTATAAAAATGAATCTGTGGCTTACCCCCCCTCAACGAGGTCCTAATCCAAGCAAGAAAAAAAGAAGATTGAACGGACAAGGGACTGTGGCCATTGCAAAATTGATTTGACATAGCACTTATGAAAAACCTAGTCTCCGTAACGTGGTTTTCGTGTGGCGCCGAGCAATTGAGGGCAATTCAGGTTTAAATCCACCTCTGAGTAGGAATCTTGAAGAGGCGCTATATAAATTTAAAATGGGGGAATGTTATGTTACATTGAATCATAGCTATGACAGGTGTACATAAGCAGCTCACAATCGATAAAATTCTGCTTTATGTCAGAAAGTAAGTGTACAATAAAAATCTCTCTGTCTAAACAAAGTCCGGCGAATTATCCAAAGTATCAATGTTACTCCCACTTGTGGCCCATGTAAGGCGTGCCTGTTGGATTCGGATACAACGATCTCACTTTTCGCACTACGCAATCTGGCATTATTTCCCGCATGTGAAGTACACCGTTCGATTCCGTTAGTTTCTTGGCCAGATATAATGGGCTCGTCCACCCACCCAAGTTGCAAATGATCTTCCAATATTTTCCATAAATTACTCTTCGTATTGGACTGTTAGCTGCATGCGCTGCTTGTCCTCCGCCAAGCCAACCTGGAGATGCAGAACCCACGCACGGAGAGAGAAAACAAAGAGGACAGGCGCCTTCCGATTGATGATTTTCACCCTGCAGCTGCAAATGATCAGCTGACACTTGAATGTCATGACTGTTTTGAGCCTCAATTTCTGACTCTGTACTATTTCCATTGGACGCGACCAAGACCTCCTTCGAAGCGGCATCCATACAAGATTTTCTTCTCTTTGGTGGTTCCAACTCTGCAATTGGAACAAAGGCAGTTTCGATTGGTTGGAGATATATTTATAATGTCATCAACATACAATTAGCTCTTTCGACTTGACTTGAACGACAGCTTAGCTGGGTTATGCATATGTTTATTGTCTTATTACATATCGTAATAATAATAATCATGGTAATTTTAATAATTACATTTTTAATTGGCCATTTATTATCATTACTGCTGTTACTGCTGTTCACATCAGTTGTCATTATACTAACATTGCTGATGTTATTATTACTATGTATTTCTATAGCATGGTTTGAGCTAAATATTTGCAAGGATAATAAATGCAATTTAATTTAATATTTATAAATCTTAGTTCAATCTTATTTGCGCACGTATAGCGCTACCTGAAGAACAATAGGGCCTACTTGTACAGGGTTCACCACACAAAACAATTTATACAATTTCAGTATATATATATATATATATATATATATATATATATATACGCATCGTCTTCATAATTACCAATTTTTTCAAAATTCCAGTTGTTGTGAGCAAAAAATGCCCGTATGGCTTCCTCTTGATCGCCATCTACCACAATAGTAAGTTCGTATTTGTTCATGGCAATCTAATCGCATATAGAAACTACAGACTTGTTTCTCAACCCTGTAAGTATCTTCATAGCAATGAACTCCATAGTAATATGAGTGTATGGGGGGGTAAATTTGGATAATTGGAACAACTTGTATACATTCTAGAAGTACAGGTATGACCTCTAGCCAGCTTACCTGGCTTTCGTATACACAAATTAGTCGACCCACAGCTCGGTTATATATATACAAGTGGTCAATTGATCGAGGTAGGGCCTGTACGGGGTATGCCCTGTCGGGTCTAGTCTGCCCTAGCGATGCATCTCCATCCATCCGTCCGACCGCTAGAGGGCCAGAGGGAGGGTGAAGGGCCTAGGGTGGGGGCTACCACCGATCGACCGACCGTCCCTGCGCCTCGCCTCCATTCCACAAAGCGGACGATGTTGCCTAGGCTATGCATATAATTAAATTCAGCAGCCTATGCTTGTAAGATGTGTAAACCAAAATGAAATCAACGCCCATTGGCCGACAGATGCTTACTTGAACCGCCTACAGTCGTTGGTCACTTCATTCTACGAGGGAAACCGCCAAACCTAAAACCTAGGGCTTTAAGAGGTCTTATAAAGTTGATTTGTCGCTACCGGTCACACTGAGGCATAAATAGCGCATTTGGCCAGACGTCCCTAGTCTTCCCCAAGGACCTCGCTCCTCCTCCCATTGCTCTGTCTGCCTGATCGCCTCCGTGTGCTTGCCCGTCTGTCAGTAAGTCGGTCAGTCAGTCTGTTTGTCTGTCTGTCTCTGCTTACTGTCCCGTCTGCCTCTGTCGTGCGTGCGACGGAAGATTCCTTAAGGCAGTGGCATCAATCAGTTTCGCTGGGACTAGAGCTGCAGCGCTGACCGATGGACACATTGGCCCGTCGTAATTGGCCCCGACAGACCCCGACGAACAACGCTCATTCACATAGACATACAGACGAACAGACAGACGGATAGACAAACAAACAAACAGACAGACACACACAGACAGACAGAAACTGATAACTGCTAATCAGCCGCAGCTATAGCGTGTAGTAAAATGAGTGCAGGTGTGCTTCCGCCGTTATTTGCACAGACCACCTCCAGTGACAGCACGTGCAACTCTAACTCTCTCTCTCTCTCTCTCTCTACACGCTTTTAACACACACAGACATAAATATACTATATGCACTGACTTTATGTTCGTTTATATCTAGTTGTCTGAGTGCGTGTGATGTGTCTGTATAAGTATACATATATCGTGTCGATATGCGTATATATATATACACACATACGTGTGTGTCTGTGTTACATATGGGAATACCTGATCTGATCTAATGCAGAGACTTCTATGGCTCCTCCAATGAGTAAACCGATGGTGGCTTCGAATTATACATTATTGTTGAGTTCAGTTTGGTGTGTACGCTGCATATACTGTTCCTGTACATTGGAATTGGTTCGAACAATTTATATACTAGCACTTCAACATCATCCTGGCACCTGAACCCGCTCTTGCACGCCACCATTGGGGAAGTGAAATTCAGCAGGCCAGTGAGAATTAGAGCACAGTTTGTCACAAGATTTGGATCATTGAGGCAGAAATTTTGACGAATTTTGAAAGGTGCGTGCTGATGACGATTTAGCTCCTCGTTGTTTGCTCTTAAGAGTGACCCACATTCGTATACAAAGCATATATTTTCTTTAAGTTTAAAGTAGGTGAAATTATTTGACATTAAGAGATGCATCCATACACTGGTGATTCAATATCATCCGTTTAACAGATACTGGCAATCAAAACTAACGACTAATTGCACAGAATGAGCATCGATTGACGTCAGGAGAATTAGTTGCCGGTGCCAAAGCAGCAGCCGTGTATTACTGATGAGACGCCATGCATCACCCAACACTAGATCGCCGCTTCGATAGGGTTTCCACTCTAAACGCGCATCGCAGTCAAAATCCAGACGACGGATCCTATGCAGCGAGAATCGTAATATCTCTCCTACGTCCGTCCGTCCGCCTCTTTGTATCTGTCTTCGTCCGTGTGTTCCTCTGTTCGTCCGTTCATTGTGGCTCCGACTGGCGGCGCCTGACTGTTAAGAGTTCATCAGAAGTTAATTGTCTTTGACGGGCCAGATAAACGAAATTAGACGACGATGCGTCCCACTGTACGAGCGCTAATTGACAAGAGAGACCGACAAGAGAGGCCACGATTCCGGACGCTCGCATCTAAATGAATTCTAAACGTGAAGCGAATAATCGTCCTGCGTTGAAGCGGATAGACACGTGCTGCTGGTGGCGCTGAGAAGAAGGAGGAAGAAGAGAAGGAGGAGGAAGAGGAGGAGGAGGAGGAGGAAGAAGAAGAGGAGAAGGTTGGAAGAGAAGGAGGTGATTAAGAGGAAGCAGGAGGAAGAAGTGTTGAGGAAGAGGAGGAGGAAGAGGAGAAGGAGAATGCTGGAAGAGAAGGAGGGTGATGAAGGGGAAGTAGGAGGAAGAAGTGAATGACAATGAGAAGGAAGTTGAGGAGGTGGAAGCGGATGAGAAAGAGGAGTAAGAGGTGGAAGAGGAGGAGGAGAAAAAGAAAAAACTGGAGTAGGAGGAGGAGGAAGAGGAGAAGGAGGTAGAGGTGTTGTTTGTCTATCGGAATATGAAAGCATCGCATGGTTCGTGTTTGGGTTTTGCGTCGGTCGCCGTTACAGACCGATCCATAGATTATCTATTGACGACTGTTGGCATCGTCGTTCCGTCATGCATGGTCCGCCGGGAAGCAGGCGTGCGGTGTCTGGTCGGATGCGACCTAGTAAACCGAAGATGCTGCGGTTGCTGATGGTGGTGGCTGTTGGACGGCAGGCATCGCTAAAGCCAAAGACTTAACGACTGGACGACTCGAAGACGTGAACGGAATTGATTTATTCCATGTATTCATATGAAATTCTAGCCATTTTGCGTTTACAAAACGCGGGAGACAGCCGTGCATTCAGACAGACGTTCAATGCATGAAGACATTTCGTTTACATCGCCTCTTCTTTGCAGTCGATCTCGCCATCTATTTCCAGTGAGCAGAGTTCGTTCAACCTCTTGGCGAGCTATGTAAAGGCACCAATAGGTTGATAAAATGGTGAATGAATGAGACAGAATTGTATTCTGTTCATATATTTTATATGCGCGATATTCTTGTAAATGTAGAGGCTTGAAGGGCTCCAGAGAGTCAAAACATGTAGCTCTTCAGCGAGTCTCGTTTAACATGTACACTAGCAGCATGTGGAAACACGAGACGTGTACAGATGTGTTTCTCTGTCTCTGTTTGTCTGTCTCTCTGTCTCCTTGTATCTCTGTCTATGTCTCTGTCTGTGTCTGTGTCTATGTCTGTCTGTCTGTCCGTCTGTCTGTCTCTCTGTCTGTCTGTCTCTGTCTCTGTCTCTGTCTCAGTCTGTCTGTCTGTCTGTCTCTCTGTCTGTCTGTCTCTGTCTCTGTCTCTGTGTCTGTCTCTGTGTCTGTGTCTGTGTCTGTGTCTGTGTCTGTGTCTGTCTCTGTCTCTGTCTCTGTCTCTGTCTCTGTGTCTGTCTCTGTGTCTGTCTCTGTCTCTGTCTCTGTCTCTGTCTCTGTCTCTGTCTCTCTCTCTCTCTCTCTCTGTTCTCTCTCTCTCTCTGTCTCTCTCTCTCTCTCTCTCTCTCTCTCTCTCTCTCTCTCTCTCTCTCTCTCTCTCTCTCTCTCTCTCTCTCTCTCTCTCTCTCTCTCTCTCTCTCTCTCTCTCTCTCTCTGTATGTGCCTCTCTCTCTTTCTAAGCAGAACACAGACGCAATGAGACATGGTGTGCTCTGAATTGTAGAAAATGAAGAGATTCTGTAAGCCATAAAATACATAATAGACCCAACAGACCGATAAGTTTGAGATTTATGTGCTGCATTTTTTAAACCATCATAACTCATATTGCTATTGTTGAAATAATCAGTTGCAATAAAAGCCTTCATAAATATTGATAGATTAATGCTTAAGAACTCTCTAAGGTCGCAGCTGACACATAATTTTGATGAAAGGAAGTCTCAATTCAAGTCTCAGCGCCTCAGACGAATCTTGGAAATCGTTTGATGTGCTGAGTAAGCACTTCATCTGTACCTCTCTTTGTCTGTTTGTCTGTACCTCTCTTCTTCTGTTTGTCTGTCCATCCATCCGTCTCCTTGTGCGTCCGTCTGTCTGCTTGAGACTCACGTGATTGACTGGATTCCTTTCGAGCTCAGAACTTCTTCAACTCAAAGGCATTATTTCAATTTGCCAAATTCTATTAGCGAGGAGTTAGAATTCGATAAATTCGTCCGAAATAGTACTCGGGTATAGATCTTTAAAAGAAGAACACGAGCTTCAAATGGTGGCCCTGCATCTGAATATATACAAAACTACTGCCAGATCGGACATTGACCCTAAAACAACAATTTGTAGCCAGATCCATTCGATGTATGGTTATTTTCAGATCGCTAGCCGACCTTTAAGTTGATGTCTCAATGAATCCTAGGTTACGACGAAGAATCGGTGTGTGGTCAATCTATCGATAAATGGCTGGTCTAACGAAAACCAGAACAACAGCGTCTGTCAAACGGTGAACTCTAGATCGATGCGCCTATGCAATAAAGGAAGTCTACAGCGGACGGCGAATACATTGTCTGCGTAGATGTAACGATGACCACATTCGAACGATGGTGTTCTTCGGATGCTGCTGTTGTTGCTGCTGCTGCAGAGAAGTCAGTCTTTGGCTTCCGGTGCATGCGAAGACTTATGTTCGAACAATCCCTCGCTATTTTCCGATTGCCTATACATGTACCTGCCCCTCTCAACACGTTTCTCTGCTTCTCCGTCGCTGTAGGGCTTCTACCCGACAGACGCCTGCCTGCTTGCTCTCTGCTCTAGTCGATAACACTAAGACGATGGCGATGCTATGCTGCATATATATATGTATTATGTGATACATGTAGTGTATATATATATATATATATGAGGAGATTAATTTCAGCAAAACCTTGTAAATGCATGCTTGCATAATGCCAGTGGGTCTTAAGCGACGTCGCCCACAGATATATCGTCGAAGGCGAAGGCGGATCTTGTGGCACGCGACCCCCTTAAGACGATCCAGAATTTTCAACCGACTTTTCAGCTCGGTCACATGATGCGGGTTGCAGAGACGGATGACATGACATGAGGAACCAGAGCAGCAGCAGCAGCAGCATCGGTGGGTCGCATTCCCCTCAATCCGTCAAAGATTAACGGCGGTGCCATTTCGTGTTTCACATTTATCTGGTTGTCTTCGACGACGTCCACGGCTTATCATGTCGGATTTGCTTTTAGCGTTTATATGAATGCGGATTTATGCAGAGAAACGGCGAGATGGAAAGTTTCAGGCGTTGCCGACGCTTTCAGCCAGAGGAGATCAGGACGATAGGAGTCCTAATTTCATCGAGCTTCTTGCTAGCACACCACAGAGTCCGTCCCAGTGTATGGCTTATAGCAGAAGGCTTCTCAGCCGACGGACGGACGTCTTGTGTCGTGATGAATTTGGCGCCTACTTGACACCTATTAGGAGTCAACTCGTGCCATTATCACTGTACTGTAAATAAGTCTAGCTCAGAGTCGTATAGGATACGACAAATCATGCGGCGATAGTTCTACGTTTTGGAGCAGAAAACGTGCTTTGGAACTATTATAAAAGTGGGATGTCTCTCTCACTCTTCAGCCTATTGAAGCAAGTCACCGAAGTCGACAAATGGAGACGTCAAGAATTAAAAAGTGGAATCCAAGTGAAGAGCAGAACTTAGAAAATTGAAATATTGCAATCGGCTCAAGTCTCGTATCTGCTGTAAAAGTAATATTTTCACCCCAGTCCTACATGTAGGGCGTTGACAAAAATCTGAAAACTCACCCGTTCATTGCTATCTGTTGCGTAATGCACTGTAATGTACTTTAATGTGAAAAATCTTAGTGCGATGCAGTGTAACCGGCATTTATATACACTACTCGGAAAAATCTCTCCAGGTAGTGACTACTTTTATGATGGAGTTACCAGCTACTCTGTGATAGAAGCAGCAAACTAACTAAGAACGCATTATAAGTTGTGTCGGCCTACACGTATATTTGAGTCTCGCTGGAATCGTTACTCGTATAATCCGATCTCTCTTTCAGACTTTTTACAGAGGAGATCTCGGCAACAAGCATGGAAGACAGTTTTCTAACTGCACAATTCTTCTCATTTGAAAGTCGGGCTAATTAACTTTCAAATCCAACTGCACGCAGATCTTTATCTAACAAATGGACTATTTTGCAATTTGCTAAAACCTTTCTAAGATTTTGTAACGGCCGATGCATTGATTGTCCGTACGTAAATCTGCCAGCCTCGCAGTAACTGTAGGAACCTTTAGCCTGCTGGGTCTATTTGGTCGTCTGAAGACACGTACGCCTTTTATTCTCTCGGTTTAATGGAACGTTTCGCAATTTATGTCGAAAGAAAACTTTGCGAAATGTACATGTTTCGTTTCAAAAGAGATGTTTACGACAGAAATTTCAGAGAAATCGTTCGCAAGCTGACAGCATTTCTAAGAGAAGAATTAATCGAAAATAATCCAGGAAAGAGGTTTAGGCTGTCTCTGTAATTGACCCGAAGGGCTGTCGACCTATCTAACGGTTGGCACCGATTGACCGCCTGCTCTTCAAAGTCTTTTTTTCTTCGTTCTCTTTTACTTAGCATTATTAATAGGAACACTTCAAATAGCAACTGCACCGGCGACATATTTTTACAGCAAGAGAAATATTTCGTATATTAGTGTCTGCATAGTCTCACAAGTACTAATAGATTGACTTGAGATTTGAACATGGTGATTGTCATCGGGACATATTCAAGCAGCAAATAGTTGGGATTATAAGTGTAGGCCTACGTGTTTTTACACGTTAGTTTTGTCAGCCAGTCTATAGCCGCCCACATGTTTGGGCCGATTTTGATGCACTTGCTGTAAGAGTTTGCCCTTTCTTTCACTGTTATTTCCGGTTGATTAAATGATCGAAGTTATTAAATGTTAGACAGTTTTAAAGTCTTAGGCTACTTAACCTAACTATGATCATATGCAACAGTGTCACGCAATAGCATTTTAAATAGGTAACATTCGAAGTGAAATATTTGTTGGACAAAAAATCAACCAGAGATTTTAAATATTTATGACCAACTAAATTTCTAATAGCTTTAAATCTTCGAAATTCTATAGGTGGTAGCGTAGATGTTCTTTCAATAAAATATTGTGCGGTCAAATCTCCTTAAAAACTTTGTTGAAAGTTTTTAAATCGAAACCGAAACTATGTTCCCAAAATCATCAAATCGTATGGGCCTATTCTATTCGTGAAGTTTTACTTTTCAAGCAAGCGAACTTTAACCAAAAGTATGAAGGCGTTTCAATTGCTCAGTGGATTTACACTTTGCATACTGTAAGTCATAGGAAATGTGAATTCATGACATGAAAAGTATAACTGATTCTATTTAAAAAAGAAGAATGCAGAGAAGAAGAAATGAACCACGTTTTCCACTATTGACATTACTGCTGCTTGTATCTTAGTCTCATATTTTTCTTCTGCTGACAATGGCGAGTTATTAACATTCATGCCTTGGCGTGGCTCATTAGCACTCAGCGGGCTTACCTCTGGGCTTATACTGCAAATAGAGTCGATTATGCTTCGAAGCCCCTTGGTAAAAGAAGGTTCCAAATTCATAGTCAACTTAGAACGTGGATCAGTATTAT
The DNA here is from genome assembly GCA_963556255.1 of Allolobophora icterica. Classification (NCBI taxonomy): domain Eukaryota; kingdom Metazoa; phylum Annelida; class Clitellata; order Crassiclitellata; family Lumbricidae; genus Allolobophora; species Allolobophora icterica. The sequence goes on along the minus strand of OY744602.1, from coordinate 74,894,468 downwards.
GGCATACGCCGCGGCATTTTGCAAGACAAATCCCAGAAGATAATTTAGCGTTTTGATCGTGAGACTGAGCAGTTTCGATGTAGGGAAATGCTTCCGTCTATATGGAAGGCCTCGCGGCATTTACGACAAATGCGGTCAGACGGAAGAGAATCCGTCTGATCAATATCTGAGGCAACAAAAAACGACAGACGCCAATTACTATTATTATGAGAGCCATGAAATGACGACGACAACGACGACGTCGAAGCTAATGGTAATAGAGAATAATGGGCGCGCTGGAGATGACGACAATTACTGTTCTTATGATGGCGAGGGTTGGAGGGGGCGAGCGAGACCTGGCCGACGAGCGATGGATGAGGATGCTGTGGGGTGGGGGATAGGGGGTTGAGGGGCGGAGGGCGCCACCGTCATCGTCTTTGACGTGCATAGGAAATGAGTGGCGTGGTCTAAATTATTTAGGAATAGTTAGCGATTGCCGAGACATAGGCTTCGGTGACATCTCTGACCGAAAGATGTCTTCCTACTAGGCTTAGGCATCGCTTAGCGGAAGAGGGGCACGGAAGCCTTCCTCATCCAACTCCTACTCCTCCTACTCCTTCCCGCCCTTCCTCCCTGGGGCTGATTTATAAGAAATCAATAGAACCAAGTGTCAGTGTCAAGGACTTGGATTCCGTGATATCGATCCACACAGGAGCTCGGCTTATGAAACGATGGATTGTTCATGTTCATTGCGTACAAAATGATCGACTGCACGCGACGCCATCTAACTCGTGGATTCCCCTCCCTCCCCCCTCTCTCTCTCTTTTTCTTTCTCTCTCTCTCTCTCCTCTCTCTCTCCCTCTCTCTCTCTCTCTCTCTCTCTCTCTCTCTCTCTCTCTCTCTCTCTCTCTCTCTCTCTCTCTCTCTCTCTCTCTCTCTCTCTCTCTCTCTTTCTTTCTTTCTATGTATATATATATAACTTTATATATACATATATATGTGCATAGTTTCTTTATCGCTCTATATTTATTTGTATCTAATCTACTCTATGTACTGTCCGTCATTCCGTCTGTCGCTTTGTCCGCACTACATTCGAATCAGGAGAAAACAGGAGAAGCCGTTCTCGTTCCAGCAAGTTAGTGTAATGTAATGGATTTGAAATAAGTTCCAACCGACGTAGTTAATATGTGGACATTTCAAAGAAACTCCTTAGCACATTCTTCGAAATCAACTGCAGTTGGAAACGGTTGTGGTCAGCGTACTATAGGAGGAGGCGACCCAGAAGCAGAAGGATGCTTGCGCCACTTAGAAGCAGTAGCTTTTGGACTAGCAGATAACTCGTACAGGCAACTTACCTAGCACAATTTGGAAACGATTTGCTGTATACCTGCCCTAACAGCCTTAACTCAATGCATGGTCGATCATTTAGAAGATGTTATACCACATACACAGAATATTTGAAAGATATTTGCATAGATCAGGTGATCAAGGTCGAGCCACTATCGATGGACTGGTAAAGGTCCAGTGGGTAGCTTACCCACTCTTTCCAAGTTAATGATATAGCCCGCAGAGCTTTCCACAGATTTTACATACAAAGATTGTGAATTCCTGCTGATGATCATGTGTGTTCATCAATGTAACTGGCATGTATTGCTTTCAAAATAAAAGTACAGAGTGTATGATACAGTGACTATCACCTATATTAAAGTAATCTTTCAGTCCAATAGTATGGGGTATGCCGTTGTACTAAACGTTTTGCGACTGCAATTGTCCCTGTTTAAATCGCAAATGCTCTTAATCGGCCCAATGCCTCATTGCCATTACTTTCCAGGTGGAAGACTTACATCTATAATTAGTATCAATGACTTCACAAGGGAAGCACTATCTAAAGATCGCAGGGTGAAAGCTGAAGTGCTAAGCCTTTCAATAACTTCTCCTTCATCCAACCCTATACGTACATTTGTGGTAGATTTTCCATCCAAATTCAGACAAGTATCTTTGCTCAAGCGGACCAATACATCTGATCTGCTGAGTCAACCCTCGATCACTTTGATTCCGTTGTTATTTTGTCAACGTCTTGCTGCTGAACAGGAGATGGGGTTTGTTTGCCCTGTTTTATATTAACAGTATATCTTATAGTAGTAAATGCCCTAGTTGGCGTTTACACTATCGAGGTTATAAGTTCAAGCAGGTGGAGACCAAATGCACAAATGTCCCGAAAGGCGACAGATGGATAATGTATTGACTAAATATTCTTTGTGTAAGGAGGGGGGATAGATGAATGGTAACACTCTGACCTGAAGAGCATACGATCTTGAAAAATCGCTGTTCTCTACCCGTAAGCAGCCTCTAGGTCGACTCAGCCTTCCACAACCTTAGGGGCAGCAGTAAAATGAGCGTGCGCATTACAGGCTGTCAAGACTTCTATTAATTAAGATCTTGATAATTGTACCGTCGTGTTTCAATGTAACTTACTGCCGTTTGTTAGTGAGCTTGTCAATAAACTTCATAACCATGATTATTATAATTTTTTTATGCCCTGAGGTACTTCGTTCCCTCAGGGTCTTAGATATCAAATTAGTGTTTTTTTCCGGAACGGTTAACCCTCGTCCAAGTTATTATTATTGTTATTGTTGTGGTTGTTGTTGTTGTTGTTGTTATTATTATTATTATTATTATTATTATTATTATCATTATTATTATTATTATTATTATTATTATTATTATTATTATTATTATTATTATTATTATTATTATTATTATTATTATTAACTTAGTAAGTAAGCACACCGAACAGCGTCTAGAATGTCGCAGGTTGTTAAACGCCATTTCAGCCAAATGTAGGAATCTAGGGTGAACGTCCGCAATGTTGCGAATGTCTTGAGCGAGCCATGTATGTATGGATGCTGTTTCGTCATCGTCGTCGGAGGCTGAGGAATGCGCGAGATGAACACGATTAGTAGCAGCGGTTGATCGATGCGATGGACCGACGGAAGGACGGGGGGTCTGGCTCTACGTGGAAAACATGGGGCCTGCGCCCGCAGTCAGTCACAGCCTGCTCTATCGAGACCGTAGAGCACCCTGAACATAAGTTATGTCTGCCAATAGCGACCGTACATTTAGATCTCGTCTTCTTCATTGGAAACATCGGCCTTTCTTATAGTTTTAAAAAGTAGTCGAGTACAAAAGAAAAAATCTCAGAATCTGCTTAACGCAACAGAAAATCTACGTCACGCAAACCCGCTGTCAGTCGCTAAGTCAGTCGCTAAGTCAGTCGCTAAGTCAGTCGCTAAGTCAGTCGCTAGCGTGCTGTACTATCAACCTAGAGTTCAGGGTTCGACTCTCTTTCACGACAGAATGGTACATGTAGTTTGATATTTGTGTTATGCCAACAACCACTATCGAACTCAGCTATGAGTTCACTTACTACTCTCTCGACTGCACTCTCTGTATATTCTTATTCCTACGGTAAGAAATAGGACTGACCGCACGTTGTCATTAACCAGTCTAAGACAATGAATCACTGGCACTTCATACTGATGGCTCTCGAGGTCAGTTTAAAGAATCTTATCGTCTTTGTATCCGTGTTCATCATCATCTTCTTCTTCCTCTTATGATTCTTCTTCTTCCTCTTATTGTTTCTCCTCTGCTTCCTATGTTTCGTCTTCCTCCTCTTCTTCTTTTTCTTCTTCTTCTTTTTCTTTTACTTCTTCTTCTTCTTCTTCTTCTTCTTCTTCTTCTTCTTCGTCTTATTCTTTCTCTTCTTCTTATGTTTCTTCTTCCTCATCTTCTTCTTTTTCTTCTTCTTCTTTTTCTTCTACTTCTTCTTCTTCTTCTTCTTCTTCTTCTTCTTCTTCTTCTTCTTCTTCTTCTCCTTCTTCTTCTTCTTCTTCGTCTTATTCTTTCTCTTCTGCTTCTTATGTTTCTTCTTCCTCATCTTCTTCTTCTTTTTCTTTTTCTTAGAAGTAAAGATGCAAATGCTTCTGCAGCTCGTCTCAGCTTTGCGCTTTGGATCTTTGAACAGTCTTTGATTGGCAAGACTCTTTCTTTGAGCCATGCATTAGTTTCCGTATTTGCCATAATACAATACCACTGTAATTTGATAATGCACTCCTTACCAAGCTGTTAGCCTTGTTAAAAAAGCGCATTATCGTCTAGGCAGTTTAGACTTTAAATCCCTTGAGTTAGTGCCACGTTTAAACTACTTAAATTTATTTCGGACATTTCTATAGCACTTCCTCAAGTCTACTACTACTCAGAGGCGCTCCCGACTACAGCATTGATACTGTGTCGGAGTTTTCACGCCGAGGCGCCACGAGCAATTGCGAGTGAAGGACTTGCCCAAGGTCCGTACGCAGCGCGGCTAGAGTGGGATTCGAACCTGCAACCATCAGGTCACAAGGCGCCGAACTTACAACTGAGCCACCACGCCCCACAAATATTGGCATACCGTCGGCAGATGGGCGATCGAATTGTAATGGCAAATTTATATAGCGCCACTTGCAAAGAAAGTCGTCAGCGGCGATTTCGACCTGAAAGCGCACAACAATAATCGAATATAAAACTTTCCAAGCGCTTGAGAGAAACAGGCAAAGAGAGAGAAAGGCCAAGAAGATTATGACGCAGGGCGCTAGACAACTTATTCCAGAGAGATGGACCTACATGTACCATAACGAATCTTCTGTGCTGGACCGTGGAAGTTGGGACCGGGAGACAGCAAGGTCACTGTAATAGCGCTATATAAGTGGCTTGGCCACAGGGTTAGATCTATGGAAGATCTAGGAACAAGGGCAGTTGGATTCGGACTGGCACGAGGAATGGTTGCACATTAAGACTGTTAAATAAACGTGTTTCAAACTATTACATTGGCGACGAAGATAATTTGGAAAACGCGGAAAATAAATCGCTTACGAGTTCCAGACGAAACAAAACGTATTGCGAATCGTATCGTTCTAATTCGCCGCTCACATTCGCACAAGTACGCACGTGCGCAGAGCTAAAATGGCCGACAACCTGCCTCCATTCCCAGCCTTCGACCCTTCGCCTGAAGCTGGTGATGTCGCTGTCCGCTGGAAGAAGTGGGTGGGACGATTTCGCAACCTGTTAGCTGCTATCAACATTACTGACGATGCACGACAGAAAGCGCTACTCCTCCACTATGCAGGCGAACATGTGAGTGACATTTTTAACACACTATCATTGTCCAGTCCTAACGAAGACGACTCCATGACAGATAGAGCCATAAACGCGCTGACCTCATTCTTCGCCCCTAAACAGAACACGGAATTTGCGGTTTTTCAATTTCGTCAGGCAAAGCAGAACCAGACGGAAGACATTGCATCATATCTAACCCGACTTCGCCAGCTAGCCATCACGTGCGACTTCAGCGACGCGAACCGCGAGCTGAAAAGCCAGCTCATCCAGGGCTGCTGGTCGAATCGCCTTCGTCGGAAGGCATTGACTGACCCCACGCTTACCCTGGACCAGCTATTTGACGCGGCTCATGCGGCTGAACTTGCTGACATTCAGTCTTCTGCGATGACAAGTGAGTTGGTCAGACAGGTTAAAGCAAAGAATCAGGCCTTCAAGAAAACAACAGAGTTGGTCAGACAGGTTAAAGCAAAGAATCAGGCCTTCAAGAAAACTTTGGCACATCATGACGAGTCCAAAAGAAATGCAACATGTCGCAACTGTGGGAAGGCTTGGCCACACGCAGGTGGTCGCAAACACTGTCCAGCCTTTGGCCAAACCTGCAGGGGTTGCGGGAAGCTGGGACATTTTTTATCTGTGTGTCGCAGCTCTGGCCACTCTTGGCACCCAGGTGATGGTCGTAGACCAAGAGTTAATTGGATTACTCCAAATAACCCCAGCTCTGAATCAGAAACAGAGTATGTGCATGCAATCAACACTCAGACATGCCACCACGATGCACCCACTTTTGTTGTCACGCTGGACGGTACATCCCTCAAACTCACAGCAGATTCAGGAGCAACCGTGAATATCCTTGACGAAAAAGATTTTGGCAAACTCCATCCCAAGCAAAGGCTCGGACCAACCGCTACAAAAATCATGTCATACAATGGCTCAACGCCGCTTCCAGTGCTCGGCAAACTCACCATGCTGGCTGAACATGACTCCAACCAAGCATATACAGACTTTTATGTCATCGCCGGCTGCAGTGGCTCTCTTCTGAGCTGGGTGACGTCTACCCAGCTACACCTCATTAATGCTGAAGAATATGTGAACTCCTTCACAAGTCAGGCTGTTCCAAAGGCCATCACATTGGAAGAGGTACAGACAGAAACGAAATGTGATGTCACCCTGCAGGCTGTCAAGTCCGCGATACAGTCTGGTCGGTGGACCCACCAGTCGCAGGACAACGGCTTCGACTCGATTGCGTATGATGCCTTTGCCAAGGTCAAATCTGACCTGACCCTTGACTTATACAACGAAGTCATTTTACGTCACAGCCGCCTAGTAATACCTCAGTGCCTTCAGGAACGCTCAGTGCGGTTGGCTCATGAAGGGCACCAAGGAATGTCCAAGACAAAAGCTCTGTTGAGAGAAAAAATCTGGTTTCCGGGCATTGACAAAATGGTTGAGACTCGAGTGCGGTCTTGTCTCCCTTGTGCTGCTGCTACGCCAATGGACAATCGCGAACCGCTGAAGATGTCTGAACTGCCTGCGGGTCCATGGCAAGATGTCAGCATTGACTTCGCTACTGTCCAAGGCCACTATTTGATGGTCATGTATGACGAATATTCCAGATTTCCGGTGGTTGACATCATATCATCCCTTACGGCAACAACTGTCATTCCGAGAATTGATAAGATCTTCTCAGAATATGGCATACCAAAGACACTCAAGTCAGACAATGGGCCACCTTTCAATGGCAAAGAATTTGAGCTATTCAGTTCACACCTAGGCTTTAAGCATCGCAAAATTACACCCTATTGGCCAAGAGCCAATGCGGAGGTCGAAAGGTTCATGAGAACAGCCAAAAAGGTGATAAAGACAGCCTATGTGGAGGACAAGAACTGGAAGCAAGAACTATACTGCTTCCTACGCAATTATCGGGCTACCCCGCATTCAACAACTGGGGTCGCACCAGCAACATTGTTGTTTGGCCGTCCCATGGCTGTGAAATTACCACAGCTGCTGGTCGAGGAAAATGATACTGACCTTCATTACCACGACGCTCATCAGATAGCTGCAATGAAGGTGAATACTGATTGTGAATCTCACACAGAACTTTCAACCATGGCCGTTGGTGATTCGGCTCTGATGAAACCACCACACGCACACTCCAAGAGCAACACTCCTTTCGAACCACTGCCGCATGAAGTTGTCAGTAGAAAAGGCTCAATGATCACGGTGAGGAGGGGAGAGGAACAAGTAACTCGCAACTCATCGTTCTTCAAACCAATTGCTGCAGAAGTTGTCCATGGCAACCCAGTCGACGAAGTAACTCGCAACTCCTCGTTCTTCAAACCAATTGCTGCAGAAGTTGTCCATGGCAACCCAGTCGACGAAGTAACTCGCAACTCATCGTTCTTCAAACCAATTGCTGCAGAAGTTGTCCATCACAACAGCTTCTGAATATCAGATTCCTTATTTAGAATCGCCTCCAGCGATTTCATATAAGGCGAATACAATTTTCTGAATAACACAAAAGGAAGCTGGATGCAGCTACGTTTTCCACCCCCTCCTAGCCAGCCTATCCACCAGTCGCAAATTTTCCAGCGCTACACGCATCGGATAAATTGCAACACATAGAGAACTGTACCGGCTGATGTAATCCGATTACTGCCTGTACAAGATCCAGTATTAGAAGATCCCGTATCTATGGTGCATATATATATATATATATATATATATATATGTGACGTTCGTCGCTCGAGATCAACTAACCCTTCATCAGACGTGGTACCAACTTGTGTCGGTCTTACCCGAGACGCTGCTTCGTCGTCGGGCTGGGTTCGGCTCCAGCCAACCGACCTTCTGGAGTCGCCCGGGTCACTATCCTGTCTACTTCTGCTGTAGACGAGCGGTTCCCTGTCTCCGCTCTCAGTGCCCATTTCTCCAAGAGGAGGTCCCGAGGGTATCGCTTGTTTGCGAACAGTGTCGCTGTCAAGCTCCATCTCACTTTCGGACTCTGCCACTGCCGCGGTCGCCGGGTGGGCAACGTCCTCGTCCTCAGGATGGCCGTCCTTTAGAACAGGGTTCGCTCTCTTGCCGGCAGGAGTCCTCAGCTTCCTGTGAGATCTCTTAGTCAAAGACTTCCTCTTTTTCTCCGCCTTAACCGAACCCTCACGTACCATTCTGCATCTCATGACTCTCGAGTTATCGTCAATCGGGGAAAACTCTGAACGTTCTCTTGTCCGAGAGGACAAGGTGTACATCTGACGAGTCGTCACGTCGTGCCGTCTCAAACACGCGAACATCTTGCGATAATATATACACGTGTAATATTATCGCGGTATACTGGTCTCACGACACTCTCTTCTGATAGGACAGGTTCTAGGTCTAAAACCTCCCTAACCGCACGCAGAACTGGGTTCCGACCGGCGCACGAGGTGGGCCCTACTTCGCACTTCGGTCAGTTCTCGGGACTACGTGTTTCGATCACCAAGTTATTTGCTCTGAATAACGATTGGCTTGAATACAAGATTTTCCTGACTCTATCGTTTTCCTGGTCTTACCGCACTGTAATCAGTTGTCGGGCGGTCTTTTCCCGTACTGCGGTCTTTCGGTAACAGCGGTCTTTCCCAGTAACTATTTTTAGTTACCGGGCGATGGAGCCCCTCCAACGCTCCACCGGCGTGTCAGCCATCCAAGTGTCACAATCCAAATGTAACGCCGACCCCGTAAGGTTACCAGAATGTCCTGAATTTTGTTCCCAAGAATTTCCGAATTTTGGTTCCCTAACGAGGGTCACGCTTACTCTCACAGGTAACCGGACAAGCTCCGATCCTGCCTGTCGCCAAATTTACCCTTATTATCGTTTTTGTACTAAATCGGGTTTTTCAGGTATCCCGACGGTCACTTCACCGAGTGCCGAAGTCGCGTAAAACTCTCCCAGCCGAGGACGCCGAAGTCGCGTAAAATCCTCCCGGCCGAGTACGCCGAAAGTGCGTAGAACTTCCCTTGTGTCGAGTACGCCGAAAGTGCGTAGAACTTCCCCTGTGTCGAGTACGCCGAAATCGCGTAAAACTCGTCTCAGTGGGTAAAACCAAACACTGTCGGATCTTGGAGTTCTTCGAACTCCAAGAGGGATTTCCTTGCCCGACGCCAAATTCACCCTTGGTTTCAAGGATTTCAGAATTCCAGAAAATGGCTACCTTAAGAAGGTCACCTCTACTCTCATGGGTTACCGGACAAGCTCCGATCGCGGAGTTCTTCAAAACCCAAGAGGGACTTTCCTGCCCGTCGCCAAATTCACCCTGGTTTTCGATCTCACACTGAATTGGTTTTCCTGTGTATCAACGGTATCCTTCCCCGAGTATTACTCAGCCGTAGATTTCCCACGATCGGGATCTAGCCCGCTTCGCGATCAACTGAGGGATCGGCGCTGTCGGCCCGTCTCCCAACAGTGAACTTCTTTAGCTGTACTCGGGATCGCCTGATTATATTATTCGAACGCCCCTTTCGTCCGTAAATATATTTGTACTAACCGGAAACTCGAACTCTGACTCTGTCGTAACCAAAATCACTCGCCTACCACACTGAGTGCAGTATATTTGAATCGGTAACTGAATCGCTAACCAACAACGCTGTTGAACAGTATTGCTATGTATGAAGAGTCGAACCAACTCTTCACGTATAAAGCAGCACACCGTGAGGCAGGCTCTATGCATCCCGAATGAGCGCGTCTGCTCGCTATGCGCTGGCTTCAGACCGTCGATCGGGCTTCCCTGCCACGGTCGTTGCCGGACCGTCGCCTATTGAAATTAAATAAAAATTAAATGATCGATGCTGGGTCTTCGCATGAAAAATTAAGAGAAACGATGCTGTTCCCTTCGCATGTAAACTGAAAGAAAACGATGCTATTCGCATAAAATAAATCTTCCCACTTACGCACTGTGGTCTTGACCGCCACACTCTCCCCACCTTACTTAGATGCGGAGCATCTCTGCCAAAATCGGGGACCTTAATCAAACGTGACAGGAACATCCCCAACCCAGATCCACTTAGAGAGCAAGGAACCAAATGCACCTTTGGTTATAGGGCGGTCTATCGACAATCTCGGCACCCTGCACGTACGCCAAACACGATGAGAACCGTGATAGCGACAGCCTTTTTAATGATGCTTTCGATCTCTCGGCACCCCGCACGTACGCCAAACACGATGAGAACCGTGATAGCGACAGCCTTTTTAATGATGCTTTCGATCCGAACCACCACCCTACTGGCAACCTGTCGTACCTGACAAATCGCCAACCTTAACAGGCCCTCTATCATGAACCTAGGCTCTACCGGACCCCAAGGGCCAGGAGAACTTAAGGAGAGAAAAGTCGCCCACTGTCTCCCGATCTGGTAACCATTGTCGATCAGTCACACCCGGTACCACTTCCAAATCGTGAAAGCAAAATAATAGTACAAGTTATCATATTGTAGAACCAACGCAATGAAGCGTCCTAGTACTGGAATCTTTACTCGTTTCAGTACTAACCACTAAGCCAATGTTTAACCGAAACATATCATCAAAAGGAAACTTAAACAGTCATTCACTGACAATCTGTCAAACCAACGCAATTAAGCGTTGCTGGTAGCACCGGTACTGTATGCTCCCAGATACCGCTCAAAAGAAATACTCTCATCAAAAGGGCAACTGAAACATGGGTCTCCAATAGTCATGAAACCAACGCAATTAAGCGTTTATCTAGTTGGTCCTAGATACACGTCTGCTTCAGAAGGTCACTAACAAGGACTTCTACAGTCGTAGTCATCCATCCAAGCGAGGTTTTCGTCTCGTCCGTCGTCCAGGTGGCAATTCTGGATCAGCGGTCTCGTCTGGATTTTCTGAAGGTTCCTCTGGTTCATGTTCTGCATTAGAATCTTGAGCCAGGACTGGCCAGTCTACTGTAGGTAACTCAAGATTTCTGTCCCTCTCCGGTAACCAGGTACTCGGAGGTTTACCGTAAAACGGCTTCAATTTATCCACGTGCACAACCATTAGCGTGGACCAGTTATATCAATTCCGAATCTCTCCATTGGTTCACCGACCACAGGAGTCTGCATGTAACCCTGTCTTGGAGGTTTCTCCCTTCGATAACGAGCACAGCGATCGCACCTTTGGCAGAACCGTCTAACATCGTCCTTCCAACTCGGCCAATACGCCCGGCGTTGCAACTGCGTTAAACTCTTCCGAATCCCGAAATGTCCTCCGGCAAAGCTTGCGTGTGTTAACTGAAGCATCTCTTGCCGTAGAGATAAGGGCACAACTAACTGAGATCGCTCAGCTTTTCCTGTGTTACCCTGAATCCAGCCTCTGTGTAACACTCCTTGCAGGACTTCCAGCTGATTCCAGTTGCTCACCAACACTTTCACCTCTCCGTTAGCAGGTGATAGTTCTGCCTGTGTTGGATGATGCTTCGACTCCTTCCAATCAAGGACCGTACCAATATTGCAATCGCTCTGCTGTTCTCTTCGAAGAAACTCCTTTGTCCAACGGATTTCCTGGCCTGTATCTTCACTGGTAACCTCGGAGCGCGTTACTTCTCCGATCGGACGTGCCCACATCACGTCTTCATTCGTAACTCTCATGGTAACCTCCTTAGGTTGTTCCTCACCCGGACCTCTAGACATCGCGTCTGCGTTACCGTGTTTTGCTCCCGGTCTGTGACATATCTCCATGTCAAACTCCTCTATCATCTCTAACCAACGAGCCTGTTGGCCAATCGGTTCCGGTGTTCTGCGTAACCACTGAAGTGCGGAGTGGTCTGTTCTGAGTAGGAATTTACTACCCAGTAAGTACTGACGAAACTCTTTCAAGAAATACACCACAGCTAACAACTCTCGCCTGGTAACGTTATAGTTCCGTTCCGCCGTCGACAAGAGCCGACTCGCGTAACAAATCACTGTCTCTTCTCCTTCTTGTACTTGCGATAACACCGCTCCAATGGCGTATGCCGAGGCATCCGTATCTAGGATGTACTGGCCCTCGTCGTTCGGTAACCCAAGTATAGGTGCGGAAACCAACTTTCGTTTAAGTTCTTCGAAAGCTCCCTGACATTCGTCAGTCCAATGGAACGGTACATTTTTCCTGGTCAGAAAATGAAGTGGTTGAGCTACCACCGCGAAATCATGTATGAAACGTCGGTAATAGGAGCAAAGACCAACGAAGGATCTGACTTGCCTCAAGTTCCGAGGAGCAGACCATTCTTCTACGGCCTTGATCTTGCTCGGATCCGTCGCGACCCCTTCTTCACTCAAAACGTGACCAAGAAACAATACTCTCTGTTGTAACAGGTAACATTTGGATGGTTTCAGCTTGAGATTATACTCTTGTAATCTCCTGAAAATCATCTCTAGACGTTGCATGTGCGTCTCTACGTCCCTCGAGAACACAATTATGTCATCCAAGTAAACCAGACAGATGTCATAGTTTAGCCCTGTCAAGACTAAGTTCATTAGTCGACAAAACGAGGCCGGACTATTGCACAATCCGAAAGGTAACACTTTGAATTGGAAGCTGCCCCTTCTCGTAACGAACCCGGTCTTGTGTTTGTCTCTTGGGTGCAAGGCCATCTGGTGATAACCTGCTCTCAAATCGAACGTACTGTACCATCTGGCGCCACCCAGGGTATCTAAACTCTCGCGGATAAGGGGTAACGGATGAGCATCTTTCCGTGTCTTCAGGTTCAGTTGCCTGTAATCGATACAGAACCGCATACTGCCATCCTTTTTCTTAACCATTACGACATTGGATGCCCATTCCGATATCGAAGGTTCAATAATTCCTTGTCTCAACATGTCTTCTACCTGACGATCAACTTCCGGTAACATGGAAAGCGGTTGACGTCTCAAAGGTTGCCGAACTGGTTTCTCTTGTCCTGTATCGATCTCGTGTTGGATCACCGAAGTGAATCCGTTATCACTTTCGTTAAGGGAAAACGTTGCGCTGTACGTTAGCACAAGTTTTCGTAACCTGATTCGCTCTTCCTCCGAAATGTCTGCTGGCACTTCTTCCCATAGTCGTTTTAGGGTCTGTTCGGCAAGTGGGTTGAGCGTCTGCTCCGCCACACTGGCCGTTGTACTAATCTTCGATCCAAACCGGTCAATCGTACTTTGCTGCTTTCCTCGGCGTTCCTCCGGATAACCTGGGCCCATAGGCTTCTCCGGATTTTCGCTTCGGTAAGGCTCATCATACGATTCCGTTCTGGCTCGATTAACTGTCACATCGACTACGTTCACTCGCTCCAGCGGACATTCAGTCCGTTTCTTGACTAGCGAATCTCTGTCTCCAACATTCAACATCCTGATCCACACTTCCGTGTCTCTTCCTGTCACCAACGTACGTCCGATTATCAAATCTTTTGATAATTCCATTGGAATGGTCGTCCAATCTTCGTTATCCTTTTGGAAATGCGGGTATACTACCCAAGCTGGAACGTCAACTTCGCTCCTTGGAGGAACTATTATGTCCTCTTGCACAATAACCTTCCGGCACATGGACTCGGTAACGACCTCTTTCAGAGGGATCTTCTCGCTCCCAAGGAAAACGCATCGACTTGCGAAGTCCCATCTTGCCTGATTGGCTTCCAGCCAAGATAACCCCAAGATCACTTCTGTCACTTGGTCTGTAACTAGACAGGGTACAGGGTACACCTGCTTTCCGATCCGAATCTTAAGGTTAGTTTCACCATCCACCTTAATCTGACTTCCATTAGCGGCTAGGAGTCGCTGTTCTGACGGTACTAGCACAGCGTCTAGCACGAAACGTCGTGGCACAAGTGACATTTCACTTCCAGAATCAAGTAGACAGTGTATACGTTTTCCTGCCAGTCTCGCAACCACGTAGGCCACCCTACTGCCTTTGACCAGTCGGTTTTGGGTTTCCTCTTGTATCAGTTCAGCCTTTGTAGGTTCACTGGTACCGGTTGCACCATTCGTCTCAGCGTTTCTCTGAGGACAAAATCGCTTCACATGTCCTTTTCGTTTGCACAAGTAGCATTCGATATCCGGGTTACGCAACCGTGTGGGCGGATAAATCCGTCGCCATCCCACATTTGGTTCGGTTGTCCTCTGATCTCCCACAGCTAGATCAGAACTGTTCTCCCTTTCATGAGGTTTTCTCGGGACGATGCCCAAATTCTGATTTATTGTCACTCGATCAAGTTCTCTTGAAAGATTTTTAATCTTTCGCTCGAGATCTTCTAGACGACGAGACTGTTGCCCCTCAGTGCTCGAGTCTTTTCGGTCTTCCATGGTAACTTTAACTCTCGCGTGTCTCCGGTCTAAATCACCACCTTGTGTCGAAGATCGACCATAGGCATCCAACCTCACCGCATGTTTATACGCCGCTTCGAGGTTAACTGGTTCTCGCTCGCGCACCTTCTGCCCCAAATCCTGGTTTGCCAGTGCATCAATGAAAGCGTCACAAGCGACCGTCTCGACGATATCACTTGTTGGTCCTGGGTATGCCAAAGCCATTAGCCTCCTTACTTCCTGCACTACACTACTCAGCGTTTCTCCGTGAGCCTGCCGGTAAGTGCGAAGTTTCATCCGATATAGGCTAGTTTGGTCATCAGACCCGTACCGGGCCTTAAGCCGCTCAACAAGTTCTCGCCAAGACACGTCCCTCTGTGCACCCATGTCCCACAACAGCTGCGAAGCGGGACCCGTTAGGGCACACATTAACTGGTCTGCTTTTTCCTGATCACTCCACCGGTTGCACCGTGCACAAACTTCGAACTTTGCTAGAAAGGCTGCGATCGCTGACTTGCCGTCGTACTTCTCTAGCTTGATTCGTATACCGCGATCCGATCGGTCTTCGCCTCTTGTCCGTGTAACAAGTGATCTTCCGACACTCTTCTTGGGATTTCCTCTCCGGTTGTCCTCATCGTTACTCCTGGAACCGTTTCCCTCGTCTGTCCTCACCACTGACCAGTGCCGACTCTGTCCCCTCAGAGTACCCAACGTCTTCCCTGTACGCCACTTAGAAGACATCGTAGTCATCTCTCGGTCGCCTGACGTTGCACTGTCTTCATCAGAGATGTACTCAGCCTGTCTCTGACCTTTTCTACGAGGCTCACCACCTGCGTAGTCTTTGGACTCCGATCGTTTATATTTATTGCGAGAGCTCTGAGAGTTTCCGTTGACGAACGTAACTCTCCTGTCTTCTTCGCGAATATCTCTTTTTCCTGACTCTGGCGGTCTGTCAGATTCGTCGTACCTAAGACAATTACGACTTCTCGAATCTGGTTTGTGCCCTTTAGAGTACCGCTCGTGGGTCTCATCCCAGGCCAAATGATCTCTGTCTCTTCCCATGTTCGATTCTCTCTCGGTTTCTCTATCAAGTGCCTGTTTTAAACCGCGTCTCTCGTACTCTGGTAGACGTTCCTTACCATACGTCTCCCTTTCAGTTTTCTCATAACTCTCATGTCTTCCTCGTTGGCGGAGGTTTTTCCTGTCAAAAACTCCGGTTCTCATGGCCTCTTCTGGACCAACACTATCGGTGTCTGAATCCGAAGAACTCACTGACGAACGTAATTTCGCCTCAACTCTTCCTCTTGTCAACAGGCGTTGTCGACTCGATTGCCTTGCCGTTTTTCCGTGTGACTCTCTCCCGCTGTCCTCGGGAAGATAGCGGCTACGTAACTTTTCCGAAGTTTCCGAAAGCGAAACTTCCTCACGTGTCTCTGTGTTACCTCGGCTCCGTGCCGGCTCTTCGATCTGCAGCTTCCCTCGGCGATCCATCTGGCAACCTGGGCCCGTAGGTTTCCCCGATGTCTCGCGTCGGTAAGACTTCGCATGCTGAGTAGCAGGAACAGACAGTTCTTCAAGTTTCGAACTCATCCTTGCCACACTCTGTCGCAGGTAAGACATCTCCGCTTGCCAATCTACCTCATCTGTCACAGGTCTTGGGCGACCTTCTTCCATGTTGGTAAACGGTACTCGATTACCTTCGTTTCGCTGATGCGCCACGATGTCACCACTCGCTTTCTGCACTACCGCGTCACCCCGCGGTTTCAGGCCTGTCTCAATGTCTCTTGGCCTATCACAAGCCTGTCTCGACTGTACAGGTTGCCTGCCCCGTACGATACTAGGTACTTGAACCTGCACAAGGTTCTCCGATCTATTGTCGACGAGTGGTTTGGACCTGTCAAACCTACTCTCACCAACGGTCTCTCGCCAGTGTGTGAATGTCTCGTTATTCACATCGTTCTGTACTACCTCAGTAGTCTTTGGAACGGTTATCAACCATCCGTTATCCTCATGGAAACCTCTTTCACGCCCACTGCGGGTTCCAGCTTCCGTTTCAAATGCACTGGTTTCGTCAGGTGCACCCGTTTCATCAAGCAACCTTCGTTTGCTTTTCCGTTTACGTAACTTTGGACGCGCGCCTCCGTGCTCACTATGGGGCACTTCATCCGACTCGTCCTCGGTATCTTCCTGACCTTGTCTGGTTCTGTGACAAGAAAACGCTAGTACCCCACTTCTGGTACCAGTTTGTGACGTTCGTCGCTCGAGATCAACTAACCCTTCATCAGACGTGGTACCAACTTGTGTCGGTCTTACCCGAGACGCTGCTTCGTCGTCGGGCTGGGTTCGGCTCCAGCCAACCGACCTTCTGGAGTCGCCCGGGTCACTATCCTGTCTACTTCTGCTGTAGACGAGCGGTTCCCTGTCTCCGCTCTCAGTGCCCATTTCTCCAAGAGGAGGTCCCGAGGGTATCGCTTGTTTGCGAACAGTGTCGCTGTCAAGCTCCATCTCACTTTCGGACTCTGCCACTGCCGCGGTCGCCGGGTGGGCAACGTCCTCGTCCTCAGGATGGCCGTCCTTTAGAACAGGGTTCGCTCTCTTGCCGGCAGGAGTCCTCAGCTTCCTGTGAGATCTCTTAGTCAAAGACTTCCTCTTTTTCTCCGCCTTAACCGAACCCTCACGTACCATTCTGCATCTCATGACTCTCGAGTTATCGTCAATCGGGGAAAACTCTGAACGTTCTCTTGTCCGAGAGGACAAGGTGTACATCTGACGAGTCGTCACGTCGTGCCGTCTCAAACACGCGAACATCTTGCGATAATATATACACGTGTAATATTATCGCGGTATACTGGTCTCACGACACTCTCTTCTGATAGGACAGGTTCTAGGTCTAAAACCTCCCTAACCGCACGCAGAACTGGGTTCCGACCGGCGCACGAGGTGGGCCCTACTTCGCACTTCGGTCAGTTCTCGGGACTACGTGTTTCGATCACCAAGTTATTTGCTCTGAATAACGATTGGCTTGAATACAAGATTTTCCTGACTCTATCGTTTTCCTGGTCTTACCGCACTGTAATCAGTTGTCGGGCGGTCTTTTCCCGTACTGCGGTCTTTCGGTAACAGCGGTCTTTCCCAGTAACTATTTTTAGTTACCGGGCGATGGAGCCCCTCCAACGCTCCACCGGCGTGTCAGCCATCCAAGTGTCACAATCCAAATGTAACGCCGACCCCGTAAGGTTACCAGAATGTCCTGAATTTTGTTCCCAAGAATTTCCGAATTTTGGTTCCCTAACGAGGGTCACGCTTACTCTCACAGGTAACCGGACAAGCTCCGATCCTGCCTGTCGCCAAATTTACCCTTATTATCGTTTTTGTACTAAATCGGGTTTTTCAGGTATCCCGACGGTCACTTCACCGAGTGCCGAAGTCGCGTAAAACTCTCCCAGCCGAGGACGCCGAAGTCGCGTAAAATCCTCCCGGCCGAGTACGCCGAAAGTGCGTAGAACTTCCCTTGTGTCGAGTACGCCGAAAGTGCGTAGAACTTCCCCTGTGTCGAGTACGCCGAAATCGCGTAAAACTCGTCTCAGTGGGTAAAACCAAACACTGTCGGATCTTGGAGTTCTTCGAACTCCAAGAGGGATTTCCTTGCCCGACGCCAAATTCACCCTTGGTTTCAAGGATTTCAGAATTCCAGAAAATGGCTACCTTAAGAAGGTCACCTCTACTCTCATGGGTTACCGGACAAGCTCCGATCGCGGAGTTCTTCAAAACCCAAGAGGGACTTTCCTGCCCGTCGCCAAATTCACCCTGGTTTTCGATCTCACACTGAATTGGTTTTCCTGTGTATCAACGGTATCCTTCCCCGAGTATTACTCAGCCGTAGATTTCCCACGATCGGGATCTAGCCCGCTTCGCGATCAACTGAGGGATCGGCGCTGTCGGCCCGTCTCCCAACAGTGAACTTCTTTAGCTGTACTCGGGATCGCCTGATTATATTATTCGAACGCCCCTTTCGTCCGTAAATATATTTGTACTAACCGGAAACTCGAACTCTGACTCTGTCGTAACCAAAATCACTCGCCTACCACACTGAGTGCAGTATATTTGAATCGGTAACTGAATCGCTAACCAACAACGCTGTTGAACAGTATTGCTATGTATGAAGAGTCGAACCAACTCTTCACGTATAAAGCAGCACACCGTGAGGCAGGCTCTATGCATCCCGAATGAGCGCGTCTGCTCGCTATGCGCTGGCTTCAGACCGTCGATCGGGCTTCCCTGCCACGGTCGTTGCCGGACCGTCGCCTATTGAAATTAAATAAAAATTAAATGATCGATGCTGGGTCTTCGCATGAAAAATTAAGAGAAACGATGCTGTTCCCTTCGCATGTAAACTGAAAGAAAACGATGCTATTCGCATAAAATAAATCTTCCCACTTACGCACTGTGGTCTTGACCGCCACATATATATATATATATATTATCTGTGTGTAGATATACGTATACTAGGTCTTCAGTGTGTGTCGTTGTTTTCTATCACAAATCAGAATCTTTGGTCGACGTAGCGAAACAGGAAAGACGCCAGCAGTAATCCATGAACCTTCTCTCTATATATATATATACTGCCAGCATGCCCACGCAGAGCCTCTATTAAACCCATATTCTCATATGCCACGGGGTCCATATAATAGGACCCTTATATAGGTCTCATCAAATGTTTACGGGAATGCTCGCAAGGTATACAGCGCGTGACGTTTGTTTCTAAGTCATCAGCAGAACAGGAAATCCCTCCTCTCTCTCCTCTCTCTCTCCTCTCTCTCTCCCCTCTCTCCTCTCTCTCCTCTCTCTCTCCTCTCTCTCTCTCCTCTCTCCTCTCTCCTCTCTCTCTCCTCTCTCTTTCCTCTCTCTCCTCCTTCTCGCTCTCTTCTTATTTGTCCTTCTCTTCTTCTCTCTTCTGTTTCATCCTCTTTTTATTCCTTCTCCTTTTCTTCTTCATTTCGTTCCTCCGCTTCCCCTACTTATTCTTCCCCTTCTTTTCTCTTCTTCTTTCTTCTCCTCTTCTTCTTCCTCCTCCTCTTCCTTGTCTCTTTCTCCTTTCCTTTTAACTCTTCTTCCTCTCCTCTTCTTATTCCTCCCCTTAAATACTTCCTCCTCTTCTTCCTTCCTCTTTCCTACATCTTCTTCCCCTTCCTCCTCCTCTGTTTCCCCTTTCCCATCTCCTTCCAATTCCTCTCCTCCTCTTCCTCTTCTGCGGAGGCGCTGGACAATTTCACGTCGTCGTCTCACTTTTATACGAAGCAATTATTACGAAGAAGAAGAAGAAGAAGCCACGCTATTGATTGCTGCAACGGCGCCGAGAAGGGATAGACCAACAGCAGCATCAGCAGCTGCAGAGGCAGCAGCAGCCGGGGCATCATGGCGATAATCGCCAGCAACCGAGTTGCATTGCCACCCAGATACAGCTTACACTGTCCAGCGCAATGTCTGGTAACGACAGAAAACAATGTGATCATCGTCGCAATATTGTCTGCAGGGCGCAGTAATGGTGCCCTTTATTCAGACATTAATCAGAAGTAATACACGAACTTAGTTTATCAGACAGTAAGTAGGTATAAGTAGCTACCGTTTAACGACGCTGTTGGTATAACAGAGACGACCAGCGTCGCCCTCCTCCTTTATCCATACATGGGACTGGCACTACGAGAGCACGGGCAGTGGCGGAGCTGATCAGACAGTCGATGTGCATGATTCTTCTGGCCAAATGAGCTGCGAAAATGGCCGAAAACCGATCCCGATCCAATCCGATCCGATTATGCCATTCGGATGGTCGGATCTTCGGGTTATTTCGGATCGGTATAGAGCCGCCTTTGAGAGTGTGGCCGGATGAAGGACGGAGCGGTGGCTATTTGTGTGCGTGACTTTGAATGCATTGAGCGTAGGAGGAATGAATGTGATGCAAGGCGCGGTTGCTGCTGCAGACAGAGAAGGGAAGGAAGCAGAGACGACTGCAGCAGCAGAAGATGGAGAAGAAGGAGATTACACCCGAGATTTGTTTATGACATATTGTAGATGAACCACGTTGATCGGCGGAGGAGGAGGAGGAGGAGGAGGAGGAGGAGGAAGAGGTGGAAGGGGAGGATGGAGAGAGAGCGAGAGAGAGCTAAACAGAGACAGAGAACACTTAGACACACATACACACCACACCGCAAAACACGCGTCCATGCACACGTACATCCAGGCGTATAACGTGGTCATGTGCACGAACTCTAATATACTTTGGTACGCGCACATACACGCACATAAGTGCTCTGACATAGAAAGAGACTCGGAGACAGACACGCGTTGCGAGCGATGGGACATGCAACTGTGAAGCATCAGAGCAAGACATCTATATTTCCATATGGGAAGCAATTACGGTGAGTAGGAGGAGGAGGAAACGGAGAAGGAGGAAGAGGAAGAGGAAGAGGAAGAGGAGGAGGAATGGCCACTGACCAGATAACTGTCGAAGGTCGCACGCTGTTCCTCATCCGTGCAGTCGCCATCGAAAGGCCTTCGACGAACGCGTCTCCAGTAAATACCGATACAAACGAGAACTAAACGAGATTTATGGACGAGACTAGGCAAGTCATTTCGAGAATATTGCCAGATCAAAATTGGTCAGCTTTAACGCTAAAGACGGGCGCACGCCTAAGCCCCGCTAGGTTTATGATCGACTATCAATAGATATCGTGTGTATACATAAGCTTAAGACAGTATTATGCGCCTCAGCTTCGACTAATATGAGAAGAAATTGAGACATGCAACGGATTATGCCGATACATAGGCATGCAATCCATGCATAGGTACCGATATATCTGTACCTATGCCGGCACGTATTGATTTGGCCGTAAATATGGCTAATTAAAAGGCCCAATTAACGCCAATCTATATAAACTACGCTGTCTGCCGTCTGGCTGTTTTAATTGCAACGCTCGTAACTTTTAATGAATTACATATTTTACGATATTGTCGTTTTGCGACGAAGATTGAGACGCTTAGTCGGCGATCTATCAATATTCATGAGCTTTAAAGCTAAATCGATGCATCCATAAGAGGACTGGATGACCGTGTATACCCTTCCGTCGATTGCAAGTTAAGATGATTTACAACGAAGATTCCTTTGTATTGATGAATATAATCGTTGGCTATGTTTTCAAGATGATTTTTGCATTAAATGTGCGCTGTATGACAGAATAAAAATATTAAAATATATACGTATGAATCGGCTCTGATGACAGGTTCGTTTGACCGTAGAATGCTTTCTATACGATGATTTGTGTTTCCCAGTAAGCATTGTGTGGCAGAATGCATCTACGAATGGGCCATCGTGACAGGCTCTTGTGACCGACAATTTATTAATTTGCATACGTTGGTCCTGTTGCATTACCTGTTACAACCTGACCCAGAAATGCGCTTCACGAAGGCAAGACTATAATGCTAAACAGTCTTTTAAAATTATGTTAAATATTTAATGGCGCCTACATTTGCAGGTTTCTATAAGTACACGCAGCAAACTTCGGGCATCCAATCCAAGACATATTCTTATGAGGTTCAAATCTTAATGCATAGTCTAATTAATGCAATGACAACAATTTGCATTGTTTTGTAATCATCGAGCCATGGGCGGCGATCCCGGGGGGGGGTCGAGGGGGACAAGACCCCCCACCTTTAAGAGTGGGGGGGGACACGCCATACATCGGACCCCCCAAATTTGAGGAAACCCCAAAAAAGGTCATCAAATTTTTTCGCGCGTCAGCGCAAAAATTTTTTTGACCTCTTTTTTCACCAGATCAGTTCAAAACTCTTTTTTCACCAGATAAGTTCCAAAATGTCCCCCCACCTGTCAAACAAGATCGCCGCCACTGCATCGAGCTATGCACTGGTGCTTTATGATATCATTGTCAACACAATTACACTCGTACTAAGAGTAACATAAATGGTGGACTTTCAGTTGCTTTTTGAAGCGATGTGCAAAAAACTGATAAATTATTGTCGAGTTTTGTAGCTAGAGAAGAAAGGTTTCCGATTTTTATGCTGCTGCTATTTATGCACTTACGTGTAAGTCGAAACACTCTTTACTCCATGACCGCCTATATAGGGCCTACACGCCTCTGAATGAAAATGTAACGTTTGGACAACGCAAGCCATTTGTAAATTGTAGGTGTGTGTTACTACTTGTGACATATGTACTTGTGACATGTGATTATATGACGCGACTATGTGACTTGTGACTATGCGACTTGTGACTAGATAACGTGACTATGTGACTTGTGACTACTTGCGATTATACCATATCTTACCTTGATACATGATCTTACCTGACTTTTTGCAATTTGCTTGGTCGACATGTAGCGTTTCGTTTACCTCCCTTCTAATTTAACGGTCTATACTTATAAACTTTAGTCATGAAGCGAATTTTCTACATTCCTTGCTTAAGGTTTCAATCTATTCAAAGCAAGATTTCCTGATAAAGCCCCTTCTGTGCCTAATAAACGCATGCCATTGCAACTGAGTTGTCATGAGATAAATTTTATAGAAACCAAGAGACAGAAAATTCAACTGAGAAAGAAGCAATAAATGTGAATATTATTAAGAAAAACAGCCTTCCAGCGGAAATGGAGGAATTTTGTCTATATCGACGATGATGACGTGGACTCCATCGGTTATTAAATATAGAAAACTGGATATTGAGACTGGCTTCATGTTTGGTCTCAACTAACATTGTATAGGCCTGCCGCCTACGCTTTAATAACACTGATGTAGCGGTCATGGCCCCTTGGGACAAACTTAAAGGTTACCAACCTTAAATTTTTTAGTCCAGTCATTAAAACTCAGTCCAAAGCATAATCCATATCGAAGCTGGCAGAATCCTTGCCGAAGCAGCTTACGGGCGCGGCGACGGTCTTTCGATGCTGATGGAAAGAGACTCAAGTAGATAAGCCGATATACGATTCTGTAGGAGAAGGCCACTTTTAATGGAAGCATCATCTCGGGAAAGTCACGAGCTTAGGTCTCATAAAAAATGCATGCGTACTTGGATTTCAATCACAGAGAGGTAAGTCGATGAAGTTTTGCAATTTATCATGCAGCCGTAACAACACAACTCATGCATTGGAATATCGGGCTATGATCAGAGGCAGGGAGTTTCCAAATCTCTTGGTCATGATATTCGTCCAAATCTGACTAGAAATTAATTGTGCATGTCGTGAAAGTCGTTATTTCAATTTAGTTTCTTCAGTTGCCCTCTTCAGTTTAATTAAATAGCTAATGAAAATTCCGCCTCACTTTCTCATCTTCCCTGCAGTACAAATTTCTTGGCCATGACCTTTGAGATTGGTCCAAGTCTGACTAGAATAAGAATCATGCTGACGATTACTTCCCTCTCTTTGTCTACGACATCATTCTACTTGATCCTGGTGTTCATGTGCTATATTCGTCTTTCACAAAACCACAGCTACATTAATGCACTTATATGGTCACTGCGCGCTCTATCGTCGCAAAGATGCAGTGTGATTCTCGTTAACGTTAACGATAACGAAAATGTTCGTTAACGAACAAAAAATGATTTCGTTAACGATAACTATAACTATAACTAAAAAATATCATTAACTATAACTATAACTATAACGAAAATGACACTAACGAAAATTCATCGGTATTTTCGTTAATGAAGTAAAAAAGTGCAATATCGATAAACTTAAAAGCGTGAAAAAGAGCAGTCTTTAAATTATCCATTGGGTCGTCAACATATAGGCTACTGTTGACATATACCGTACGTAGGCTACGTACGTATACCGGTACTGTTGCTATAATTTGTTTGTATATCAACAGAATGGGGCGATGGATTTGAAAAAGTTTGACAATTCTTGACAAGTAGAGGGGTTTTCAAGACAAATTAACTTCAGCAATAATTTATCAAAAAGCAACCATAGATTCGGAAAGTCTTTATGAGTGATCTATTTCATTTTTGTGTAACTTAATCAAACGCGATATTTTCTTCGTTTTAAAATATCCTGTTTATTGTTCCCAGCTAAAATGAGAAAATGTGCTGCATATTCTCAGCGAATATGCTGGGTCCTTTTCGAAAATCTAATATTTAAAGTTTCTTTTTGATGGAAAGGTAATTTTTTCTTTCGATTGTTAATATTAAAGAGTGAGAAGCTTGTTTTGATTTTAATTTTCTATGTTAAAAGGAATATTATAAAAAAAGTTATCATGTTCATGTTCAAATTAGAAATGTTCATAATAAAAATCAAATTGAATAGGCTCCTACACATTTAATTTTAGAAGAAACGAGATTGTATTCTTGAATGGAAAATCCATTAAATATCTGTGACAGTCAGAGATTCCACATGTAGCCTACTGTAGCCATTACGTATAAAATTCAAATCTGAATAACAACATTTTGTTTTTTCGACAATTTCAGTTTCTTGCATTTGTTAGTCATAGAAATTTTCTGGGTGGGGTAATTTTCTTTGACATAATTTTGTTAGGGGTCCTTGAATGTTTGACAGTTGTTGACAAGGGGGAGGTGATCAAAATCTGCATAAAATTTTCTGACCTATAATTGATCGATGACCCCTTACGGACAAGGCGGAGCGGCATTGGGGCCAGTTGTAACTATGTACTAACTATAATTGACTAAAATAAAAGTCCAGTAACTATAACTATAACTTATAACTAAAAAATAATGCTAGCTATAACTGTAACTATAACTAAAATGAAAAACCATTAACTATAACTGTAACTATAACTAAAAAATAATACTAACTATAACTGTAACTATAACTAAAATGAAAAACCATTAACTATAACTGTAACTATAACTAAAATAAAATCTGTAAGGAGAATCACACTGCAAAGATGAGCAACACAGCGTCACTAAGAGTAGGTCCACATGGGAGGGGGCGTAGAGTAATGGATAACACACTGGTGTGAAGAGCAGTAGGTACCAAGATCGAATCCCGTAGACCCCGTTAGGTTTATTCAGCCTTCCACTCGTTAGGTGGCGGCGGTGGTTAAATGAATAGTAGGCCATGATTGGCGCCCTGTGGTTGCCGTATAAACAGTTATATTCGACTCCTGTAAAACTGTTATCATGTGCTTCTACTGTATACATGTATGTAAGGCACCCAGCGTGGCTGCCGTTTCTACTATATGTATGTTCACTGTACAGCGCAGTGCGGTTAGCAGGCGCTTAAATAAAGAAAAGATTATTATTATTATTTATCTGAACCACAATGTAAGGTAAACATTTACACTAGACTCCGAGAAAGTATATACAACGACCACTTCATTCACCGCCTGTAGGTCCTGTACGCGGAGCAAATTGAAATAAACGATTATTGAGTTTTGAATTAACCAGTGTATACGGCGATGCTGTTAATAGCCAACAGCTCTGTCTTCTAACAAAGCATAGGAAAAAGCACGGTTCTACACAACGGTGTTTGTCGTCAGGACAGTCTCACTGAGGCAGTTAGAGGAACTGGTTGAGCGTAGCTGTAAGTATTAAGAGTCGGCAAAGAATGAAGATTGTGTGGCTAGTCGGAATGTTAACCTTCGAAGACGTTTGGTTTAGTTTTAGAGCCAATTTGCTGATCCGCCAGAAGTCAATGTATCGGTATCATGGATAGGAATGAAAATACAGCGTTTGGGGCAACACACGCCAGCTGTAGGCCCTATGTATGTGTACACGTTGTGTTTACTGTAGCGATAGTATATCCTCGACTGTGCACATATGAGATATTTGCGGTGGAGATGAGACGATTTCGCCTTAGAATCTATCCGTGGACAGGACGCAACTGCACGACGTCTCTCGATGGAGATGATGTCATGAGAGGTGTTAACGTAGAGTCTCTTTGAGGGTTGAGCTATGATGGCTAATGTTCGCGAACCTCAACCACCTTTGAGGACCTCAGTAGAATCGTAGGCCTACTCGTAATCGTAAACTTCCAATTTCTAAAGCGCTGTTCTAAAGCTAAGCGCTAAGTACCAGCTTATTCACGAGCGCTGGAACATTTTTTTGTCAGACATTTCAATTAGAGTGGTGAACTGGATTTGTAAAGCAAGGACATTTTATGATTGATTTGATTAAGAGTGCCATTAGTTCGTTTAAGCGACTCAGTGAATATAATGTTTAAGTTCTCCTGGGATGAACAAAGGTTCACAAAATTATTTATTTGTTTGTATTCATAAGAAAGAGAAAAATACAACTCCATCAGATGATCAGAGAGACAACGCCAGTAGGCCCCGTAGGCTACATGTAGTCCTGTCGTTCGTAACGTAGGTCGCGGGATCGCTTTGCTCAACTTGGAGCTAATAAGGGTTCTAACAACCCGTTCACGGCGTTGGTCGCTGCAGAAATAGGTCGCTTATACGGTATACAAACTTCCATGATTTAACGAAACATTTTTCTTCCTAGTTAACATTAAGCGTCCAAACTTCGACCGATGATTTTTCGTTTTATTTCAGCGTTATATTGTTTTTGGAGTCATCAGATGACGATTACGTTTACTTGACCACGACGTATATCGATTCTAGGGGCCTCTGGCGACTGACGGACGGACGGACGGAGGATGCTCTTCACGAAATCAATGCGTCTCCGGGTGCAGGACGAACGTGAATCACGACGACTCATTTGGGTTATCGCATGAACATGCCAGGCACGAGACGTTGTCGTCCGAATACACAATTCCCGAATGAGAAAGGCGATAGAAAACTTCCGTACTCAGCTGGTCTCATTACTGTCTGAATGCGAAGAGGATGCTTTAATTAATTCCTTAATTACCAACCGACCTGGATGACAATAGAACCTCGTCGCTGACATTTCGATGCTGAATGCCTTGCCGAGTCCGAAGCCGAGAAGCCATGTTTGCTAAGATGGCGCACGGCGCCTATGTACACATGAGTGGCGCATGTGTACGTACATGTATTGCCTGAGCGTGTGGCGCCACCTAGTGTCACGGAGTGTTCGCTTCGACCAAACCACTTCGTTCTTCATCAGATAGTCGAACGAAGATGATGTCGTTGCTGCTATCGACTCCGAAGCGAATCAGATAATACAGAAGAAGATGAAGAAAATGTCGGATAGTCATGGATGGACGGATCTGGGCCAGAGAACGTCCTCGGCTGAGTGTATGAAGAAACCCCTCTGTCTGTGTGTGTCTCTGTTTCTGTCTGTCTGTCTGTCTGTCTGTCTCTCTCCTGTCCTCTTCTAAGGAACAGTTCATTTCGGGGACAGTTGAGCCACTTAAGCTGACCATAGTCTACGCTTTTGTCGGTTGACTTGTGCTTTAGTTTCCCATGATCTTTTCTACTCATCGTGACTAGTTGTATCGATGCATTTGTCCCATTGACCGACATAAGCCGCAGCTGATGTTGCAGAAGTCTACAGGAGGCATTTAGAATCGGTTTCCTGTCTTCGAAGTCTAAGAAACTCGACTTCTTATCAGTTCTTCGTAGGCAAATCTTCTCCACACAGAGAATTAACTTTTCTATGAAGTCGATATTTGGTATAGGTAGGGCTTTCTGGTATTTCTGCCTGTCAGTATCTGCACCGTCGAAGGTCTGTCCACTCGTTCCTCTGTCTGTCTGTCTGTCTGTCTCTGTCTCTCTGTCTGTCTCTGTCTCTCTCTCTCTCGCTCTCGCTCTATCTCTCGCTCAAGGTTTATATAGACTATACATACATAATATTTTACATATGCATAATATATGTAATATATATGAATGTAAATGGACTTTTTCAGTGATACAAGTGTGTGTCTGTGTGGTGCGTAGGCCTATGTTTTTTAAATTTTATTTCGGATATTTCTATAGCGCCTCTCGAAGTCAACTACTACTCAGAGGCGCTCCCGACTATACTGTGCCGGAATTTTCACGCCGAAGCGCCACGAGCAATTGCGAGTGAAGGATTTGCCCAAGGTCCGTACGCAGCGGCTAGAGTGGGATTCGAACCTGCAACCCTCCGGTCACAAGGCGCCGAACTTACCACTGAGCCACCACGCCCCACACATGTGTCTGTGTGCGTACCACAAAATCTCCGAATTACCTGCAAAGCACCATTCTGGCCTATGTAAAAATAAATCATGATCCCATACACATATGACCCTGGACGGATGTCTGCGCATCTGCAAAGACACATTTTAGTCGGTCGACCCCCAAACGACCGACGATGGGGGTCTGTCTTCTGTTCGCCTGCTCGCAGCGCTTGTTAAAATTATCAGCGCTACGGAAAACTTAAGCGCTTTGTGTTAAGTCTCTGAAGACGTTTCTTGAAGCTATTATGGACAAGCGACTGGTTTGTGGCGTCAGGAGAGAAGCCTTCCGTCCATGCATATATCCTATGGGAGCAATATATGGACTGTGCATGTTGCTTATCAGATGTATGGGCCAAGGCGGACCAACGAAGCGCTAGAATTAGCTACAGTTTGGCGACCGTCGGCGGCAATTCTGAAGCTGTTAATTTGACCTAATGGACCACTAGGTGGCGGCACAGAGTGGTGGTTAGTCGATCGTTAGTGTTGAGCTAAAAGCCAAACGACTCGGTAAATTAGCTGACAGGCAACAACGCCTAAACCTGATTCCATCTAGGGTGGGGATTGATGCATGGGATGCAAGGAAGGAAGGAAGGAAGGAAGGAAGGAAGGAAGGAAGGAAGGCAGGAAAGAAAGGAAGGAAGGAAGGAAGGAAGGAAGGAAGGAAGGAAGGAAGGAAGGAAGGAAGGAAGGAAGGAAGGAAGGAAGGAAGGAAGGAAGGAAGGAAGGAAGGAAGGAAGGAAGGAAGGAAGGAAGGAAGGAAGGAAGGAAGGAAGGAAGGAAGGAAGGAAGGAAGGAAGGAAGGAAGGAAGGAAGGAAGGAAGGAAGGAAGGAAGGAAGGAAGGAAGGAAGGAAGGAAGGAAGGAAGGAAGGAAGGAAGGAAGGAAGGAAGGAAGGAAGGAAGGAAGGAAGGAAGGAAGGAAGGAAGGAAGGCAGGTCGGAAGGAAGCAAGCAAGGAAGCAAGCAAGCATGGAAGCAAGCAATGAAGCAAGGAAGCAAGGAAGCAAGGAAGTAAGGAAGGAAGGAAGCAAGGAAGCAAGGAAGGAGAAATCGTAATTTAGACAGAAACGATGTCCCCTTAGCGTCAATTGGTTAGCAACCAGGGAGAAAACTGTGAAATGCTGCGCTCTAGACGTTTTGTTGGTTGAAGGGATCCAGAAAATTGTTGCGTTCTCTCTCGCTCGGTCGCTTGGTCTCTGACCCACAGAGGCCAACGTGGACCCCCCCCCCCCCATCCCCGCCCACTGTAGGAGCATACGCCGATTCTAAGAAAATCACGGAATGCAAATCGCCAGATCTACGTTGCCTTGGCAACGAAGACGCGTCGTCGAAATGATTCGGTGAATTACGCAGAAATAGGCGGAATTGAGTTAGCGAGGCGTGTTTAAATGTCAACTCGCGATCAATGTATCATTCGATTTTCGTAGATATAACGTATTCTAGTCCACGTTATAAAAAGCCATTTATATTCATTCGTTCATTTTATGAATATATAAGTTTCAATTATGGCCTATATCTAATACGAGGTACGGGTCTGGACTAACTTAAGATGGTGCGCTAGAAGAGTTTCCATTCGCCCTCGTTGTTAAACCTGATTGTGAATAAATGA
This sequence comes from Allolobophora icterica, assembly GCA_963556255.1. NCBI lineage: Eukaryota > Metazoa > Annelida > Clitellata > Crassiclitellata > Lumbricidae > Allolobophora > Allolobophora icterica. The sequence goes on along the minus strand of OY744602.1, from coordinate 74,864,378 downwards.
ATTGATGATACAAGACTAACAGGTATAGATGTTGCAACCATAAATCTTAGACTGGCTGCCAGTTGAGCAAAGAAACCAGGTTAAGATCTGTATTTTTGTCCACAGGATGTTAAATGTAAATCAGCCTTCCTTCCGTCCTTCCTTCCTTCCTTCCTTCCTGCCTTCCTTCCTTCATTCCTGCAAATCTGTCGGTTCTATAGCAGAAATGTTTCTACTCTCTGTCTGACGAAATCTATCTATCAGACTGCAGACTCTCTCTCTGTAGAAACGTCTTTATTGTCATTCAGTAGAGCGTCACTTTATACGGTTACAGCGTTCACTTGCAGATGATTGTTCAATCACACAGACGGTGAGATGACTACGAGATTGACTTCTTAAGATGAAGGCCTATATATTGTCTACTTTACACTAGACAAGTCAGCCTAATGCAGAATGCGCAGTCTAAGCTGTTGTCGTTCCTGTCTGTACCACTGATCACTGAACGACCTCCAGACTGACTCTGCCTGACTGTCCCTCAACCTATCTACAGACTTCATATATCTTAAGACCTGCAGAGCTCTTTGGTAAAGGTGTACTTCTGATTGGTCCAGCAAGCCATAACCTTTCTACCTTAGATTCTTAGATTTACATTAGCTAAGCTATAGGGAGCCTACTGGAAGGTTGTCCTTAGTCAAATCTATCTAAATCTATTGACGAATAGAAAACCTATCCTGATGCTGATGGATCACGTTCTAGAAGCTTCTCCAGCTGTTGAATCATTTATCTTCTTGACTAGAAGTTTGGACTGGTGGATGCAGTTAATCTTAATCTAAAGATGTCATCACAAGATGCTATTTCTGTCTCTGTAGGAGCCTCGATGTCTAGACACTTAGGCCTATCTGTACTTTTCAGTGTTAACTGTTAACTACTAAAGAAGATTATTATTATAATTACTTTACATAGGTGAATGAACTCTGTTATACACGGTGGTTCAATAAAAAGTAAGCCAAACTTTTTATTTCATATAAGTACTTCTAGCATGAAAACAGTATTTAATATTTGTGAGAAAAATCTCTCAGGAGTATGGTTTGATTATTTAATTAAAGAAGATGTTCAAAATGTCTTCCTTCTGCTTGCATGCAATCCTGGAGGCGCTGGCGCCATTGGGCAACAGCATCGTCGATTATCCTCTGATCCAGACCATACCACTCCTGCCAATACCAATGACGCGGTCGACTGACCCTGTAACACTAATTTTTCTAAGCAATTTATCTAATCCGCTTCTGGTCCAATGTTTTTCTGGAAACTCTCGTAGAAATTGACGGCTGCTGTAATTCTTGGATTCCCTCAAACCTTTTATCATGAGTAAATCTTCTTTACTGAAAGGCATTTTTTCGGAAATTGCTAGTTTCTTTTTTATGTTTTCTATCGTATTATCGTCTGCTTTTTAGTAGGAAATAAAACCGGAAGTCATTAAAATAAAATAAAAATAAGTATGTGCATATTTTCATTTTGAAAATATTATTAATAAAATATAGTTCAAGTTTTAATATTTGTATATAAAGTTTGGCTTACTTTTCATTGAACCACCGTGTAGTTCTTTGCTGTCTATGAGGTCCAAACATAAGACGCACCTTTTTCAACTCGTTTACAAACCGCAGCCTCATTCACTGGTTTACTGACCAAATGAATTTCGACGGCCGGTTTCACGAAATAGAGTATCCCCCATACATGCGTATCCCCCTTATCGAAATGGAGTATTCGGTTTAGTTTGCATTTTTGGCGGTTTCTAAGTGTATTCAGTCGTACTGTTTGGATTTATTGCACACATAAAATTTTTGAATTGCGTATCTTTAGTTTGTACGTCGACCTGAAATCAATTTACTTTGTTTTTGGTGATTTTGACTGGAATTTCGTCGAGGCTGTCGTGATGCGTATGACGAGGGGGGATAGAATGGTTCATCCCACCGGATACTCTAAACCGGTTTATTCCATCCGGGGGGATACGCTTTAGGGGGGATAGAATATCTCGGGACACCGGCCATATCCAGCGGATCATGATTCTCCACTACGACTTCAAAACTCAATTTCTCATTAGCTTTCAAGACTTTGGATATCTAACAGCTCTTCACCTGGCGACTGACTAACCGCATCTCTGATTCGCATATATCTGTGTGAACTTGCGCACGAGACGCCTCAGAACACATCTAACGTATACACTATACACCTAATCCGACCCTATTACATTCCCAGGCTTTTTAGGCACACTTATTCTAAGCGAGCTCTACCTGTTGCGCTGCTACTGCTGCAGTAATCTCTGCCCCAACGAGAACATATGAAGCTTACCAAGTTAACCTTGCCAGATCCCAAAATTCATGTGCAAAGACACCGAGTTTGTCATCCTTTCATCCCCGAGCCTCTTCCCTAACTGTTGACCCTAGCTTCCCATCCTGCAGCCTTACAAATGCCTTCCTAAGTGAACAGTCTCCAATTCTCTATCCGTCCTGTTCGTTGTCCTCGCGCTCCGCAGTCGACCCACAGCCACCCTGTCCAAAGGTCCAGATCCCGTAATTTTTATTCCGGATATTTCTATAGCGCCTCTCGAAGTCTACTACTACTCAGAGGCGCTCCCGACTACAGCATTTGATACTGTGCTGGAATTTTCACGCCGAAGCGCCACGAGCAATTGCGAGTGAAGGACTTGCCCAAGGTCCGTACGCAGCGGCTAGAGTGGGATTCGAACCTGCAACCCTCCAGTCACAAGGCGCCGAACTTACCATTGAGCCACCACGCCCCACCGCGTGGTGGCGTGGTGGGGCGTGGTGGCTCAGACCTTTCCCTCATTGCCTCATAGTAATGGATGGAAACCTGATGTGCCTTCTAAAAGTCAAAGCCCATAACTTCTATGTCGCTCGCATGTAGTGCGTGACACTTCTGTGTCCAGTAATATCTATGGTGTCATTCGCTCCGGTCAATTGTCCTGTTGGTTTATTCAATACAAGCCTTTTACGTCTGTCTGGATCTGTTTGCCTGTATCTGTGCCTGTAATTGTGTCTGTGTCCTATGATTGCCTTCTGACTGTCTGTATCTGTGTCTATTTATAAAATGCCTGTGATTGTGACTGTCTGTCGTGCTTCTCTGTGTCCTGCTGTGTTACGACCATACTCTATTATGTTGCAGCTTCTCTGTGCCCTTGCATGTTTTCGTCTGTCTTGTTCTTAGTCGTCTTGTCTGTGTGCCTGAGTCCGTCGTTTCTCCTTCCACTCGATCACGCAATATTGCATACGCGATGATTGGATTTCTAGCGTAATTCGCAGACGAGGCTCGGCTGCTGTCCAGTCCATTGGCTGTCCCTCGAAAGCATCCGCCCTCGGCTGACCAGAACTCCTCGACGTCATTCTGTCTCAGTCCTTACATTCCGACCGGCCCTTCCCTCTTTCCCGTGGAAGTGCATGTGTCTCCTAGAAACATAACTATTCTCGACTGAGAGATCTCCGTTTTTAAACATCGACGTGCCTGTAAGTGCCTGCCGGTATGGGCTGTTTCCAAACTTCTCTCGTAAGTCACAAACATAAAGAAATTTCAAGACGGAGTTGTATTATATTGCATTGTATCTGCACATTTGTAAAGCGACTCTCACAGTGTTCGCTAATCAGAGAGGAGTGTTGGTTTCCATGCGCATCAGAAATATTCTTTGCAATGCGCTATATAAATACTGAAGTATTAACATTAAAATAACGGAATACACTCGGAGGCGATCTATTTCAACACCGACAGAGTCTTCCTATTAATTTTGTCGACAAACTGCAGACTGTGTCTATGACATTTTCCGAAAGACCTTCCTACATCCGTCGTCTGTTTTCAGTAGAACATTTGTTCCATTAAGACACGTAGGCCACGGGTTAGTCTCGTCTGTTCTAATTACTTTCTTGATTTCCTTTACCCGAAGCCATTTAAGTATATGATTTCATTCCTCTTACTTATCACCAACCCATGCATCTCTCCTCTCCTCTCCTTTCCGCTCCTCTCCTCTAATTTCCTCTGCTATCTTCCCCTTTTGCCTTGCCTAGATTCTCCGCTCGTGTCCTCTCCTCCTCTCTCCTATTTATATAAATGTATAGCTTTTGAGTGTTTCCATTTCATGTCACCTGTCTTCCAATCTCCAAACACTGTCGACTTAAAACAGGTTAAGTCTACAATGTAAGACTTCCATTAATGGCTGCTTGACGCTTTAACAGCTTCAACAGACACACAGTTTCAGCATCAAACTATAATTGGATACATGGAAATGAAATAATATGCACTCGCCAAATATAGTCAGTTCACCACCCTCTTAGTCCGTCTTACACGGTTTACACTGTTGTGTTGTCTCATGCGGTTGTCGGTCCTAATTGGTGCCTGGAACGAATCAACCGTTTGACTACTCGCGCATCTCTGAACTTAGCTTCATGTCGAATGTTATTGAAAAACAGTGGATTGCCAGATTTTGCCAAGCCTGGAATCGCACAGCCTCTAACCATAACTACCTCCATGATTCATAAAAGCTCACTCTACTGTTCCGTTGAGACTCTGACTTCTAAGACGCAACCATGACATACATCCGCGAATTGTGTATCAAGACGGGAAGTTGTGCAAAGCAAACCTCACTCTTTACTACAGAACGTCTTCAGCGTACTGCATTTAAACGACTTGTTATAATTGTGTGTAGTTTTTCAAATTAGTTTCTTTTGTCTTACGTAATTGTGGACCTACATTTGGTAAATTCTCATAAATTATATTGATTTATCAAATAATTAGGAATGAAGGTGTAATATTTCAAAAGATTCATGATTTAATACTTAAGAATAAGGTATATTCAGTATTTATGATGTTCGATAGTGTAGTGGATAGCGTGATGGACTGTCAATCGAGAATTAATGGTTCAAATTCAGGGCAGAAATTTGATTCGAGGTTTCTGCTCCGCATGCGCCCCCCCTGGCCGACTCAGCTATAATGAATACACTGACAGTACACTGTCGGTGGGAAGATGAGACAATGAGGGAAAGGTCTGGCCACCAACCCTCATACGCCGAGGCTAAGAAAATGAAATCGCTAACACTTCATACCCAAGGCTGCCTCGGGGCTAGTTTAAATGACTTCTTCTTCTATAATGTCTGAAATAGGTAAAATATTTATAATAATCAGTAAGTTTATATCTCTTCAAATTCCCTGATTTGCTACGTATAAGTTTAAATGTGAAAATGCAGTTCCACCTGTTTCGTTAAGCCGAGAATGTTCGACAAAGAATTGGAACATCATTTCAAGGACCTTTGCTCAAGTCGTAGAAACTGACAAAATACAATGTCTCGAAAGATGTTATACTTGAGCGCTTTTTCTTCAGGTTTAACTACTTTTATGTGACGCTGGCATCAAATCTCCACACGCGCTTCACACACACACACACACACACACACACACACACACACACACACACACACACACACACACACACACACACACACACACACACACACACACACACACACACACACACACACACACACACACACACACACACACACACACACACACACACACACACACACACACACACACACACACACACACACACACACACACACACACACACACACACACACACGCGCGCGCGCACACACGCACACACGCACACACACACACACACACACACAAACACACACAAACACACACACAAACACACACACAGGCATACATACAGGCAACAGAGATGCACAGCGCCATGTTGTTGGGCAGCCATAGGCGTATGGGTCTATATCTCATTTGAACTTTGAAAGAGGTTTTTCATAACGCCTGTCGCCCATTAGACCTTCACCGGCGCAGTCCTCCATCGTCCCCTCTGCACATCGTCCATCGATGTGATTATGTGTTTCAGCTTCGAACGCACAAGATATAAATCTACGGACCGTACGTCCGTCCAACAGTCTGTCTACACGTCCCACTGCCTGTCCGTCTGCCTCCTGTCCACGGGGGGGAGGGGGAGTGGCATCTAATAGTGGCGCCGCCTGGTGGTCGCCATCTTGTTTCTGGCGACAGAAAATATAGAAAATATGACGGATCTGCGATCGAGTGGATTAAAGACGACGAACGAACGAAAGAACGAACGATTGTCAGAGAAGAATCGACGCAGCCGAAGTTTTTCTTGATCAAGTCGGACGACGACAGTCAAGTAATATAATAGAAGTCAAACATTGGCCGCCGCCGACGACGACGACGACGACGCCCCTCCCCCGTCGCGGCTGCTGCTGCAGAAGGGCATTGATGACGGAGAGGAAGATGACTTGGAGGTGTCAGTCAGTGCTGCTCCGATGACATCCATACGCAGACGTATTTGTAAACACAGGGTTTGTCGGTGCAAGGTATTTCTCAAGGCAGAAATTAGTTCCATTTTAGAGCAGCGTGTACACGTGTACGACGAAAGCGGGAGTGGAGGAGGAGGTGGAGAGACGACGTCATGAGACCATCGATGGTAGAGAACAGGACCCCTCCCGAGGAACCAGAATGAGGTCAAAGGGGAGGGGGGTTGAGGCGAAGAGGATAAGGTTCGTTCGCTATTTTTGCTTGGTGACAGCTTGAAAACCTCATCCGTCATCTTAAGATGCGTCGCTCCGACCAGGCTCTCATTTCGCACTAAATGTTTGCTCATGCGGAAACTAAAGCTGACGCCAGCCTCTCATCGTCCAGTTCACAAATTGCTACAGCAGCAGCAGCAGCAGCAGCAGCAGCAGCAGCAGCAGCAGCAGCAGCAGCAGCAAGGACCCTTTCTCCGCCTCTTCCTCCATCCCCTACCCTCCATACAGAGTTCTCTATCGAAGACACTCAGATCTCGTGTGTGTGTGTGTGTGCATATGTAAAGGCATAATGCAAATGAAGCTTCAAAGAATTGACACCAGATACGTCATACTGGTCTTCTCAAAATCTCAGCAACTTCTGCAAAGCGAATTAGTTCACAGTCATAGGCCTACATTATACTTACGTGCACACATGTTTTTGCATGGTCTATATCGTAATTATAATGCAGGCCTACGTATAAAAGTAATGTAAATGAAAGTATCCAAAATTTCTAAGCGCCACACAAATCCCGAGTCGGGAAAATAAGAATATGGTAGGCGGATGACCTAATCGGCGGGAGCAGGTCATGCACTGCGTATCCCCCAATTGCCAGGATTGCTGAGAAGAGGGAAGAATCTGCTAACCTCACTCGCTTGCGCTATATCAAATTAGCACTTTAACGACGAGCTGCATTGGTTTCCCAGTCACTTTTAGTACACTCTCGTCGTTAAAGTGTTGAGGCCCTAGGAGCCAAGTTGTTTGGTCAGTTTCAGTGTCAGGTAAGAATCCCTGGATCCGAGGGCGTGAAGCTGAGCAGACAACATGGTGCTGCGGTGAAAATCGATGGTGATGTACTATATTTAGTACATATATCTTGTGCTTATGTATATATATATAAATATATATATATATAGGCGAAGAACCTGATATCATTACTTATCGTCTTATGTGTATATATATAAGTGTGTGTGTCTGTGTAGGTGTGTAGGTGTGTGTGTGTGTGTGTGTGTGTGTGTGTGCGTGCGTGCGTGCGTGCGTGTGCGTGTACGATCTAATCTAATCTCTGGAAATCTACTGACTTCTGTTGCGCAACATTTGGTCACAGATGACATGTTTGCGATAGATTAAAATATACACGTAGAAGAAGAATAACAAGAGCAGTCCCTTAAGCTAGCCATGAGGCAGCCATGAGTATGAAGTGTTAGCAACTTCATTTGCTCAGCCTCGGCATATGAGGGCGGGTGGCTTGTCCTGTTCGTCGCAGTTTCATCTTCCACGAACTGTACGGTCGGGGTACTCATTATAGCTGCGTTGACATCATAGGGGGCGCATGCGATGCAGAAATCTCGAATGAAGTGTCTGCCCTGGAGGGGATTTGAACCCCCGGCCTCGCGATTGACAGTCCAGCACGCTTACTACCTCACTACCGAGCAATCAGTGTTAGGTTGAATAGATAATGTTGTCTTTAATCATGACCAAATTCAAATGGAAGACATCATTTTGCTGGGCTAGTTAGTTGCTGTTTAACGATGCTGTGTCATGACAAAGATGATTATCGTCGCCCTCCTCTTTAATCCAGGCTTTGGACTGGCACTAACAGAGTACGAGCAGTGGCGGAGTTCTTGCTGGAGTAATATTTTATTCTAAAATATATACGAAGTCATTTGAACCCAGAGCCAGAATAATAACTTGACGGTCGATAACTGCTTACTCTAAAAATCTCAGGAAATCTAATGTCTCCTGTGGCGTCTCAGCTGATTACAGATGGCGTGCCAAACGGGTTCATAGTTCAAGAGGTCAGAAGGCTTTTCGAGAGTGAACCTGTAACGTCGGTAACACATAAATCCAACTAATTCCATTTGATTCGCCAGGTGGTCTGTTTTAGTGTCGCATTTGCTTTCCTCGGGAAACATCTTCTGGTATTCATGAAAGTCAGGAATTGAGTAAGGAAGAAAAAAGGACACATTCGTTGCTTCGATGGTGAAAGCCAGACGATTTAATCAGGAATACGAAATGAATTGTAGAAGAGAAATGAAAACACAAGTTCCAGCTATGTGCACGCCTACGTTTTTATGCTTTCAATTTACAGAAGCTTAGTATGAAATGCTGCACACGTTCCTCCGTTCATCCATAGTCCATCCGTCCATCCTCTTTCCTCTGAGAACTTTATATTGATTTATCACGATTCTCAGCAATGAATATGTAAGTAAGTAGTGCATTGTTGACACGTCATATGTCTGTCTGGGAATCGTAAGCATGTTTGGCAGACAGCAAAGGAATGGTGGTACAAATAGGTATTGGTGTGAGTAACTCAGCATCAGCAACTAAGCATCGGCCATCGTGCTCAAAATGGCCGGTAGTTGCTGAATCCATATCGGGAGGATTCAGACGATTCTTGGAGAGACGATCGGTCTTGTGTAGATGAACGCAGAAATCTAGATGGCTTGTGATGCTGTAAGTAATCGTAATCGTGATCTCCAAACTTCTAAAGCGCCACTCGAAAGCCAATCGTAGGGCACCAGCCTACTCAAGAGCGCTTCACGACGACATCTTATGAGCAGGTTGACTAATTGAGGAGATGTTGCGTATAGGGATAGTTATCTTGTTAGAGATTCTGACCTGATAGGCAGCCAATGTGGCAGTCAGTACAGAAGTGACGTGATAACATCGGACTGATCCTTGCCACTAGTCGGGCCAACAATGAATACAGGCAGATCTATGTAGCCTACATGTAAATAAGCGGATTTTGATGCTATACCTTCCCTAGAGTAACATTACTGGCGTCTGATCTCCCTCGGCAATGACCGTTAGTTTATCGAAAACAATATAGAGTGCTTATGTAAGCTATTAAATATTTCTAGACAATACATGTTGCATATAAACAATTAATTACAGGGTTGGACGCCTGTTTCAAAGGGAAATCATCGGCCACGAGTCTGATCTGCTTGCTTCCCTCCCTATGCAGACGCATCGAATTACTTATCTCGACAGGAACGATAAAAATATCGCAACGGCTGTTATGGGTGTAATACAGTTTCTCGCTTTCTGACATTAAATATGACTCTAGAATTCACAGATGTCGCCACAATCTAGGGCGGCGCCTTGCATGGCTGCCAAACCGTGTGTTTAGTTAAGATTTGATTCTACTGTCATGTTTCAATGTAATCTAACTGCGTTTGTCAGTATGAATTAATAAAGATTTTTTTGCCCCAAGGCATAGATGTTAAAAACGTTTTTTTCGTTTTTTATTTTTTTCCAAAAAACGTCGTTTTTTTCGTTTTTTATTTCTCTTGTCGTTTTCTTCCGTTTTTTATTTCTTATATGCAACTTTATTATTTATTTACTGTCTGTTAATTTTTTCATTTTCTGTTTAATTTTGTCTGATGTCCCTTACGTTGTCTCCGTTCTTTCAAGATTCAGCTAATTTACGTCACTAATTACGTCATCATTTGAGAAATAAATAGGCCTACTTTGTGAAATAGCACAGTACAAGAAATAAAATTTTACAAAGTTATTTCATAGTTATCTAAAATGCTAAAAGAAAAGAGTGCGGAATGGATTAACGTTACTTTAGTTTTTAATTGTGTTCGTTTAGTTTAGATATACTTACTTACTTACTTACTTTGATAATCTATGCCTACAAACTTTAGTTTTTAATTGTGTTAGTTTAGTTTAGATATACTTACTTACTTACTTACTTTGATAAACGAGGAAGACAAAATCTCAACATTGGCTAAATTGAAATGCATTTACTGTGAGAAAGCTTACACTATATAATCTATACCTACAAACTTTAGTTTTTAATTGTGTTAGTTTAGTCAGCATGGACTTATGTGGACTTATTTTTACAATTTAAATTTGAAAGATTTCAATATTTTTAATTTCTTAATTTCTTATTAAACCAAACCTATAGGAAATAAAATAATTGTTGTAGAATGATGTTATTTAGTGTTTACTAATAAAGTTGTGCTATTTGCTGATTAAATTATGTAAACAAGGTGTTTAATTTTAAATTGCAGTAGGGCCTACAAGGTGCGAGAAAGTCAAATTATTTTCTTTTGTCGTTTTTTCCGTTTTTTTCTTGTTTTTTATTTTTTCTAAAAAACGACGTTTTTCCGTTTTTTATTTAGTTTCTATTGTTTTTAACAACTATGCCCCAAGGTACATATTATCCCTCGGGGGCTTAGATATTAATTTGTTGGTATGTTATTTCTAGGAAATCAGGCCTCGTCCTCCGCTGAGTCATTGAATGTGCCACGGAATGCAATGGCATTATTATTATTATTATTATTATCATTATTATTATTATTATTATTATTATTATTATTATTATTATTATTATTATTATTATTATTATTATTATTATTATTATTATTATTATTATTATTATTATTATTATTATTAAACGTCAATAGGGAAGAACACTACGTTTAAGAGGTTCGATAAATGTGTGATTTTTGTTGAGACATCATTTACAACATATTAAGTAATGCTAAATTTGACAATAAAACCTAACACAGGTCACATTCGTAAAGATCTCGAGGTTGCAATGCCACATAATTATTTATGGATACATAGATAAAGCTGGAATTTGGATGTATGAAGCGTTTTTCTCAGCAAATGCCCACATGCCCACCTGGGGTCATATAGGACCCGTACTCTCATATGGAACCCTCATAGAGCCAGTATGGGTCCCATGGCATGTTCATAGGTATGCTGACAGGGTATAAAGTCATGGTCCTATGCATTTGCAAGCTAATTGATCTCCTTTGCTTGTTTCGTCTGTGTTCGTGTCAGAAGTCGGCAAACCACACATAGACCTATTTCGTGTAAAGATAAGAACGATCCAAAACATATGTCGTCACTGTTGGACGCAGGAGAGAGATGAGAGAGAGAGAGAGAGAGAGAGAGAGAGAGAGAGAGAGAGAGAGAGAGAGAGAGAGAGAGAGAGAGAGAGAGAGAGAGAGAGAGAGAGAGATGAGAGAGAGAGAGAGAGAGAGAGGAGAGAGAAGAGAGGAGAGAAGAGAGAGAGAGAGAGAGAGGTGCAGGTGAGAAGGAATACGTCAGAGAAGACATCACCCATTCATCTGTACGCAATACTCAAGAACAGATCAGTGTTGCCGTTGACATTAGTAATATCATGTTAGTCCTTGGATCAATCACTAAGTTGATGACTTCTAATGCTCAAAGATCAGTCACCAGTCGCCCACGAAAGACTAGTGGGTTACCTAGAAGTCATTAAAATCTCTTGATAATTATGGCGCGTTAGAAGTTATCTCAGGGACTGTATTTCTGATTGGCAGTCTGCGTTCTATGTTTTCTGGTGTTGTCTTTGTAAACGACCAAAACATCATTCGATTGCAATCAATCCAACTGGATCGATTTGGCAACTGACTGCAAGAATCCAACGATTATTAGTTACTATGTTAATACAAGTTCTATAGCAGGACATCATGCTGAAACTGGTAAATATACGATCGCATTCTATCCCACAGTATCTTGTACACTAAACGACTTGGGTAGCCTTATAACACCCAATAGTACATGCATAAATACCATGTAACGGCATAAAACAAGACATCAATTAACAAAGTGTCAATGGTTTTAAAGGCGAATATAGTTGGTAAAGCCCAAATAGAATGTTATCACCTCTTACACCGACAACTGATACTGTGTAAAAGCGCCGTAGAAGTAGTTGGTTAATTACCTACGGCGCCATATAAATTATCGTAATTGTTACTCGTTGTAAATTCGTTTGGCGCCACATCAAGAGAAACGCATCGGAGGCGTATCTGTCGTAACTATGTTACACTGAATGGTATTAGATTACGTTACATCGTAATGTTGAATAGGTTATCACGCGTCTTGAAGAGGTACTTATAAAGCGCAATAACTTAATGAATATTCATATACATAGGCACATGACCACAGGCCATTGAAGAGGTACTTATAAAGCCCTATAAGTCAATGAATATTCATACACATAGGCACGCGACCACAGGTCACATTCGTAAAGATTTCGAGGCAGCAATACCACATAATTATTTATGGATGCATAGATAAAACTGGAATTTGGATGGATGAAGCGTTTTTCTCAACAAAAAACCGAAGCAGTTCGCTTGGCATCGTTGCCCTTCTCTAATAGCATCTGAATATTACATTTGATCACAGATGCAGACGTTTCTCGTAGGCGATCTAATTGAACTACGAACCGCCATCGATCCATTCCTTGCGATTAGGCAGAAGACTGTAGATTATACAGGAGGACAGAAAATAAACAAATAAACAAAACAAGCAAATTATTTTCTTTCGCCTTTCTATTTCTGTCCTTTTCCCTTTTGCCCTTTACCCTTCTCCCCTATTTGTTCATGCAATGCTTTGCGATGTCATCGCCGTCTCCTGATGCCGTCTTTAGCCACTCCTCTTTTCCGATTTCTGCCTCATTCACTCTCATTTTTATTCCCATCTTTCTCATTCCGAGTGTTCCTCCTCTTACTCCTCCTCTTCCTCTTCCTCTTTATCCTATTCCTCCTACTCCTCGGTCCCTCTGCGCGCTCTTCCTTCGTTGTTTCGTGTCCCTCCGTCCAATCGGACTTGCATCTCACAGCGTCCTAATGGAAGCGACGGCTACAGGAAAGATGCTATCGCAAGAAAATAAGTTGTCTGCACGCGAGGAGGCAACGAGGTCAGTGAGCGAGAGATGGCGACATTCTGAGGTTTGGACGAACGGACACGGTGGCTAGTAGTGGTCAACTTCAATCACAGGAAAGGTCAGCTCAGTCGAAAACACCCTTGCCATCATGCAACGATAACACTTCAACGTTCAGCCTTAACCCATAAGACAAGGCGATGTATGCCTGTATATAGACAAACAGCGCCAAGACGTGAGAGCTAGTTAAGATAATATACGACTCTAGGTAATTCGTATGTATGTGTGTGTTCTATATATTCAGGTAACCTAGTATATTCCTATATGTCCTATATTCAGGTAACCTAATGAAAAGGCAAAGAGCTGTGATTTAACACAGCTAAGTTACTTCGATTATAAAGTCGACGAAGATGCGGTCAGTTGCAGCAACATGATAAACACATTAAACAATAGCAACCATACAACAGGTGCACCATCGGTTGGTGCATTTTGCCAGAGTTCGATTGGGGCCATTTTGGGGGCCTTGCCATTTCAATCATACAAGAGCTCAACCTGGCCCATAAAATGCAGCATTATAGAAATATTGAATAGGTCGATTGTGGCGACAATCATTGTCAATGGTAGTTGTTTGGCAGTTTGCATTTAGAATATATATGTATATAACGCATATGCCTATTTCGAATATATAATTTCTTTCTGTTCTATAGAAACCAAGAGCGCTAAAATCGCGTTAGACACCAGCGCGATAGAAGTTACTCATCATAGTATATGATGGCATTGTCTGACAATAATTGCAAATTTACTTTCCAGTTTGCAAGAAGCTCGGAGCTCCAGACTTGCATCTATAAGTTGGCCAATTAATACATCATCATACATAATATTACACAATAATACATAATATTACACACTAAAACATAATATTACATCTCAGCGATATCGCAGACCATCAGCGCTCTAGAATTTTCGGAACTGAATTTCCACATTCATATACGTTGAAGCGGCAATAAATAAATCCAAAAAATAAAAGAGGTATAAATTGAAAATACTTTGAAGAATAATATTAATTGAGTTTATATTGACTCTCACTTGGGTGGTAGGAGCATATCATAATTGCAATTGGATATTTATGTAGCGTAATATCCCGGAACCAGTTTGGCTTGGAACGGGTTTGAAGTCAAAACCTTTATCCATTTTGCTATCGTGCTGTAGGATCTGTTTGATATAATTTTTCACGCAATCGACAGTGACCACAAACGTCATTCCAAACCCATCTATTTCACTTAATTTTATTTGCTGATAATGTCTTAACTCGTAAATCGTTGGTTGTTTTGATTGAGTCTGTCGGTAGAGAATTTAATCGGTTGCTGACTGGTTTCGAGGAAATTTGAATTTACACAAGTTCACTTCATACTATATTGATCGCATGAGAGATATATTACCCGTTAGTGAATTAGAATTGTTGCCAAAACTATGCATGAAATGAACGCTGTTCATTAAGATATATATCTTAAAAATTAACTCCATGTTTGTGTTCGTGTGCCAATATTTTGTAGCATGAACTGTTGGCTTTGAAGACTACTTGCAAACTATTTCCAACCATAGTTCACACGTCGTTAAAATTCAAGGAAATTAGTACAGGAAATTAGCTCGCGCTAACACTTGGGTGTTTAATATCGAATGCATTAAATGTGCTGGACTCTCAGTATAGAACGTATTGACAGTGAACAATAGTATGCTGCCACATTCGACATTGCTTAAGAAGAAGATGCGATAGATTTCATAAAGAACTATTTGATTGCAAATTCTTTAAACTTCGGGTTCCATACCACAGCTCAGGGCAAACGTGGAAACAGTTATGTTCCAACGAAATTTGTCAAGTAGGACGAGAGAGACAGAGATACCGAGACAGAGACAGACAGACAGAGACAGGGACAAAGCTGAGTCTATTTGGGCGCGGATCAGTCACCCTAGTACATCAATGTACAGAATAAAATATTCCTACCACAAGCAGATATTCGATCAGTAAGAAAACAAAGGAGGAATGTGGCCTACGACGAGGAGAGACATTCCTGCCAAACTAACACCTGCACTGCGTCACCTCGGCGTCTGATGCCCCTAGTGGTTTATGCAGTTCAGGTGTCAGAGCATATCGAAACGTAGTCATACTGGCCCAAGAACAGTAACGTCAACTGCTGAGATGTCAAATCAAATCATAAGGCAAAAAATCAGGTGATTAACACATGGCTGTGACTTGAGGTTAATCATACACGTGTGTCTACTAAATGTGGATAATATACAATCATGGAATCATAATGGTTATTTAAGAACAATGGCTACAGACCTTGGTCGTCCGGTGGCTCCATCCCGCGGCAAAGACCGACAACCAAGACAGAGACAACGACGAGGGCGACGACGCAAGTCCACCTCATCGTTCGAGAATCTCCTTTTCCCTGCGGCATCATCACCGTCATCATCATCGGATACAGCAGCAGGATGACCAGCAGCAGCAGCAGTAGATATGTACCGTCAGCGTCTTTCGTTGTGCGGTTCCGGTTGATCAGGCTCCTGCCTCAGCAGCCTCCGTCTGTCGCTGGCCTCTCCTGCCTCCTCACTAACGCCTGCACTGGGCTGCTGCGTCGACTACGACAACGCCGACGATGACTATGGATGCTGGTGGAGATGCTGTAACAATCCGCTCAACCGATGGAAGAACGTTTGCACGAGCATCTGTAATAGCACCAGCAGCAGCAGTAGCAGGAGAAGGAGCGGCGGCGGCGGCGGCGGCGATGGATGGAGGCTGAGGCAGGGGCTGATGAGGCTGCGACCGACCGATGGATGCTGCTGAGGAGGCTGTGCTGGATACAGCTGCAGCAGCTGTGATGACGTCTAGGCTTTCGGAGAAGGCATTGGCCAGCTGCTGCTGCTGCTGCTCTGGAAGCAGCAGCTGATGTGGTCGGTTGGGGCGGGGGGTGGCCTGGCCAATCCGATGTGCACTCTGAGTTCCGCTTTGTTGATTGCCTGTGGAGGGAGAGAGGGAGTGAGGGAGTGAGGGACGGAGGGAGTGAGAGAGGGGTCTTGTGGGATGTCGACAGTCGAACGAATTCAATCTACTCTGTCGTCGTCGTTCCGCTCAAGACCAAGACGCCTGAAACGACGACGACGATGATAATGACGGTGATAATGACTACTACTACCACTGCTGCTGCTACTACTACTACTACTACTACTACTACTACTACTACTACTACTACTACTACTACTACTACTACTACTACTACTACTACTACTACTACTACTACTACTATTACTACTACTACTACTACTACTACTACTACTACTACTACTACTACTACTACTACTACTACTACTACTACTACTACTACTACTACTACTACTACTACTACTACTACTACTACAACTACTTGACTTACTATTACGACTACTGCTGCTGCTAATGCTGCTGCTTTTACTAATAAAGACGACAGTGAACAAAACGTATCCCATACTGCACCACGTCTCTGAAACGGTCTTGCCCGTGAATTTCGCAGATGCCGTGTAATGTGCTGTAATGCAGGGTGAGAATTGTCGAGGGGGTTTGGGGGTTCAATCACCTAGACTTTCTTAGAGCCCCCAGTTAAGACTTCATTCCACACTGCAGGGAGTCGTTTTCAACCCTTCCCCCAGTTGTAATAGTGGGATTATATTGTGCATATTTTAGCATTTTCTTTCACAGTTCACTTTGTGGGTTACTAATAAGCAATGCTGTGGTTTATTGTGACAGGGGCCCGTAGAGTAATGGATAACACACTGGCGTGAAGAGCAGTAGGTACCAAGATCGAACCCCGTAGACACCCGCAAGGTTTATTCAGCCTTCCACTCGCTAGGTGGTGGCGGTGGTTAAATGAATAGTAGGTCTTGATTGGCGCCGTATTTTGGCTGCCGCATAAACAGTTACATTCGACTCCTGTAAAACTGTTATCATGTGCTTCTACTGTATAGATGTATGTAAAGCGCCCTGCGTGGCTGCCGTTTCTACTATGTATGTTCACTGTACAGCGCAGTGCGTTTGCAGGCGCTTAATTAAAGAAAAGATTATTATTATTATTATTATTATTATTATTATTATTATTATTATTATTATTATTATTATTATTATTATTATTATTATTACTATTATTATTATTTGTGACCATGTGAATTGTATACTAATAAATTTGGTGATGCCATAACTTTAAGGAGTTAAGCATTCTATTGCATTTTTGAATTTTCTTAGTTTGCAAAACACGGATAAAATATTCAACTCCACACGGATCAAGCTCATCAAAGTCTAACCCCAAGTCTTTTTACTACAATTCTCACACTGATTAACCGACAGACTATTTACGAATGCATGTCCTCTATAGACCTCTATAGACCTCCATAGACCTCCATGGACCTCTATAGACTTTTATGCACCTCTATAGGCCTCCATAAACCTTTATAGACCTCCATTTACCAGTCTTGTTGTCCTCGAGACCAAGGTCTTGGTCTCGAGTGCACTAGAGTTCGTTTTTAAAAGTCTTGGTCTTGGTCTTGGTCTTGAGGTTCAAGGTCTTGGTCTTGGTCTTGGTCTTGAGGTTCAAGGTCTTGGTCTTGGTCTTGAGGTTCAAGGTCTTGGTCTTGGTTTTGCAAGACCAAGACCAAGACTTTTGACAATATAAAGATGAATTTATTGAGCCTATTGAATAATGCCATTATTCCAGGCAGGCAAGGAACTCATTCGAAAGGCAATATAAAACGTTGTAGCTGCATTATTTTGCTTCACGACAATACTAACAACGACATCGATAACGACAACGACGATGACGATTATGATGATGATGACTACGACCATGTCGATGATGATACTATAATACATATCTAGAGACTGAATTTATTTCTAGGTCTAATGAGATTTCATGTGGTACCCTGGGCATACCGGATTTCTCGAGACATCAACCAAAGTCGATCTTCAACTGACTCGCATGCTGACTGCACTCGTTCTCAATTCCATTCGAGATTCGATCAAAGAAATAAGTGATTCATACGCTGATCCTAACTGACCTCGGGGCCACGTTGGGCCAATAGCTGGTCGGTCATCAGTTGCAGACAGTGGTACGACGTGGGTCAGCCATGGGCCCAGCCGATGTGAATGACTGAGCCGTGGTAGGGCTTACGCAGAGACTGGCGCCAAGCCAAGGTCTGTTAGCAGACGACTGACGCCATCAAGATCGTATACGAGGATGCTCCCTGGAAAGCGCTGCGTCTTTGTCATTTTGTCACACAGAGCTTCGAGTGAAGTTAGAGCAACTGCAGCAGCAGCAGCAGCAGCAGCAGCTCTTGCCTGGCTAATGGACTTGCGCGGTTGATGGATGGGAGGCTTGTTAGATCCGTTTAAAAGCATCCAGTCGCAAAGACTGACGTGTCCTCCTTATACTTACGATGGCGTAAAAACAGTCCAATGTCAATGTCCTATTATTGCAAACGCACGTAAATGTGAAATATAAGCCTTCTTCTCCCAGATATATACAAGCACGCGTATATATATAGTTATATACATATATATGCATATATATATAATCAGTTGAGTCTCTCTGTGTCTGTTTCTTTCTCTAAGTGACACCATGTCCCGTATATACATAGACGCGTATAAACTTTTCATCTTACACTGGAGCATTAGTCACAACCTTTAACCTTCGCAACCGCCTTCGCTTGGCAGGCGATCTATTCTGTAGCGCACTACATGGTAAACCAACGATTGCGGGTTAGAGTCTACTCCGTGTAACGACCCGAGACAAGTTGTTCGAGTACGCCTGTCTTCCGCCTTCAATTCAGACTTACTGTTTGTTAGCCGCAGTGCGTTTGCAGGCGGAGTATTAAAGTCCATACTTACTTACTTACCATTGCAATAGATATATACATTAAATAGACATGGTCTTCTTTTTCTTCATTTCTTCAGCTTTACATTCGTCTCATAATCAGCAGGAGTTTGGAATTAACTGCGCGTTTAACAGGCCACGCGTATAAGAGGAAGGGAAGTGACGTCACACGTGACTAACTTGTAGGCTTATGCAAAGGTGAATGCTTAAACAATCCATTGGCAGTTAGTACACGTGAGTTCTGGTTTTCGTCCTGGGTGATGGGAGGGGCAGGGGCTTCTATCCCTATTCGGGGTGGGCGCAAGTTGAGCCTAGTGAAAAACAGGGGGGAAGTATTTCTTTTCAATTTTTATCACACTCCCTACAAGTTACAGTCTTACAGAGTCTTTGCTCACAGTTCTGTGCAGGGCCTGCTACGTAGGGGGGGAGGGGAAGGAAGCAGACTGCTTCCAATTTGTGCCAGAGGGAAAGTTCCCCCTCCAGTGAAATGGATGTTTCTGTTCCACTGACAGTACTGACTCAGGCCAGCAAAATGCTTTGTCCTGCAACATCCAAGGACTGAACATTTTAGATTACCTCCCACAAATTACACCTATGCTTAGTTTACAGTGTCTAAGCAGTGTTATAGTGTATCATTATTACTTGTTTTTCTTTAGCTATTGACCATTATGTTCCGCTATTTTTCTGTTGATGTAGGATGCCAAGAAAGCTTACAAATTGAAAAAAGCGTTCATAATCCTGTTGATTAAGAAAACTAGTTGGTCAATGCTACAATAATTGTCGTGTTGTGCAGTGAAAATGGGATTATCAATCTTGATAATATATTCCAGCAAAATAATTGACGGCTGGGTAACACTGCAATAGGCAGGGAAGGAGCCTGTTGCCACTGCATTACACCATTCATAATGCAGTCTTTAAAATCCCCATATATTTGCTAAGCAGTGTCCCATATTGCCCAGTATTTTAACATGCGTCCCATATTTTGGAAATTTTGTCCCATGTATAGTGCAGTCTGTCCCATAACATTTTTATATTGCACTGGGAGCCCTACAGAAATTAATTCAACAGTTCAGTTGAACTAAAATGTATAGTTTCCCAAAACCAGTTTTCTTTCTCCAAAAATGCGCTAAAACTCACCTACGGCAATGTAGAATTCAAAGAAAATTTCGGGGAGGACCCCGGACCCCTCCGCTTCAAGGGGAGGGAAGGGGAAGGCAGGAATGGTACAGGAGTGGTAAAGGGAGAGGGGATAAGGGGTGAGGGATGAGGTGGGAGGGGTAGAGGAGGAAGGCGAAGTATGGAAGGGCTTTACAGTAAGTCGGGATTGCTCCCAGCTTATAGGGGTTCCGTGAAAGAGGGGGAAGGAGAGGGATTGAGCCCGGTTGTTTAGGGGGGATAGAAGCCACTGGGGGGCGCTTTAGAAGTAGACTGCATGCTCTCGTTCTATTCGCGAAATAAATAAGCGAAGGATGAGTTGTGTTAATTATATAATTAAATTTAATTAAATAGCTTACATAAACTTGAGACAGACATTTCATGGTCTGCTTTCCCCTTTGTTGGCATATACAGAGATAAGATGATGGGAATACAGCGAGTTTCAACGACTGGTTCAGACTGCCAGCTACATGTAGAACGTCTTCGTCTGGCTAAAGCTGAGCCCATCCTTTACAATTCTTCTGCGCATTCCCATCGTTGGCTAGATCCCTCCAATAAAGGCTCTAATCCTTCAGCCAGATCAACTCCGTTTCCCCGGATACATCCGTCGCATCTCCGTCTCCTCCATCAAATGGATTCCACTCAGATTTAGGAGTTCATTTCGCATCGCATGCCAATCCGACGAGAACTCCTGCTCCAAATTCCCTCAACCATTCCAGTCACTCTCCCGTTCTTGTCCCTTTCCATCTACCTCGCTCTGTGTGTCTCTCTGTCTGGCTCTTTAGGCCTTCCCTTCGCGTCCACCGGTGGAGCAAGTCCTTCTCCAGCGAGCGAGAAAAGTCGCTAATGAATACAGTCCTAGGCGGAGTAGAAGGCATCCGGCTTTTAGAAATGATATTAGAGGCGACGTGATGAGATTATGTGAGGCGGTACAGAGCTATACGCTATTACGCTGTCTGTCTCCGTCTTGGTTCCTGGCTGTGTCTGTGCATCTGTCTTCATCTCTGTTTTTGTGTCTGCCATTGTCTCAGTCTCTTTTTCTAGCTCTTTCTCTCTCATCCACTGTCTCCCTTCCTCGTTTGCTGTCTTCCCTGAGGAAGGATGGAGGGCTGGAAGAGGTGGAGGGATGGAGTGCTGGAAGGGGTGGAGGAGAAGGGTCCAGTGCGGCTTCATCACCGTCGCATCCTCTTCGGTCTATTTAGAGCAACGTTGGCAGCAGCCATTCCCATCTGCAGCCTCCGTCCGTCGCAGTGATGGAAAGTAGCCCATGGACAAGACAACCGCCAGCAGCAGCAGCAACAGAAGCAGCATCACGCAATGATAGACTTGTCACAAAAGAAGATTCTCGTGTATCTCACTCATCCGCTTACCAAATGTAAATCACCTTTGCAATTACAAGGACAAGGATGGTGATGATGATAATGATGATTCATTCAGAGCATTCATATAGCGCCCTTCAAAATGTCTACTCAGAAGGTCTCCAGACCTGGCGAAAGAGAACAGCTTTAATAAAAAAATCTCCATACCGCTGAGTAGAACCGATGCTTACACACTAGAGGCGAAATCGATGATGGTGATGATGATGATGATGATGATGATGATGATGATGATGATGATGATGATGATGATGATGATGATGATGATGAATTGATGATGATGATGATGATGATGATGATGATGATGATGATGATGATGATGATGATGATGATGATGATGATGATGATGACGATGACGTTGACGGCGATGATAATGAAGAAGAAGAAGAAGAAGAAGTAGAAGAAGAAGAAGAAGAAGAAGAAGAAGAAGATGATGATGATGATGATGATGATGATGATGATGATGATGATGATGATGATGATGATGATGATGATGATGATGATGATGATGATGATGATGATGATGATGATGATGATGATGATGATGATGAAACAGATGAAGAAAAGAAGGAAGAGGAGGATGAGAAGGAAGAACAACAACAAGAACAAGAAACACAATCAGAAACACAAAAAGAAGATCAAGAAGAAGCAACCTTGTAGGTTAAGCTTCTACATGGCGTTGAATAGTATACGCCTTATAGTCGTCTCTCATTCTAATGAGGTCAGCCGATCGCAGAATTCGTCGCTCCTCAACTGACCAAATTAAAGGTCTGCTTCCTACACTCGCACAAAATGTTTACTAACTTGTAGAAAGTTGCTACTCTATGTACACCTGACAGACTGCCGGATAAACCACTCAGGGGTCAGAGGGGTTAAACCATGCATACACGAGGTTCTATCGTCTATATACAATACAACGTGACGTTGCATTGAATATGTATAATCAAGGGAGCTCTGTCAGCAGGGTGCCCCATGAATTTGCGTCTTTTGCAGACTAGTTAATAGGGGTCTGCGGGTATGCCCGTACTCGCGGGTTTACCCGTACCCGACCCATACCCGCGGGTTGGGTACGGGTCGGGTAGTCATTTCATGCGTCGGGTACGGGTAAGGGCATTACGGGTACGGTTACACCCGGTTTTACCCGTACTGACGTGAAGTTTTGAGGTTACTTGTAATAGTGACTTACTTGCTATAACTGGCGGCATTCTGCCTGTGTTGACCTATGTCAACACAATCGTGGGACTTTATCATCTGATCTGATTTTCATTCCCGACATCTCTGAGGTCGCAGACGCCCATCCCCTAATTATCTGAACGAGCATGGGAGTCTAGCAGCTTTAATGCCTTGGCAGTTATTCACATAATATTATCTTCAAATTACAGTTACAAAGTGGTTTTTTTTCCATTAACACAATCGTGGGACTTCATCATCTGATCTGAGATTCAGTCCCAACAATCAGACGTCAGAGGTAAAAAAAAACCCATCCCGTGATTTACTGAACGAGCGTCGGAGTCCATGCGTTGTGTATTCGTTAAAACAGTCTGATGCAGTCAAGGCTAGGCATATTTCACAGCCTGTTATCCTTTTGCATCTGAGAAATACTTAAACTATGCAAAAAGTGGTATTTTACGGCAAACTGCTGGTTATGGGGTGGCTGCATAAAAGTCATCGACTGCTGAGTAGGGTGTCAATGGAACAGAGCAGGATGGAAAGAAAAGATGATTAATGGAGTGGCTTACGGTTGATTAGTTAATTTAAAGATTCTGTGTCAGTGATTTCTTGCACGCACATAACGTCACATCTTTACCCTTTGTAAAGGCAAGCGAAATAAAACGATATTATTATTATTATTTTTTTTTTTTTGCCGCCCGAAGTGTGACCCTCAGGCTTTTAGAGATTATGAACGTGCGTGGTTAAATTGGTTTACTGTGCCTCGTCCTCCCCCATTTGTGCGAATGTGCCCGTGAACGCAACTGCGTTATTATTATTATAATACGAGTTATTATTATTATTATTATTATTATCATCATCATCATCATCATCATCATCATCATCATCATCATCATCATCATCATCATCATCATCATCATCATCAGCATCATCATCAGCATCATCAGCATCATTATCATCATGGTAGGGATTGGGATTATCGGAAGGCCTACTAATAACGTGGCGGGTACTGACGGGTACGGGTATACCACGGGTCGGGTCGAGTAGCAATTTGGAGTACGGGTCGTGTACGGGTACGGGTAACGGTCCTATGTTACAGGTACGAGTCGGGTAGCAAAAATGCTTTACTCGCAGACCTCTACTAGTTAATCTGGGTCTGGATTACACCCAAGTTATTCATGTGGCTAATAAATAGCTAGCTAGACTATCGTCTCATAGAATTGAATGCAACCTAGAAGCCATTCGTTCATGTTTTCGTGCGATTCGGTGAACAATTATGTAAAGAGTGCACAATCGCAACAGCTTCTTTGGTGCTAAGAACCGGTTATTTGTCTGTGCCAATCATATCCAATCGGCTGCTTCTAATCTTAAGAATTAATTACTTCAGACTCGATCAGTCTTTATAGTCTGCGTGGTATGTACTGTAAATATAGACGGAATAGATCAGCCTAAGGTACATCGAATACAGCAAACTATATATATAGTAACTTCGATTAAATATCGAAATCAGCAGCGGGCCAGAACCATGGCTTTGAAGTGGCATCGACTGTTCACTTCGATGAGGTTCTGCGAGCAACCGATCTGCTTCTGATACCTTGAAGCAACGACTTCCACCATCGGGAGTGCCAAGGAGTGCCAGTCGGTGAACATAACAGTAGCCTACGCTTCTTTGAACGCTTCATTCGACTGCCATCATTCCGCATGCTCAACGCAAAACGCACGGACCGAGAACTCAGAATGTGGCGTCAACAGCTGTCAACTTATGATGGGAGGTTGATTGCGAGGCTAAATTGAAAACTAAATATTAGCTTCATATGGACCTGTAGTAAACATCTATTAATTGTGAGATCATATGCCCCTTCTGTACCAGATTTTCTATGATTTTGCGACATTTCAATATCTCACTTTGTCAAGTATTATAACCTGTTCTGAGAAACTTCACGATCTCTGTAGGAACTTCCTATATAATTCAACTAGAAAGTTTTAGCTGTGACGATAGATGATTTTTGAGAGTTGTGTGTTTTAAATATCTGAAAATTTCAAAATCAACTTTCTCAGAAACACAGTTTTTTATTATTGTCATCTTTGAACTCTTAGTTTGATAGTTTGGTGGATATATTGAGATAAAATCTGACACAGTTGCGGTAACATACACAAATTTCTAGGCATCGAGAAACCTCAGAATGCGGTGTGTCATCCTGAGTCTAATAAACGAATATATTATAGATTTGGTATCTTGTGTCCTAGCGGGTCAAATATAATCTGAAATGTAAAATTGCTTAGAGTGCTGCTAATCCCAGATGGAGCCACCTACTGCTTGACTCTGCCTCTAATGACATGCTAGCTGTGATTAACACTCTTCAAAGTCCTGTCTTCTTAATCATAATTATATCTGCTTAAATCCTCTCCGGTGAACATGATATATATATACCCGCATCACTTATTCTGTTGTTTTCTCTCACCTTTACGCACACTTTACCAACTTGTCTTTTGCCGAAAGCTGTTTTCCATCACATTTTAAATCTGCCTTAGTCATATCTTTCCTTAAGGAACCTGTCGAACTTAAGACCCATCTTCAGCCTCAACGATTTTTTAACGTCTCTACCTTACACGGATCAAGAAACACACTAATCATCTCTTATCTTCAGTCTTTACCGATCAGCTTATCGTGAAGGACACTTCGATAAAACTGCTCTGTCCTTTATGATGGACAACATCTTCTCATCTGCTTATACTGGATACCACTTTCTAGAAGCAGAAAAACTTCGATATATTCAGGACTGCTTTATACTGGCGAGCTTCTTACCGTTGCAATCGGTCTCAGCAAGTTGATATTGGTACTGTTCAGTCTCATCCTTCTCTCTGCACAGCGGCTGGTGTCCCTTAGGGCAGGGGTTCTCAAACTTTATTTTTATTGTACCCCCAGGTAAAAAAATCGAGTGTTAGCGTACCCCCAGCAAAGGTACCGTCTGATCAGAAACAATAGCCGAGCGCGAAGTGCCAATCAGACCACACTCCAACGCAGTTTTCCAAATTTATTCCATTGTCAATAACAAAATCATCAACCTTTTTAAATACCATTTCATAAGCAGTTGTCCGACCAGATAAAGGCTCACAGAACAAAAATTCTTCGACGGCCTGTCCATGTTCATATCTTACTTACACCATCAATTGAGCAATGGTTGTAACATCTGTACTCTCATCTAACTGAATCGCCAAAAATTTGCTCTGCTTGATCCTATGAATGAGGATCTTCTTTACTTCAGAATCTAAATTCACCCACTATTCAGCCGTGCTGGAGTCGGGAGCACCTCTGAGTGGTACTCCTTGAAGAGGCGCTATAGATGTCCGTTATGAATGAATGAATCAATAAATCTTGAATGCGTCGGGAAACAGTGCTATTCGACAAAGGAACAATGTCCAGTTTTTGGCAGCATTTGTCTCAGCAGACAAGTCACAATAGCTTTGGCAGCAGGTAATATTGGACTCTCCCCAATCGTGTGCAGTTTCCCTGTTTCAGCTATTCGCAAACTGACCAAATAAGATGCTTCTAGTGCTTGTGAGCTAGCTGCAGTAAACGACTTTAAACTTTTCTTAATTTGTAGCATTTCCATTTTTCTTCGTAGCCTATTGTACTTGCTTGTATAATAATTATTTATTGTGAAAAAATAAATGACGCGGATGTGACGTTTCAACGTTAAAAATATATCATAGACATAGAATAGCTCATCAAAGAAAGATGGGCATTAAATCATAGGAAATTTAAACTTAAAAAAAGGAAGCGCATGGTGGACGTGGAATAGCTAATCAAAGAAAGATGGGCATAGACTCATAGAAAATTTAAAGAAAAAGAAGCGTATGGTTGACGTAGAATAGTGACTTCAGTAGTCAATAGCTAATCAAAGAAACGTGAGAATAAACTCAGAAAATTTCTTATTTTTCAATTTTTTTCGCGTACCCCTAAGCGACACCTGGCGTACCCCTAGGGGTACGCGTACCACCGTTTGAGAACCCCTGCTCTAGCGTTGACCTCGTTGGCACTGTTGTTCCGTTATCAAAAACCGTCAGAACACTTGCGGTGACGCTAATCCAACATTCCCCGCTAATCCACCATTCCAATCCCACATAACAAGCCTTTGCAAATCTTGTTTTTATCATACACGGGCAATGCGTCACAGAAGGTCTGTTCTTACCAAAGACATGTCACAGACCATAGCCGGTTCTCTTGTCTGCTCTCGCCTCGATTATGCCAACTCGGTTTCTGCAGATGTATCAGACCTTGAGATCAGCAGACTTCAACTCATCCAAAATTCTCTGGCTGGCATGATGCTGCGTACAAATTCATTCACTCTGTTCGGTCAGCTGCATTAGCTTCCTGAAAAAGATTCAAACCGGTCTATCTGACCTATAAAATTCTTATAACAAGAACTTCTACCTGTCTTCGATCACCAATATCTCCAATATGGTCATCTTACTTTCTGCAAAACAGTCTGCGATTTTTTGGGTATGGATCTTTTGGTTGAGCCACGATGCAGCAATGTAAGGGACTCTTGTGCATTCCATGTTGCTACTAATAATGCTACCCCTAAGGACTTGGATGGACTACCAGTGTTTCTTCCATACTCAAACTCGTTTTCTTCTCCAAGAATCGCCTCAAAGCTAATTATTTCTCATTAGATTTTAGACATCCGTGGTTAGCTAACTGCTCTTCACCTGGCGACTGACTAACCTCGCCTCAGCTTCACATTTCTGTGCGACTCTGCTCGAGTTACAATCTTCTGTAATAGGCCTATTAATACTAATACTACTGCCACAGTCACTGGCGGCGAGCTTGTTTCACAGGTGGGGGACACGGGACACTTTTGAACTGATGTAGTCAAACAAGAGGTGACCTTTTATAGTGCTTCTTCAAAATTTGGGGAGTCTAGAGTGTGTCCCCCACTTAAAAGTGGGGGTCTTGTCCCCCTCGACCCTCCTGGATCGCCGTCCATGGCTACAGTGCTACTACTACTATTACCACTATTACTACTACTACTACTACTACTACTACTACTACTACTACTACTACTACTACTACTACTACTACTACTACTACTACTACTACTACTACTACTACTACTACTACTACTACTACTACTACTACTACTACTACTACTACTACTACTACTACTACTACTACTACTACTACAACTACTACTACTACTACTACTACTACTACTACTACTACTACTACTACTACTACTAATAATAATAATAATAATAATAATAATAATAATAATAATAATAATAATAATAATAATAATAATAATAATAATAATAATAATAATAATAATAATAATAATAATAATAATAATAATAACAATAATAATAATCAGTGGCGCGGCACGCGGACGCAATTTACGCATTTGCATCTACTTTATTGGCATTTCCGCGTGATCAGCAGAGACAATGATTTTTAGTGACCAAATCATTCAAATGGCATGATGAAAGTTTCACATATGACCTCATGATACTGCGTTCTCAGTGTTGACGCTGAGTGTAAGTGTTTAAGACTTTAAGAGTTTTCGTCTATGTATACTGGTAGGCCTATGTAATGTTCATTTATGCTTCATTATCACATGAATGACGATGACCACTGATTGACGAAAATGGCTGCCATTGTTTTATGTCTGAAATATGTTTGCGACTTTGTGTCCACTTTTTGGTGTCTGATAATAATAATAATAATAATAATAATAATAATAATAATAATAATAATAATAATAATAATAATAATAATAATAATAATAATAATAATAATAATAATAATAATAATAAAACATTATTTCTGTAAATAATTTGGAAGTCCCTGAGGGATCCTGTTTACCTCGGGGCATAAAAAATAATAATATATAGTAGGCAGTAGGCCTAGTAGTAGTAGTAGTTGGTGGTGGTGGTAGGCCCTAGTAATAGTTTAGTAGTAGTAGTAGTAATAATAATAGGCCTATATATAAAATAGGCTATAGGCCTATATAGGACTACGATGCAGTTTGCTTTGCTTTATAATAGAATATGTCGCCGCTGTCGCTGGCAGCGATCGGGGTCATCTGGTGGAACATAATCCGGTGCAGATGTAATGGGCAGTGACGATGGACAGTGGTCAGTTAGGTCAGTATATCAGATTATCTGGCGCTCGATGTGACCGTCCTGTGGCCGTTAAATGCGCCTCAGCAGCTGACAAGAGGTAGAGTCTACGTGTGCAATCACCGCTAATGTGCTCTACTGTCTGAGAATAACGGATTCGGCTTAACATGGTCGTTGGTGGGGATTATGCACAGACCTCGCATTGTTTGACTCTATAAGCTATGCATCTGTGTCGACTTATGTACATTACTAATACATGAGTGATTTGTAAGCATATGATGCCATGTGTCGTCTTTTGCCAAGATTAGTCTGCGCTTAGAGCATCAGAAAGCAAATCCGCTTGCTTCTGCAATCTGCATGGATTATAACTAAATAAGTAAGTATATAGGCCTATATATATATATAGCAACTCTCGTGCAAAATAATGTAGGAATGTAATGGTCGGCGCTCTCTCAGTTTGAAGTTTGAACCATGCGATGGAAATGTCATCCTGTGCGCTGTTATCAAATGCCCAAGTGTTTTTTCTATGTTTTTCTATTAAGTAGTCACAATGTTTTGAATTTTCAGTCATGTAATGAACAGATGATATATTATGTTTCTCTCAGCAGATCGACCGCTCTAACGATTAACATTCTCTAAACGTAAACCTGAATTTTGGGGAACACATTCTCCCATCCCTCAATCACCGATTTCACGCCGCTGCATATAGGCCTTTAGACTAAAAGGTAGGCCTAATAAAGACTAGTGCATGAAAGCATGATGGGGACATAGATCTACATACTTCCTTTGCGCATTCTCCTCAAGCGTCCTGACGGTCACGCTATCGTTGGCCATTATTGGGTTCATAGCTGGCCATCATATGGTTGCTAGCAGTTGGCCGCTATAGCTATATGGTTGCTATAGCCATGGTAGAATGCGGGCCGGATATGAATTCAATGAACGTAGCTGTCAGTATGCACTTTTGGATATAAATACACAGCAACTGAAAAAAACTGAGAATTTCTTGGTTTATGCGACGGCTCTAAGAGCAACGTCATATAATGTAGGACACCTGTTCGAAGCCCGGGCATAATTATATCAATCCTTGGTTCACAAAATATGGTAACACAGAAGGAAACGATACAGCATTCTTTGGAAGTAGACCTGCCTGTAGGCCTACTATACTAATTACACATACTGCATAGTCCACGTTTCCTTATACTATGTGCATTAGGGTGGAGTGAAAAACTTTTTTAAAATAAATGAATTCTAATAGTGGGCAAAAGATGCAACTTGGGTAGAGAAAGAAACACGCCAAATATTTTAAATTTCAAGTGATGTCTTCTGCCCTCTACCGTCGATATCTCGCAGTGGATGTCGTCCAATCTTCTGCGTTAAACCTTCCAAAGCAGAATTCATCATCCTAGGCCTTCCTGATCATATCAAGAAAAGTCCTAACACACCATACACCTATTGTCTAACTCATCGTTTCTTAACCTTCACCTCGGACCCCCCCCCCACCCGTCCGCAATCTTGATATTACTTGTGATCCACATCTCCAACCTCTCGCGCTCCTACTTCGTGCACATTCGTGACCTTCGTCGCATCCGGCCCAAGATCAACCTTAAAACTGCCTCTACCATTGTTACCTCTATTGTTCACTCAAAGCTTGATCACAGCAATTCCCTCTTCCTCAACCTTGAATCCACCCAAATCAAGCGTCTGCAACTTTTCCAAAACTCACTAGCCAGGGCTGTCAGCCTGTCACGAGAACGCCCAAACATCATCATATCACTTCCAACCTCAAACAAATCCATTGATTAAACTAGTGAATGCACTTCAAAGTCCTATCACTAACATACAACTCAATACAATATTCCCAGCCCAAGTACCTACGTGATCTCTTCATCATCCAGGCAACCCGCTCCACCCGATCACCATCCTGTCTAAGTCTTTCTCGATCCCCGGTCACAATTCTTTTGTTGTCAATTATTGAATTGTAGGCCTACAAGAGGTGCTAACTTTCAAATTCAAATATCTCTTAATCATGAAAAACCAATATGTGCACCTTTGCTTGTCAACCCTCGATATTTCGTACGTAAAAATCCAGGAAAATTGGACCCCTCACTCCTCCCCCACCTGCGTACCTACGGTTGACGCACCCCCCCCCCCCAAGACCAGCTGCAGAATGTGTCAGTACCACAGGTCACTGTCTGCACTTTAGGCCAGATTGAAGGATGAGTAATCTATGGACTCACTGCTGAGTTGTGTGATAGTTTAATTAAAGCGTTCAGAGGTAAGGTGGCATAGGCCTACAAGTGACACCTCTCCCACAGTCCAGTGTTTAATCTAGACGTCTTTTGGGGGGGAAATTTCCCCCCCCCCCCAGGATTGAAGTTTCCCCCCCAGAACTCGGCAATATTGTACGGCAGAGACCTTTTTGGGGGGAAATTCCCCCCCCGAGAAACCTTGTTTCCCCCCCCCCCCAGAACAGGGGGACTAGATTACACACTGCCCACAGTCCTACTTCCTCTGGTAGCACCGGATAGCTGGAAAGACTGAACTCTAGCTCACTTGAAGGCCAATCAATTTTAAGGCGCCGTTTCCTATGCGTACGTACATAATCGGTAGACCCCCTCCACATTCGCAGGCATACGCAAGCACATGCATTTCGGTTACCCCTCCCCTTCATGCGTACGTAATATATGGATGGCCCCTTGTCGAAACATTAATCAACTCGACTTGCAAGTCGATCAAGTCGAAGATTTTTCGACCAACTCAACTTGGCCGTGTTCGACTAACTTGATCGATCACGCTGTAGAACAAAATTTACTTTATCGTATGGAAAAATAAATACCGCGCGGTTATGACAGCGCGCTATTATGATCGCGCGCCGTTTTAAACGGCGCGGTTTTGTGCGCGCGGTTTTAAACGGCGCTGTTTTCTGCGCGGGTTTGAACGTAAACCCGATCAACGGAATCCAAGCCGATTTGACCAAACTGACGGTTTCTTTCTTTCCTAATTTCTCTCCTACCTTGTTATTTTTTTAATAAAAAAATCACTATAATTTTCTTCAACTCTATTTTGTCGCCTCTGCAAAAGTGCCGCCCTGTCTCAGGCTTTCTGTCCCTTCTTCGGTACGCCACTGCTTATAGTAGAGCTCACAGTCGTTATATTTAATACTGTTCCAACGTTTATACGTTTAATACTCCAAAATCAAGTTTCAGTTCTGTAATATCTGCTACTCATCTTTTATTCCTTCGTCGACAACTTTCAAATTCATGTGTTTCCAGTTGGTTGCTAGATGGCCGTAGATGTTGCAATACGTCATTTGGATAGCGTCCATCCACTTTATTTGAAATATGTCGTCAACGCAGGGATTGTTTACGATGGAGATTGTAATCAGCTTTCAGATTTACACAAAACGCCGGCAATTTTAATGTTTACAGATAAATGCAATCTAATTAACATTTATTGTTGTAACGGAATGGTTAATAATGCCGTATCATATAGGTCGTGTATCGATTCGTCGATTGTGGCGCATGCTGACCCAAGGGTTACGAGGAGCTCATGAGAGCCGAACGAAACGTCTGCTCATCTTTCAAATATTGTTATTTGGAGTTTTCCTTTACGTGTGGTTTCAGTTCAGCGCAGGTATCTGTTTGAATATATTTGTATTTAACTTCACTTAATGCTCAGCTTGTTAGAATGTTTTATTGTTACGAATCAAATGGTAACTAAATTATGTGATGTTATGTAAAATGTAAATATGCACGTTTTTTTATGACGACCGTATTGCCTCGACCCTGTCCATTTTTGAATGAATTGGTCGGGTGAGACCATTCATCACAGCAACCCCTTTGAATGGGTGTCACTGTCGCGCCATTTAAGGTCCCCGTGTACGGACCGTGCTAGACCGAGATTCAAATCTTTCAAGTAAGCCACCTCCTATATGCAAAATGAACTTCACTGGCTCCCTGTCCCATTTCGAATTAGATTCAAGGTCCTCCTTCTTGTCACTAGATTCCAGTTAGGCTTAGCGCCTATATACCTTTCTGAACTGATGAGCAGACCAATCTCTTCAAGATCCTCTCGCCCCCTTCGTTCTGCTGACCGATTGGACTTGTTTGTACCTCGGTCGCGAACCTCATTAACTCAGCATCGGGCCTTTGCTTTGGCTGGTCCTTCACTGTGGAATGAACTCCTTTCTGTGATCCGGAGCAAGATCCTCGGGGCCTTTTCACAAGATTCAATTAAATGCTTAAAGACTTTTCTTTTTACACGAGCCTATCACGTTGAGAGCGCTTCTGAATAGCTCTGCTGCGAGGAGTGCTTTACAAATGTTTATATTACATTATTACATTACATTACATCTGTATGCGAACTAGCATCCTCATGCCTAGAGGCGCATGGCACACAGGCTCTAACCAATGTAGCTGACCGGGTCAGTGTGTGGGTGTTATACGTGAAACTATTTCCAGGTGTCATTCGTAACCTTTGAGTTTTTCATTTTATGATAGGCAAGCAGGGAGGTTTGATGTAACTGAAACTGGATGGTCAACAAATGAGGTGGGAAAATGAGAATTTAATTGTTGATTTGTGAAATTTATCTGGGAGATTATCCATAGGCGAGGGATATGGATTGGTCAGAGACACTCAGACAACTAGTGATTGGGGATGGCGAGAGTGAAGCAGAATCCCAAGGTAGACGATCATTTGGAGTGGAGTGGTTGGATGGTGCAGAGTTTGTGAAGATAACCAGGTTGGTAGTAAGTCCTGATAGATAGCTGTAACCGCTTACTGCAGAGAGTTATTAGCCAGTGAAAGAATTTTTAAAAGCATTTATTTGAGATTTTGAAGCAGTATTGAATTTTAAGGATGGGACTTATATGATGATGCTTAGACATTCTGGTGACAACTTGCGTGAGTGTGTTTTCGATAAGCTGAAGGCGATTGATTTGGGTGGTATTATGGAATAGTATCAGTGAGTGCAGTTTGGAAGGAATCGTGGAAGTTGCTAAATTTATAGAGTTTTATAGTCAGGAGTGGCCCAAATGTATTAAATGTTACAAATATGAGTGAAACAGATGTAAGACATGTTGTGCATGTGATTGGACCTGTGAGAGGTGCTATATAAATACAATGCAACATAAATGATGCCTAGCGTCATACATTGCAAAAAAGATTAGGTTATGGCTGAAGCTGATGCATAGATTGAAGGTAGGTGAAACAGAGGTAAAGGTGAGATTGGAGGAATCAGTACAAGAGTGGTTGATGGTTTGGGGCAATTTTTGCTCTTGTAGACTTGGGATAATATATTCAGTTTTATGAGGGTGTAGGTGAAGGAGTTGTATGGATTTTCATTTTGCGATTTGAAAGACGGCATTGAGCAGTTGAGTGGTGGAGGAGGAAATAGAGGTTGGAGAGATACAAAGAGTTAGATGTCGTGTGTGAAGATGAGGATCAACTGATAAGGTTTTGCTGAGATGGCTCAAAACATAAAGAGTGAAGATGGAAGATGACTCAATCCTAGTACCCTCTAAGAGCTCTTAGGATGGGGCCTTTTAGAGACACCACTTGAGAATGAGGGAGGCTGAGAAACATGTCCTGATGCGTTTAGAGAGAAACAGTGAAAAGACAAGTAACATCAGAACCAAAGTAGGCCATATTATAAATGTCAAACCATAATCAAAGAACAGAAGGAATAATTGTTGATAGTGTTTAAACCAGCATGAACATGAAGAATACGGTTAATGACTATACAGAAAAGCAGAAATTTCAGTGAAGTTTTAGCAATCGAGACCAGTTTTGCTTGGTTATTGGTAAGATTTTGCACGGCATAAGATCTGCAGCAAATTAATCCTAATCAGGTAGAATTTTAATCCTAAGAGGCAGCTTACTAAAAATGATTTTAAGTATGAAATTGTTGTAAACAAAAGTTTAGTAGCAGTCTCCGCGTTTTTTGCTTATCAGTTGTAAATTTTTGTTTTAGTTGCTTGGCCAAAATTGTTTGGAAAAAATGACCCAAAGCTGAGGCAGACTCCTGATGTTAATTTACTTGACTACTTCCGTTCTGCACAGCACGATGGCGCCAGCATCAGTTGGGTTCATGGCATCAACAGCCGCAAAGCACTGATTGACGCCCTTCGAAGTTTGTCCAAATTGTCTGCAGTATTCTTAGTATTATGAGTATTGCTATACAGTCATGTAGAAGTCACTGAGCACAAAATACTGGGAATAGTGCAAATGCTATGATAATGCAGAAAGTGTTTATTAAATATTAATTCATAGTCACCATGAGCTTCCTTCACTTTGTGCAGATGCCCTACTTGATGTCATGATTTATTCAACATGTTTTAAACAACACATATATTTTAACTTGGAAAGCATTATGAGTATAAAAACAAATAAACCCATGGTTGACATTCGAAATTCAGTTATCAGAAAGTTTTATTCAAATAGATAAATATTATACCAGGACCTACAGTGTATATCACATCTCATTATAGTTTAGGTTCTGATATAATGTGGTCAAGGACATCCATTCTTAATTTTATTTGCTTTAAGATATGACCTCATGTCGATATTGTTTCCATTTTTTAGCATTATCAATTTTACTGAATAAATCTTGTTGTCTGAACTTTTTATGAATAAAATACTACACCTGTGCTTTTAAATTTAAGAATTTTGTATTAGAAATAAGGTTTAAGTTCCATGAGATTTTAGTGATAGAATTAAGTGTTCTGAGGCTGTGGTTTTCATTTATTTGATTTATTTATTTATTCCGGATATTTCTATAGCGCCTCTCGAAGTCAACTACTACTCAGAGGCGCTCCCGACTACAGCATTTGATACTGTGCCGGAATTTTCACGCCAAAGCGCCACTGATATGATATGCGTGTATATGTGTATATATGCATATATATATATATGTGTATATCTGTGTATGTATAGGTATGCATTCATGCATGTACATTGATGTATGTATGTGTGTATTTGTATGTATAGGTATGCTTGCTTGTACATGTATGTATGTATGTATGTTTGTATTCTCATTCAGCTGCTCTTGTCTTACGCACACATCATGCATGATCACAGACATTTTGTAGAAGACAGAGACTATCTAACTGATGGCCACAGTAGCTGTGAGCACTGAGCACTTATGATATAATGTCTGAGTACCTTTGCCACATTACGTTTTACAGTGCATCATACACTGACAATCTATATCCATTGTGGATCAATAATCTTGTGTTTGATGTCTGATTTACATCTGTTGACAACTTGGCTTCATATTTTATTTCATGCAGCTTTACAACCTCTGTGATCAATTCTACGCACAGCTGTGCATTAGCATAGCATTCAGTTCTAATTCATGTGCTTCAAATGCAAAGACTACTTATGAATGTCTTCAAGTCTTGGGGGATATTTATTTATGTTAATAACATAATAGGCATGCAAGTCTAATAAATGTACAATTGAATTTACAATTCGGTTTATTGTTAGAAGCATTAATGTGGCTTTTTTACAATGGAGAATTATGTCCTATTGTTGTGTTGTCCATTTCATGCTGTTACTTTTTTTACATGTATTGAAGAAGTAAAGTGTCCAATATATACCAAAGTGGGAGACACTTATTTCCTTTTCTTAGACCCTTGAACTGGCATTGAATGAATTTTAAGATCCTGGATGCAGGACTTGCCATCATTTTGGAATAGATTGCCTAACAGCCAGGTGCATCAGCTTCTTGTCTTTAATTACCTCTCTTTCTTCAGCAGTTGTAATATTTCTGTTTAATTTGATTTGTGAGATTGGAATCATTGCTGCAGAGTTTGTATTGAAGAGGCGTTATATATAAATGTATAATCGTGATTAGAATTAGAATGTGATAGTTTAGGTCACATGAGGCCAACGTCATGTGATGTTCAGCATATTCCAGGTAATGAGATGCTGGTTATAATAGGCTTGGTCTGATGTTGTAGGTAATGTGATGGTGATTGAAGCAGATGTGATACTGCTGGGTCAGTACAGCACTGAACAGCAGCTGGTGCCTGTGATGGCCCATCCTCCGATCGTTAAAAGCGACATATCATTGGCCGAATGGCTGAACCTCATCAAGTTTCATAGCAAAGCCTTCAAGCTTGACTTCAAGAGCAGTGAATCTGTCGAAATATCACTGCAGAAACTTAAGGAATTACAAGAAGATGTAAGAAAGTATTCAACTTACAAATGTCAAAATGCATTAGAATACATCAGGGGCTTTGTTATTTTCATATAAGAAATATGAGAATAGTAAAGTAGAATAATAAAGTCGTTAGTTTATTCTCACAGTTACTGTGTAATTATAAACTTGAGAATTTTGCTAGTGAGAAGGACACATTTGAAAATTTTGTGGTACCTGTTTAACTGAAATGTTCACCAGCAGCAATGTTATTCTCGTTAGTACTCATTCATTTACTTATTCATTCATTCATTCAACTCTTTTTTGAGGTACTAAATGGTGCTCTATTAAGTGTCTTGATACATACACTGAATTTATATAGTGCCTCACCCTGGCCATAGTGAAGGAGGACTGTTTGAAGTGTTGATACAAGATGCTTATGGATACCTAAAATTGTCAGATGCAGATCTAGTGGAAGGTCATTCCATGGAGATATTTGCATGACAAGAGGCTTTGGGATTAAAAAGGCACCAAAATTAATATTGCCTAATTTAAGCAAGTGTTCAGCATTCCATATTATATTTGTTTCAAGTGTATTTCTGCAGTTTAGCTCCTCCGTGCTAAATTTTTAAATAATATAATGTAATTTTATTGAGCTTGATGTAGCACGTTGCTGTGGATCTGTCTGATAGCTACTTAAGAGCACCTGTGATGAGTCTCTCTTGAAAAGGCTCTATATAAATCTGTAATTACAGTTACTGTGTAAAACTATGATGCTTTGCGGTATATGTAGTTATCTTAACTTGCAGTTTATAAATTTTCATATAATAATAATATTTTTGAATAAGTAGATAAGTAAATGTCTTAAAGACATTTTGGCTTTCTTGGTTGCTGGTAAGTAAGTAAGTAGGTACTTACTTGCTGGTTCAAGGCTTTGGATTTCACGACCCAGTTCAGTTCATTCTGTGAACTCTTTGATGTCATTCAGGTCTAAACTTAAGACTCTTCTCTTTGAACTTTCATATATCCACCTTAGTCTGGCTTCTGGTTTCTCTCATCTATTGGATTTCAACGTGGCTTATACAACAGATTGTAATTTTTAATTGGGATTTCACTTGAAACCAGCATTAGATTAGATTCCAAACTTTCTGGACTATCACTGCAGCACCTTTGAGAGTGTCATAAAAGGCAGTATATAAATTCTCAGATATATACATATGTACATCTATATGTGCTTCTAGTAAGCCACTTTGGTGGTGGCATGTCTGAATCAAAATATGTATTGAATTGTAAGTGTTCTCAGCTGCCCATGAAACTGAGGCAGAGAATGCTTAATAGTTCCTTGCAGTACACTGTAATAGAAAGAGAATTTGTATAGGACCTCTTCAGAACCTCTTCAAATGAAGCACTCTATAATAAAGACGACTATCAGTTTGATGGAGAAGCCATGCTCTCTGAACTGTAGAAAATGTAGTCATAGCTACGTTAAGCAGAACTGAACGAATGAAGCTTGTAA
Source organism: Allolobophora icterica (assembly GCA_963556255.1). Taxonomy (NCBI): domain Eukaryota; kingdom Metazoa; phylum Annelida; class Clitellata; order Crassiclitellata; family Lumbricidae; genus Allolobophora; species Allolobophora icterica. Next base: position 74,825,785 of record OY744602.1, on the reverse strand, counting down.
CATAAAGATGGTACAATGGAAAAGCACCTTCAGTTTGTATACATGTGTTCACTGGACAGCAATTATCTCGTCCTGAAATGTGTAACACTAATGTGCTTTGAAGAAAGCAGTGACTCCTGACTGGAATGACCAGAGACAACTTGGTTGAATATTTTTGAAGTTTTTTTGCAGATGTAGTGTTGCATTATTTGTAAATTATGTATTCTGGCTTGTTTGTTACAGTTTCATATTCCAATACACCTGAGTGCTGCTGTTTTGAATGGTGCGAATGCTCACCTGTCTGCAGAGAAAACCGTTGATGCTGTCCAATTCATTCGCCTCTGTTCAAAATCCTTCCCCCAAAGCACCATAGCCCTTGGCTGGGTGACAGAAAGATCTGGGCTAGAGGGAGGGGTAGGGGAGCGCTACAACTGGACAGATGTCAAAATGATGAATGACCTTCTGGAAAAGTCACCTGTCAGTCAGCCTCTCACATTCAATGTCCGGGCAAGCTTTGCCCGGAAATCCGCCTCCCAGCTCAAGTGGTTGCTTGAAATGACCCGTGCAACACTGACCGTGATATCTCCGCTCAATGACAATGTGCCAGTTGCTGATCTTTTATACATACGTCACAAATTCCCAAAGCATTCTGTGTTTTACGACCTCCCGTCTGCACTGCATGCTGATTTTGATAATGCCAGGAACCGGGAGGGGGCAATCCCAAATGATGCTGCGGAAGATGAGCTGCTTGCGTTCACTGCAGACAAGTGGAAAGTTGTCAGAAGCCAAGAGGGCGAAACAATCTACCTGGGAACTCAGTCTGTGCTTTTACAGACTGGTCTTCTACTAACAAAATCAGAATATGTGGCGTCTCGAACAAAACCGGTTGGAATTCAAGGACGAGTGGAATTTCTTAACTATGAAAACCGTGCTGATGAAGATCTGAGCGGTGCACCAGTAGGCCTGGCAGTCTTCCTGCGAGTCACTCAGAGCAGTAGGCCAGATTCCATTTCTGGTATACGATGTTTCATGGGAGTTAAAGGAATTCTTAAAGTAGAAACACGAGGTGTCCCTGGTGCCGATTCTGAGCTGAAAACCGTGATTCCCGGCTCCGCTCCATGCTTCCTTTTCAAAATTGCTGACTATGGCGACGATAGAATCGTGCTAAGTGTCAAGCGGCCAAAATCCTGTGAAAATATGAATGCTGTTGACTTTGAAAGTGACATCAATTTCCCGATGGCTGGTATAACAACTTCTTCATGGTACATTGCTATCAAGCAGAGTGTTCCTATTGGCTTCACAGCAGTTGACCAGTTTACCATATTTGCTGGAAACAGCTAAGCTTATCTCATTTTTCATGTGGTGATAGAAATTGGATGTAATGTAACGTGTGGTTATGACTTTGACAATTACATCATTTCGCAAATGACTAGTAGAGCAACTTCTTCATGGTACATTGCTACCAAGCAGAGCATTCCGATTGGCTTCACAGCAAATGACTGCAAGCAGTAAGCTTATATTTCTAGCTCCATTCATTTGGGGATTTTAAATGGGTTGTAGTGTAACATATGATCATTTAAACTGCTTAATTATCAGCTGCTCATATAGGTACTTTGTGTTTTTCATATGGTGGATTTTCGTTATTGTAAAGTTTCTTGAATGTTTAGATTCCTGCATTAATCGTTACTGTCATTCTGGTATTTTAATCTACATATACCTGTTTTGTGCACCCTCTTTTAACATGGTTGTGTTCATTAAAGGGTAAACAAATACTACCAGTTTTCAAAATGAATGGGTTTGTAGCCTAACATATATGTCAGGGCTTCTTTCTTATGCAAAGGCAAACACGAGATTACTAGTATGATTTTAAGCAGTCTTATCAGCAATTTAGAAACCGGATTTACAGGAAGCAATTTGGTTGCTGCCTGCTTTGAGACTAACTGTATGGAGTGTGGCATAGAATGATTTCACATCTAGCCTTCATATAATGAACTCGTTGTTCAAACTATGATGTTTAAATTCTATGCCAAAGAACTAATTCTTGGTTATCTGGACGAGATTATAATAGGTTTAGCAGCTTTAAATGCTCAAAGTCAGAGTGAGCAGTGTTGAGTAGGTAATAGTTATAGGAAGAATGTCTGTATTAGGCAAGGTTGAAATAGGCAGTTTATGGATGATTACCATTTACGAATATTACTAAGGGCTCGTTTTAGTAAAGAAATTATCTGTCTCATGGTTCTTTTATCTCAGTAGTTGTGGCATTGCCTGCCCAAGTATCTGTGAATCATTAAACTGTCTTTAAACGGAAATGTGTCATCACCATCATCATATTTATTTGCACTTTAATTTGTGTCTTTTTAAAAGTCTTAATGGGAATTTCTGCAAGATCTCAATCCAGAGTAAACGCAAACAGTAGTTGTTTTGATATTGTCTGTTTTTTCTACGTTAGGAATTATCTGTAGGTTTGCATGACATGCTCTTTCCATGTGCATTATCTTGAGGTTTATAGAAGATGAGCAAAAAGTCCACACAGTGGACAAATCGTAATCTCCAAACTTCTAAAGCACTACTTTAAGGACAAGTGCAGGGCACCAGACTATTCACCAGTGCTGCGCCAAATCAGAGGGGTTTTCAAAACAGTAGTCCAGAGGAAGTCCAAGTCTGATTACCATGGGGCAGGTCAAGAGAGGAGGCAGAGCAGCTGTTAAGTCAGGTGTCGTTTAGGGCAAGAAGAATTGAAGGTGGAGGATCAGACGAGTCAGGGTAGGAGTTCTTGAAAAGGTGAGACCAGTTTTGAGTGGAAATCCTGGGGAGGGGGTGATAGATAGAGGAAAATGAAAAGGAGGATGGAGGATGGGTTGGAATGATGATGGAGGAACCGAGAATCTGCGGAACTCGGAGGGGAGATTGTTCCAGAGGCGTGGTGCTGTGTTGGATATGGCTCGGTTGGAGAACTTGAGATAAGTAGTGACTGGGTCGAGAAAGACTGAGACAGAAGGAGGATCGGGTGGAGCAGGTTGCCTGGATGGTGAAGAGATCACAGAGATACTTGGGCTGGGAATATTGTAGGGAGTTGTAGGTTAGTGATAGGACTTTGAAGTGGATTCGCTCTGGGATTTTTAACCAATGGAGTGATTTGAGGATGGGAGTGATATGATCATGTTTGGGCATTCTATTGACAGCTCTGGCTTGTAAGTTTTGGTTAAGCTGCAGACACTTGATTTGGGTGGATTCAAAGTTGAGGAAGAGGGGATTGCAGTAATCTAGCTTTTAATGAACAATGGAGATAGCAATGGTGGAGGCAGCTTTAAGGTTGAGCATAGGCCGGATGCTGCGGAGGTCACGAATGTGCATGAAGCAGAAGTGCAAGAGGCTGGATATGTGGTTAGAGGAGAAATGTCGATCAAAAGTAATATCAAGATTGCGGACAGGGGAATAGGAGGCGAAGGTAAGAGACAGAGTTTGTCGATAGGTGTATGAAAGGGTCAGGGATTTTCTTGATTTGGTCGGGTAGGCCTAGCATGATGAATTCAGTTTTGGAGGGTTAAGGCAGAGGAGATTGAGTGACATCCATTGAGAGATTTGGTTAACCATGTTGAGTAACTGTGTGATGGAGGTGGAAAAAGAGCTTGGGGAGAGGATATGAAGAGTTGGGTGTCATCTGCATAGAGATGGTGGTCAACAGAGGTTTTATGAGATAGCTTAAAGGTGTGATATACAGTGCATAAGAATCAAACCACCATATGTAAATGCACTGTTCTTGTTGGCTAACAAGCGTCATTTACAAAAAGAAGCGCTGTATAATTATGTAGTCTTTATGGCAACACCATCATTAATAATACATTGGCAGAATTTCCTTGCCAGGCACACGGGAGGTGGTCTTGTGGCCGATTCAATACATCTAATATGCCCTTGCGATCACCAAACTCCTAGATTTGATATCTGGGTTATCTCTATTAGCTCGAATCTAATCTTCTTCCGGATTCACTCGGCAGTGGGGCAAGGCTTATTTAATAAAAGCCGTACTCATCGTATCATGCTCTCATCTTTGGATACATGTCTGCAGTATGTCAGGGAGATGGTGCCATCCATTGCCTCTCACCCTGATGGGAGCGTACATCTAACAATTCTTTATATCACACATATAACATTTCTGTACATCTAATATCTGATCTATCAGGGTAATGTATGTAAGTGGGGTTGTGTGTCATCTGGAGGGTACGGTATCGAAACAATTTTTCTTCAAACCAAGGTTAAGTAAACATGATATAGCATTTCATTTCTTTAACATATTCAGAATGGAGATCTGTGGGCCATATAATATGACATAATATTAGCATATAATTTTAAATTGTGATTTTAAACAAAACTGTTTAAATTTTATATTTAAAAAAGTGCGGATGGCTTGAGGCCAGACGTTTGAGACCTGTCATTATCTGCTAACAAGAGTTTTATGTAATGGTGACTGGTGTGTAATTCTAATGCTCAAGTGTGCATTGCATTTAATTATCAGCATCAATTAGTGTGGAGATTAGTCTTGAACTGTGTGAAACAATGACCGACTTCACATTCAGTGAGAACTTCACGCACTGATGCTCAGTGCCATTGATTGATGATTCGTCATTATATAGTGGAGCAATACAAACACAGAAATAAAAATAGTGACTTTTGTTTGGTTTTCAACAGCTTTTCTTTTGTTGCTGCATTTAGTTGGTGACTTGGAATAATTTGCTTTCTGCTCTTTTTGTGCAGTGGCTTGAGATTGTACTTTACAAGTTGCAGCCTTGACTTTCAGGTTTGAATTTGCGTGTGATGCAGTGACTGGTTGGTTTAGGTCAGTTTCCTGTGTAAGTTACTGTTTTTAGATGGCTTGACTGTGAAAATAAATAGCAACTGATATGACATTTGCTTTGAATTGTGACAGGGAAAAAAGAATTTGCAGATGCCTTAAGGCAGATAAAGTTAGCTGTTAAGGAAAGAAACACTGATGGTTGAATGTGTTAGGCTACAAAGTTGGCAACATTTGAATCATAGGTGTTTGGTATATAGGCTTTTATAGGAAGAATGCAAGTAAAAGTTGAGAAAAATAAATCACAAAAGAAAAGGGCAGGTTTAAAATATTGATTGACTAAGCAGCAAAGACTATTAGGTACTTTAAGACTCCAATTTAAAAATAATCAAAAGTTCGAATACATTGGCAGCAAATATTTTTGGACTATTTAAGGTGGAACATCACTGTTGTTTGCCAGCATACCGACATTGATATTTTCCAGGAGGCCGTAGGTTAAATCTGTCCTTAGCCGGTGACTGAACTTTATGTTTGTATAAGCATGGATACAAACAGTCAAACAATGGATTTGGTAGGGAAATATAACAACAAACATGCATACAGGTTGTTTTCCTGATGCCAGAGCCTTCCAGACATCAAGCCAAAAGCCACAATAAAAGTGGAATAACAGGAGAAAAGTGTCAAATACTTTGTGCTTGTAATGTTTTCTGTCAGTTTTTATACCTTAACATTACTGAGATCTCACATGGATTAAGTTTAGGGATTGGATGCATGTCAGGGTGGTTTATTCAGTTTACATAGAAAAAATCAATCTGTTTATTATATATTTATGTTGTTGGGTAATGGACGTGGTAATGTGATATGCAATTGCCATGACCTGTTCTGTTCATACAAACATCTCAGACATTTGCAGATGTGCTAAGTAGGGATAATAAATATAAAAAATTCAATAGTACTAACTAGTTGCTGAGCCAAGAGGATGTTTAGCCAAATGATTTGAAATTCAAGGCAGGATTAAATTTTGAATGGAGATAGTTCAGCAAACCAGCATGGTAATTTTCACAAGATCCATCTGTGACGATTAGAAAGTGATATGCTTTGTGGCCACAGAAATGTTTCAAAGCTTCAAGGTCAGTTATTTGAAGACATGGTAGAATGTGTTCGTCTCTTATTTTCCTGTAGAAAACCTTTCCAAACAACTGTTCAGAACAGAAATGTAGCTAAATGCTAATCTGTTCTTCAATTTTTTTAAATTTGTAACGAAGTATCTCTTGGCCTTTAGCTCAGAATTTGATTTTCAAATGTTATCAAACTCATTTCAGCAAAGAAAGAAAAAACATAGAAAAAATTTCAAGCTTACTATTGAATAAAAGTACTGTAATATTTAGCATTATTTGATTTGTGAACTTTAATCATAATTTTAAAACTGAATAAATGTTAATACCAATGCCACGTGAAGCTATAGTGGCTGATGTTGTAATTCACCTTTGTGCCAAGCCAAAATTTAACCTTCTAGCTAGGTCATTCCATTATATAGTTATTCGGCTCCGACTCGATTCTGGTAACACTCCGGCAAACTCACAATGCACCCAACTGAGGCTATGCACTGCATATACCAGCATACCACAGAATTCAGTGGGATACTAAAAATCCATTACAGGCATGTGAAAGGAAGTTGAAATACAACAGTTAAAACATTTTGATTTATTTCAATTCACGCAGTTTAGATATGGAGCGTTCAAGTATGAATGTACTACACACGAATGTTTTAACGTAACATATTCACCATATATAAGATAGATTCCAAATTATGTACATGCTAAATAAATATATATATAATATATATATATTATGCAACTCGGATAGTGACCTACTTCCTAATTAAGATGTTGCAGAAATCAACTCTCATTTCCTAAAAAAACTGTTCAGTTCATTATGCGCTTCTTTTAAAGTATATTAGCCAATATAAGTGCTAATGATAAAAATGTCATGTGTACTGTGCTAAACATAAAATTTAATTCCTGTGTTTTGGGTCTGAATTTATTTCAAATTAAAATTCTAATTGCTTCAGTTCCATCAACTACATAAAAAATTACAAAAGACCTGAAAAGTCAAATTCACTGAAAGTGATAACTGATAGGTACCAACAAACAGGTAGTATTCATAGTAGGTTGACATCACAACATAACAATTGCAAGAGAAATACAGTAATCAACAATAAAAAAAAACATTTAAATTCAACATTTTTCACTTGTTCAAAAACTACAAAAAAGTTTGGAGAACAAACAAAAGTTTAAAAGAAATGTATACATTTTTGGTTTACATGCATCTCGCGTTTCAAATTCATAGTGCCGTCTTCAAAGAGTATCTTCAACTGACTGGAATATGCGAAAAATTCTTCTGATGGACACATTTAAATTATCATCATCAGCCGAACTTTCTCCTGCAACATCTTGTCTCTAAGATTCTCAATCTTTGAAAGACTGGCCTCTTTGGGGTTCCCAGCAGAATACACCCGGTACAGATGATAAGACTGGCCGTGCTGATGGGCAAACAGTAGCTGGTTCAAGGAAATCTGAAAACAGGCCTTCGAGTTGGACACTGTGGTTTTCACCTCGATGTAAACCTCTGTCACCACATCACCACACTGCTGCTTAACAACAAAATCGTAAGGGAGACCAGTTTCGTAATCACTGTTGCAGTGCACGACGTCAATTATGTGTGATGCCCCATCGGATTTACACTTTTCTAGAAAGTTCTTGACAAGGTGTTCGCCCCAGATGCCAATCGCTGTTGTATCTGAGTCCTCGTTGATGGTGACATCACAAGGGAGTGGCAGCCCATCGGCAGAACCTAAATGGTCAAACACGTTTTCATCTGTTTGTGCTAGCCAGATTGGAGGACCGTAGAAGTGACTAGTGACCATCTGCTTTGTGTGTGGTCTGATGTAGTCATTAGAGACTGGCCCACTGCTCACACGAGCTCTTTTGTGACCAGCTCTCATAGCCGTTGCCATCTCCGTTGAAGGCAAGCTGAATTCGATCACCATCTGTTCTGGATGATTTGATCCTAATTTTTCTTCCACTGGACTATTCTTCTCAGCAACCATTGCTTCCACTGTCTCTTGCACTTCCAGATTTTCCGATTGTGGCTCTATTTTAGGGGAGGCAAACGGGTTTGTGCCACCTCCTTCCTCTTGTTCATGTTTCTTGCTGACTGGCGTATCAGAAGAGACATGATCTGTTTTAATTGGTGGACCGCTTGCTTCATCTTTAGGTTTCAAATGTTTACTGCCCTTATTGACATCAGACATTTCTAAATGACTGCCATCCCGAAGTTCCCGTTTCTGTTCTTTGTGTTGTCCTTCATTTTTCTCTTGACTTCCATCGTCTGGGAGCTGCTCTTGCTGGCCTGGCTCTCGTTCAAGGGTGGAAGGCCGAAGATTTGCAGGTAGCTCACTGTGACCTAGGTACTGTGGAGCATCTGGTGGTGGCCACATTAACGGGGCACGGGCAGTTGATGGTCTAAAACCTAACATTACAAACAAGATCAACAATCATATTAAATGTCACTGATCAGTAAATGGGTGCCAGGACAAGCTACGCAGACAATAGCATCCTGTGGTTGAAATGCTGCAGATGTATTGACATATTATGTGTACATATGTATACATCTATATATGTACATGCATACCTATGTACCCATACATCCATTTATGTATTCTAACATGACATATATATATATGTGAAAAATTTCTTAGGCTTCTGAATATGTGTGTGTGTGTGTGCGCGCACGCACACGTGTGGTGCTAGTACCAAATGACCAAGGACCAACTGAAAACTGCGGACTCTGAGAAGGACTACTGAGGATGCTCAACTCAAACTCTCTTCAAAAGAAAATGCTATGCTCAGCCAGTTTCACTGCAAACCCATTAAACAAAACTTCAGTTTTTGTTTAAGAGAAAACCAGAAGATCATATAAAAATTCCTACACCAAATGGTCAAGGTATATAATTGTCTATAATTTCAGCAAAGTACATATAAGAAGCATATGCCACAAAAGAAAAGCCCAGATGGCTACATCACATCATGCACATGAGAAGGCAAGCCTGCAAGAATCTGTGACTCAAAAGAAACTGAACAATGTAATTGCAGAAACCTGATGGTGCTCTTGAAGAAGGCGCTTGTGGCGGCCATGACTTCAGTCCACTTGACTCTCCGCTCTCATCCGTCATTTCTTCACTCTCAGCTGGGACTTTCGCATCATGTACGTCAGCTTGCGCCACAAGAACTGCCAATGTAGCAACAGGTGGTTTCAACAGATCCAAAACTTTGGACCCCATTAAATGAACTACGATGATGACTGATGATAACACTGACTATAATAAAACTGATGATTATAACTAGGGCTGTTGATTAATCGCAGTTAACGCGCGCGATTAACGCGTTAAATTTTCTGGACGATTAACGCGATTAAAAAATTTAATCGCGATTAAATTTTAATCGCAAACACACAGTCTTGGATAGGACTTAACTGAACACGGCAATGCGTCGGGTACAGTAACTGCCGAAGCCAAAGCCTTTGGCCGAGATTGGGCTTAATTCATTCAGTTGTGTTGGGCGAATTCGTAGGCAACCAAAACAATTTTCTGTTAATGGCGGTGTACTAGTTTTCCAAATTCGTCCTTTCTTTGAAAGCTTCTGTGCATGTAGCTTAATCTTCGTTCGTAATATATCTTCTATAGCGGGTTATTAATTATCTATAAAATGTCGGAGAAAAGGAGCGAGAAAGAAGTCGAACGATCTATAATGAACGGTCAGATTATTTTTAAAACGGGAGGTACGAAGGTGCACCTAAGACACTTGCAAACTTGGCACAGAAATATCTAGGATCGCCAGCAACTAGTGTTCCATGCGAAATACTGTTTTCTGCTGCTGGAAACATTCTTAATAAGAAACGTTTAGCATTCGCATCTGACAATGCGATCAAGTTACATGTAGTTTGTCTCAACTGACTGAAAAAGGACTTATGAAAAACAGAAAGTGGATGAACTTCGTAATTCTACACATATGTTAAGAACAAATGGACGAACATTGACAAGTTTTTTCTTTTAATTCATTGCTGTTTACTATCTGTAAACAATGACAATATTATCACAGTATAAATAATTACTATTATGCTCATGATGCGATTATTTTTTTTAATCGCAAGATTAATCGCGATTAAAATTTCTAATCGTTGAACAGCCCTAATTATAACCACAGTCACGAGAAAGATGATGATGACACAAATAAACTACAAATGGCTCCCTGTATTTTCAAATTCATTAGTTACCTAGCCATACGAAACATTCTAAACAAGGATGTCTAATGAAAACACATCCATCATCATAGAGAATAAATTGTGTAGAAATGAAATTAGACTATCAACGGAAATAAATTCTGAAGTTTCCACGAAATAGTGTTGGTGCTGTGAATTTTGAGAACAGCGACATTTAATTTAAACTTGAGAACAACTCACCAAGGAAAAGGAACATTCAGTCTTGTAGCAACCACGCTCATATGATTTTTGTTGATGTTGCCCAGTGCTATATGAAGTCCAATTACTAGTACATAATTTTTAATACATGAGTGAGTTTGGGAAACTAGAGGAAGGATTTGTCTTGATGATTTCAAAGGTATGATTTTAAGACAGACTGATCTATGTGAAACAGTATTTATAATCATGTAAGAAGTTGAAGGTTAACACTTTAATGGCAAGCTGCATTGGTTTCCCAGTCACTTTTAGTACATGCTCGTCATTATAGCATTAATCCATAAAGATGGCCCCATAGTACTGACCTGCTAAACAAAATATGCAAGCACAAAGACATGGACAACAAGGATGCATACCTGGCTGTGGATGTGTGATAAGAGCTACGGGCACTCTAACTTCCCAGAGTTCCTCATCGACTGGAAAAGACAGAAGATTGTGCTCATCCATCAAATCATCAAGCGCTTGAGATTTGCTCTGAATCAATGGAAGAATTTCACCAAGGAATGATCTGCAAAATCGAATGAGAACATCAGTACAAACGAACAGCGGGTGTCATCATCACGATCCAGTTAAGTAGCTTAATCAAAAACCTTACCAAATCTGTAACTTGAAAACAGAAATGGCAAAGGATGACATCCGAGTTTAAAGCAGTGCTGTTTTCAGCCGGAACGGCGTTCTGGTACCATTTTTCAGCTACTAAAAAATAATTTATTTAATTTAATAATAAAACCAATAATTTAGTTATTTTAATTTAATTTCAGTGTTGCAAACTGTTTTCAGTGTTTATTTAAATCCCTCCCAACTCCCAATCCCGTTTTTCTCAGGATATTAGCTGTTCCATAATTGTTCAGTTCCGGAACCTTTTTTCTAGAAAAAAAGCACTGGTTTAAAGTGTATACATTACACTAATTACATTAATACCTGCATATTAGTTTCCAAAAGACAAATCCTTCCTCTAGTTTCCCAAACTCACTCATGTATTAAAAATTATGTACTAGTAATTGGACTTTATATAGCACTGGGCAACATCAACAAAACTGTTCAATCTGTTGACAGCAACAGACTACAATAAATTCACGTTATTTACCTACCAATAATCTACTTTTAAAATCTATAAGTTTCTGGCCATATATTAGCACTCTACTGAGCTGTGACATAATATACTTTTAACTTCTTTGTCACTCTAATGACTCATTCCAGTTTGCATGCAACTGCTTGCCCTATTCCTCAGCTTTCTCCACTCATGGACTTGGTTGGCTATCTTCTCCAGCTCAGATCTAGTCTGAAGTTGGTCATTGTACAAAACAAGGTACTTCATGGTCTATCCCCAGTTAGGTTTCTCTGGCCACCAGATTTGTTCCATCCTACCAACAGAAAGACGGAGGTTTCTGTTCCTTGTGCACACTGGTTCAGTTAGTATTAAATTCTCTGCCACTTGCTTTGCAGAACATTTTTCTTTCTCTTATGCCAATTTGCAAACGAATTGTCACTAGAAACCACACAAAGACCATACACTGAGGATTAAGAATTGAACCCACTTGAGTTTTGAAAAGCAGGCTTCTGAACTTTGAGCAACTTCATCCGGGCACGGAATGCCTGTGCAGCTGAAATATCGAGCTAGTTCACGGTTGATGTCATTGTATGAATTAACAAACTCCCTGACGATGTACATCTCCTGATCATTTAGCAAACGGCATATCTGCGGAAAAATGACGGGCAATATGTCCGGCACATTTCGCAGTGTATGAATCAACTCCAACTTCGTCACCTAGAAAAGAAAAAATATACTTAAGAATTTCTAACTTCATGTACAAATGACAACTTCAAGCCTCAAAAAACTGTAATAAAGTATTTTTTTCCATAAGCGAATGCAGTACCGTTTTGGAAAAAATTACAGCAAGTTAAAATCAATCAATCAATCCTTTTATTGAAGCCATTTTTGAAGCACAAGGAAATACAACATAAAAGTTTGTACATTGGCAACAAGAGGAGACCCAAAAGGGATCATGATCCCACTTAGCAGGGCCACCTAGTTAACATTTTATTGTAATACAAGTAAATGGCAGTACAATCGATACTCTGAAAAGTAACATCGATCAAACTATATGACCAAAAGGTAAAAAGAAACAATAATAGAACTTTTAATTAAAGAACTTAACTATCAGTACACATGGATTCCAACTAAGGTAAATAGAATTCTAATTAAAGAACTTAACTATCAGTACACATGGATTCAAACTAAGGTTATCATAGGACAAATGCAAGTCATCAGTTTCTCCAAATTTTCACTTGGAATACTAGTAAGACACACATTAAAACCTGATCTAGTCAACAAAACAGGCTGCCAATGAACTGTTACATACTTTGATGCACACAGCATATGGTAACAGTCGACAATCTTGATGACGACACCACAAAACAAAACTTTAAAACTCGAATACAATTTAGAGTAGATTTTGTTCCACTGCCCCAAACTTCAACATACGTTGCTGAAAACTCAGTGGACGATAAATACTAAAACTATCCAGTGCTGTCTTGGACAGCGTACTTAGACATAATCCTCCGAAGAATCTGTCTTCACAACTAACATAGACATCCTTCATGATAAAGCTGTGCCACCCAGTCGACAAAGTCATATACAGTATGTTCAATGCTACGCACCTGAGCAAACTGCATTGTTGCCAGCTTGCTTTTGATTGCTTTTTCCTTCACCAGGTAATCGTAGATGGTAGGATAGCAGTAAAGCATCCGTTGTATGAAAGGAATGACATCGTGGACATACATCTGCAGAGGTGGACATGGATGGTACATTTCCGTCTGTGACAAAATCTCCACGCGGCTGCTCAGTCTTTCAACACCAACTGATGTCAAGAACTTGATCACATAGTCCAAGCTGACGTTTTCCAACTCTAAATAGAGAAATTTCAAAAGATAACGTCAAGCATTGACCATAATGCAAGTACAATACAAACACACATCCAGCTGAGTCCATCATACCTGCTTCTGTGCTGGACCGTTCTCCTGGAACAGTCTTCCACGGTACATACTCATTATGTATTGTTTCATTTTACTCTTCTCAGCAAACATTTTCTGTCCACTTTAGAACAAATTTTGTTAGTTAGATCAGTTACCTTTGAAAGTTTCTTGCAAGGCACTAAATTAAGTGTTTTGATGTGTACATATTTAACAAAGCAAAGATTAATAAATTAAAAATATGGAATCAAACCATTCATGGTTAAAAATTAAATACAGCTAGATATTACACGTATCGCTTATTTTTTTAACATGGTCATAATTGTCATGCAAAATAAACTTGAAGTACATGTATTAAAACTTTATGACAGCTTCAGTTCACGGTGAATAAGCTGGACTCCCTGATACAGCTTTTGTGTGGCACTCGGAAATTTAGGAGATTTACATTACATTACATGCGTTGAGTTGGATAGAGCCTGATGTCATATCTCGCTTATTTTGAACCTCAGATACATAAAACTGTTGACGATGGTCCTTTAGGTTCAATATAACAAAGTCTTGCTTTATTTCTGAAGCAGTGCTATACGATATTCATGTCCAAACCACATTTGCTTTGTACTGAACAATTATTTTCTGGCACAACTTCAGAGAATTAGTAATTTTCAGCTCGCTGACGTAAACAAGCCATTGAGGATATGTGGCTTCAGCCAATAGTGCAAAATCAGGAAGGTTAAGCCTGGCAATGGAACAAGAAACTTGCAAAGTATTAAAATGAATCATAAAATATCCATGACTCAATTTATTTTGCAAAAACAGGCTCCCAATCAATTAAAAAATCAACTCTACATTACTGACTGTAATAAACAAATTTTACAGAAACAATGTCCTAAAACAAGTCAAGAAATATCAGTGAATTAGTTTTATAACCACATAACATATAACGTTGCTTCTCACCTTTACTGACTCTAGCTCGACCAATTCCCAACCTCTCTCCACAGTCAACAAAATGCAACTCTTGCTTATCTGCAAACAGCCTCTCCAGTTGCTTGTCGTCTGCTATCATTGTCTTGTCTCCAAGTCCAACCCATCGCCCACTTTTGCTCGGAATTGGTTTATTCTGCTTGATCCGATCAATTGCTTTTTCCAGCTGACTCTTTATCTCCAGCTCATTGCTGTCCGTCAGTTCCTTTCCAATGATGGAAAATATGAGGAGGACATCTGGCAGTGCCCTTTGCAGAGGAGATGTCAAACTTATTTGGACGAGCAATTCAACATAGTCTAAAATGTTAGGTTTTGCCTGCACCCGGCCAACATTCACAAATACCTGTTCAAGGCCATGATAAAAAAGTTTCAGGTTCACCCGGAAGCCATTGATTTCCTCGTCAAGTGACGAGAGGGAGCCGCGGTGCCTGTCAAAAAGACCACTAGGGTCGAACCACCTCACCTCCTGTCTTGCCAGAAAATGTCCTTCATTACCTTTCTCAGCAGGTACGAAGATGACTGGATGTTCAAAGAGTTCTTGAACACGTTTTGGAGGAAGATTATCTATCAGATATTCATAGATGTATTTCATGTGAGCAATGGACGTTACAAAAGTGGCAGGCTTCTGAGATTCAGCGGATGAGCGAGCACTCCACATCAGCAACTGGTTTACCACAAAGTCAACATCAACCTTAGACTGAATGCCAAGATAACGTGCAAAGCTGCTTGTCTTGATGACAGAAGGCACAATGTAAGAGACGTGGCCTGCCATCAGTCTCTGAGTGTCCTGCGAATCCACAAACAGATCACAACCTTTTGCAAGATGAAGTGTTCCTTCCAGTTTCGAGGGAATCCATTCCATTGACTTCAGCAGAATACTGAAAGACGTCTCGACTTCTTTAACTGGTTGGTTCTGTGAATTTGTAACCTGAGTCATAGAATGTCTTTTGTAAATTGAATCCCAAGTGCTGTCAAGTAATTCAAACAGATGACACATCTGGTCCATCAGAGAATTCTGGTGACCGTTGCGCAAGACCAGCGCTTCAAATTCTTCACATTCAGAGTCGAGAATATGATATTCGTCCAAAGGTGGCAACATCTCGTCATATGAAGACCAACGAGACTTAGCCTAAAAATGAAATGAATTTGCAGAGGATAAAAGTATCAAATTTCAATCAAATGTTTAATCAAATATTCAACTGGATGTATTATTCTATAACACTGCACCAAGCTTTTATGTCGATAATCACAATTAATTTTTCATACTGATACAGAACATTTAGCCACTTGTTTCATGTCACAACTTAACTATCTATCGCTTTTAACTAAAGTCTATGATAAAGCAATACAAAACTCATTAAGTAAGTAATACAAGTATTCCCAATTCCCAAAGTGACCATCCTTAAAGACTTTACCTGCAACCTGCACACAAGCCATACATATCTAGGTTTAAAAGAATTCTTACCAGTTCCGACTTTTTAAGGATCAGTTTTTTCTGGCGAACCGCCAGGAAGTCTGTAACACCCAGACGACCCAAGAACTCTTTCCACTCATGTACCTGTCGTTTCGTATCAACTCCTTGTAGGTAGCAATTGTCCAACAGCACCCAAGGGTAACCTGTTCAAAAATTCATTGTTGTATTATAATTATACCATAGACAATGGTTCATGTGACACGCTTCTCAATGAACTGTCAAAGAGAACATCAGCCTTCCCCACACAAAATTACTGATAACATTAAAGTAATTAAGAAAATGAATGATTATTCAACACCATAATTATCTATATTTCTTAACTCATTGTTTTCCTCAAGAAATATTATATCTGACTCATGAATACAGAACTGGAACGTGACAATCTGCATCCATATTAAACACAGTGAATGCACAAGCAGAAAAGTCAGTTTGTCACAAGCACTGCTTTCACTGAGATACAAGGCAAGATCACACTGCAACCAGGTTATCATAAACCCAATATCTTCCGCACTCAGATATTCTCATCTACTCTGGAGACATTTATAGTGCAGCATTCTTAACACACAAGAAATCAGTAGCTGGTCTGAAATGAAACCACAGCACAAATAAAATAATAATCTGTCACACAGGTTCAGTTGAAAAAGTTATATTCTGAGAAATTTCAAATTTCCCCATCTTTAATCAATTCAGTTACCTGGTAGAATGCGTGGCAGGTTGATGTTGAAGTAAGCTTCTGTGAAATGCACAGGTTCCATGTTTGGCCGCTTGGGCCCATGATTCGTCAACAGTATGGCAATGTCTTTGAGTTCATCCATATTGATCAAGGACGAGTGCTCCTTTATGTAGAGCATATATGTCACGAGCAGATCTCTTGGCTTGTTCTACAGCACATATTCAATGCAGGCTTAGTCTACGGAAACTAATAAGAAATTAGAATACACTATTAACTTTGAAAATAACAAGGACCAATGCTGCATACGAAGAACAGTGCCATAACAATTTCACAACTGAAGACAAGCTCAATTTACACTTCTTTGGAACAAAGAGTATTAATTGTTTGTGCTGATATCTTACCAAGTTGTACCAGAACACTTTTTATCACCACTATAAACATTGCATGTTCTAAATGCTGAATAGATAGATGCTTATAGCTAGTATAATCCACACATTCTCTGGCCTTCCCAGATGAAATGAAGCCAGTCCCAGGAGAAAGCATTAGCTTAAGTGTTATTGACTTCATTTTCTTAGCCTCACCAAATGAAGGTGAGTGGCAAGATCTCTGTCCAACATCTGATCGTCTCCCCCCCCAAAAAAAAAACAGTGTAAAGCCCATGTACTCTCTTTATAGCAAAGCTAAGGACAATTGTGGAACTGAAATACCAATCAGTCCCAGCTGGGACTCTTCAGCCTTTGGTTGACAGAGGCTGCCAACAGCAGAGCACATAAAAGTAAACAAAATCATACACAACCACACAAACGTCATCTCTGTAAACAAATTACTCTCATAACAACAATAGAAATGTCATAGGATCTAGAACACATAGAAACATGCAAACAGCCACTCTCACTAGCACATTACCTCAGCATCTTGTGATTTCAGAGCGGGCAAGATGTGATGCTGAATCACTTCAGAAGGCGTCAACTTCTTGACACCAAGCTGCTGCAGCAGGCTACAGATCTGTGAACTGGCAACATTTTCCGGTGTTCCAAGCAGAAGTGGATGCACTGTGCGCATGTCTGACTCCAGCCTCAACAGATGATCTGCAATAAGCATTGTAACAATTTCTTCTACACAATTTGAAAATTAAAACAAACAACGAAAGCAATTTACCTGTATTTGCATCACTACACCTACGTGTTTGAATAGGATCACAGGACTGGCCACAGATCAGTTTCCAACTGCATACTCCGTAAAGTACTTGAAACAGATCCAGTTTCCTTTATAAATACCAATATCATTGTTGCAATGCTGTTCTTACTGACAATAAAACTTTCAGCAATTTGCCTATAGTTCCCCATATTTGGAAATGAGCCTCACAAAAATGATTGCCATAATGTCACTAGAATCAAGACTATCACAATTTGCTGGTAGCATCTTAATCATACATATATATATTATGCTTCTCATCAACCCATTATCTACTTATTTCCTATCACCATAACAATACAAGCAAAAGCAACACATAAGGTTAGCATATAAGATATGAGGTAAGAGTGAAGTAATCTTTCATCAAAAAAGATGCAAGAGCGATGAACTGACTCTTTCTGGTTGCATCTTTCTCAAGTGTTGACAATGGAAAGAAGACGGTCTGTAAGTCTAGGCTGACAATCTCTCCATTAGTCAGTGGAATCATGGGAAGGCAACGAAGAGAAGCCAGGATGTCATCATTGGCACGGAATTCATCCATGCTCTTATAGATGCATAACAACCACTTGGATGCTTTCACTATTTCACCTGAAACATCTTCACACACACATACAAACTTCAAAGCAAGGAAACAGGAAAAGTCTTTTAGACTAAAACACAATGATAACACGAATTAATTGCAATAGTGATCAGATAAATAGATTATCAGCTGAATTTTGGAACCCATTATAAAATATATGAAACAGCCTTATTTTAGTCAAAATATTTCAACCTTGTCTTAACGCTAACAAGTTCACATAATTTTTAGATATTGTTTAGAAAATTCCAAATTGCTGGATAATGAGCAAAAATGTAGAATGATAATAAACAGAAACTTTAGTTCTGATTACTCTACATTACTCTACACCAGTGATTTCTGGAGCGCCATTATCATATTGCATAAACGATCAATCACTTAATATGAAAGCTGTCTTTATGTAGCCTCCAGATTTAAGCCACCCTATACAAAATAAGATAAATTGCTGTTTACCACTAATTAGCTCTTGCAGTTGACAAAGTGAACAAAATACATACCATCAGATTCCTTTGAACTCAAGTTTGTCACAATCGACTTTCCGACTTCAATGAGATGTTGGGTTGTGAGCGACTGAACTCCGAGGCTCTGCAGCATGTGTGGATTGAGGCGAGCAGCCACGTCACGATGCAGATATTCGAGGCCAAGATGTTTTCGCAGAAGTGAGTTAGAGATGACTTCACGTACCATAGGATCATCACAAATCAAAAGCTGAGATGGGAGCTTCCATTGCAGACCTAAAACAAACATCACCTGGAGTAAAAGGAGTTGGAAAATCTGCACAGAATGTAAGTCCCTCCCAAACTGAAATCAGAAATATTCACCCAAAACTAAAATTCGCACTAAAATATTTTGTATTCATCCTTAGTGATAACAACTTATTACAACACACTGTTACCTATAAAGATCCTCTGCTAAAGATTTCATCGTAAGAAACAATTAGAAATACATGCAGAACCTGACTTGCACTTCAATGCACTCATGTCTTTGAGAAGTTCATGATATAAATTATTCCAGATACACTCATATCTGAGTAAGCATTAAAACAGATTCCAGCACTTCAAGCTAACTGCATTTAAGTTTAAAACCACTCAGCACATCAAACCATACAGAAATGCTCAGCATCAGACATTAGTTCCCTGATACATATCAGTAAATATGTCTAGAAGAATGGAATTGGGGAGGTTAAGTATAACTATCTCATCATCCAAGCACTCCAGACAGATACAGAACCTTTAACAATATCATGAATCAAACATATAGCAAAGCTCCATATTTTTGACAGAGAGAAAATACTCGGCCTTTTGCACAGTCAGACAGCGAAGAATACCTTGAGTTGGGAGACAAGGCTTGGCTTTCAACTGATAAAGGATGTTTGTTGCCACTGGACGAAAGAAATCCAGAATTTCATCCTGATGAGGAACAAACTGAAGGAAATAAGAGACCGCCTCGATCTCGTTGAAGTCTGGATGGTTCTGTGGACAGAAATACAAAACAGCAGCTGCTCACTAAAACTTATTTTGACATTTCATTAGCAATATTTCACCATCAATGCACTAATTGGACTTACAGTATTTCCTGGACAAACTCTGAACTTGCTGCCATCAGTCAACTCTAGTTGGGAAGCTATTGGCTGGGTCAGCATGTGAGCGCAAGCCAGCCACTGACGACTCTTCTAGTTATCTGAGCCATGTTTGCTAATAAAAAATGTTCTGTTTTTAATGACATTAATATCACAAAATATAGTGCAAGAGCGCCTCTGATATGTTTGCACTTTGAGCAGCACTCTATAAATGTTCAATTTCAAATTATGCGATTACCTAACATAATAACTTATAGACATACTTGGAAAACTAATTATAACTAAATAAACATTGATTAACAAAACCAATTTTAGACAGTTTAGATTTTAATGATATAGGTACCATGAAAAGGTGTCAGATAAGCTGAGTCATAATTTTACAAAGGCAAAATCGTAACAGATAAGCAGGATTGGACAGAAAAGGCAGACATGGAAAGATTGTAGAAACCTTGAAATCTTCCAGTGCATTTACGAATACACTATGAATTTCATTTCTGAGCCACTGATTCCACACACTGTCTCGATCAACTTCCTCGCGCGATGATGGAACATCAAAGTCACCTGTAAAAAATAGAAGGGACTTGTCAACAAGCTCAGAAAAAGGTTTCACAAGCATCACTGCTAAAACATCAAAACATGTTGAAGTAGAGACTGTAATACACAGCACAGCCTCATAACTTTAGGTACCCAGTCAAGTACAACCCTACCCAACATTGCCTTACAATCAGGTCACAGTCTACAGTAGAACTTAATTTTGGATTCATGTACCCGATGGCATTTTTGGTTTGGTCATTCGGTGACATGTGACCTGTCTGGAGAGTGTTAGGCCTTCACTTCCTTGCCATCTGCAGCCCAGTACTGTCCAAATAGTAAACCATGGGTTCAGTAAGGTATTGGCAAACACTTCATTCCACTGATCTTTCATTTATCATCTGCAGTGCAGAATGAACCAGGACCACTGAAAATTGGCAAATGAACAAGAATCTGCAGACTGTGTTTTGCATGCATACAACAGCCTCCCAACAGAGACTCTTCCAGCTGTTTGCACATCAGTTGCTTACAGAAGACCTGACTTGTCATTCCTAATGAATACTAACATCTGTAAGGATGGCAAGTAGCACCACCAAGAGGTACTTAGAAGATGCAATATTAATGTCTTGTTACATTACATTATAGTTCACGTTTCAATAGTGTGTATAGTAAGATTATAGTGTATAATGCTCACAAAATATAATAATAGGATGTCTAGTTTTCTGGTGCTCAGAAATGCTCATAGCACATGAACAGATCACCAACAGAAAAATTCCCTTGTGCAAGAATACATGTACTTCTATGAACCAAAAATTGTATCAGTTGGTATTATCTGTTTTGTAAATACATGGTAAGTCAGGTGATGAACTTGTATTGATGCTGCAGAAGCTGTATAGTTGTATAGTTGCAGAAGCCCCTACATGCTTACCTAGGATATACATAAAGCACTGGAACCACGAAAATAAGCACCTGCAGGTCATTTACGGAAAACTACATTTTAATTAAATTATAAGCTGAAAGACATACTACAAACATAATGGCAAACGTACCTTGCACAACAAATCTAAAACCGTAACTACGAAGAGGCAGAAAGGCAAACACTGGCTGTCTTGGAGGCAAAACCTAAACAAAAACAACAAGAGACAAGAAAGACGCTATAATGTCAGCATCCCCTTAAAGACAGATTTTTGCTTAGAGGCTCTGTACAGGTAACCTGTTAAATTAATTAATTAGAGAAAGTGACCTTGTCTGGTGCCAATTCAAAGAACCTTTCCATGGCATTCCTTTCTCTCCAGTTATAGTCTTATACGTGTCATTCAAATTTCCTCTGCTCCTTCTCCACGTTAAACCTCACCATTTCAGTATTTCCTTAAAATTCAAGTCCTTGTAACATCACATCATTTTCGCAGCTCTACTGTGCACTTTCTCTGGTAATTCTCTAGTTGTTGTATGTCCTGTTTCATGGTCAGCATAAGTGAAAGGTGGACAGTCTGGTTTGGTCATCTTGCAGAAACAATATCTTCCTGTGATATCTACCAAATGCTTTGAAAATGTGTAGGTACACGTGACTAACCTGGGCAGCAATGTCTGCCTTTGAGATCATTGGAAAAGCGAGAGCTATCTCAGTTGACTCCACTTCTATCCCCGACTTAGCCTAGGGGGACAAAGAAAACATTATATATTCACAAAAAGCAACAAAATTGAATAAGTGCTGGTATTTTTTTTAAATCTGAAATATTATTAAAATCAACAAGAGCCAAAAAAGTAAAGAAAAGGCGGGAAATGTATAAGACAGTTGCAAATTATTTAACTCATCAACTTTGGTAATAATAAAGGCTTAAAATAATAAACTCTAAAATTACAGGATTCTGTTTACTTTGTAATTCACTTAAATTTTTACCACACAATTGTATTTAAATTATTTTTAAAAACATCTTCACACAAGGTAGAAATGAGCCATCATGAAAGAAAATTAGATTGGAGTACAAAACAGTGATTTATGAAAGATCAGGGGTCCATAGAGTAGTGGTAACATCACTGGCGTGAAGAGCAAGAGGTAGCGGGATCGCTTCCCGCTACCCTCCCAAATTTAGGTCCACTCAGCCTTTCATTCGCGAGATGGCACGTTGTTAAAATGAGATGTAGGACGTGATGGGCGCCTTGCATGGCTGCCGTGTACAGTTAAATTCGACTCCTGTAATAACTTGTGATCATCTGTTCATACTGATTTGTAATCATACTGTGTTATTGTCAGTTTGAAGATATTAAACGAAGATTATTATTATTATTATTAGTTTAAATGGCAAAATGCACGTTGTTAAATCTGACATAATCACTACTGCATCTTTTCATTTGAATCTGCTCCTCACTTTTCCTCATACAAACTTCTACAAAAGGAATTTTCAAACAAAGACAGCAGACATGAAACTTCAGTTAGTACACCTACGTAGTTGTGATGCAAGTATCTGGTAAAGGACCCTTTAACACTTTAACAATGAGCTGTATTGATTTTTCAGTCACTTTGAGTACACTCTCATCATTACAGTGTTAAGGAACTCATAAAGGCAAAATTAGAAACATCTCACCCATAATCTGTCTAAATGCCAAAGTAAAAATCATATGCCAGATAGTTCAAAGAGCAAAACATCAACCTGTAAGGATATCTGGCTTGCATCCAAGGTCTTTCTAACAACAAGCCACCGATCCACTCCATCTTTGTGTTGTATTTCTGTTATGCTATCACTGACATCAATTCGTCTCATCTCCGATGAGTAGTCCTCAACCTTTATTCATTCAAAGAGATACAAAATAGTTGTAAATCATTCGATTAAACACAGTATCCGACTTGAACTTAGAACCAGTATAAGTGACAACCCTTACCTAATGAGGGAGACTCAACGATGACTCTAATTATGCATGTTCACAAAGAACTTGCTCAAAGTCATGACATAGTGACTGTTTACAAGGAGGATCTAAACCTGCATCCTACAAGTACCCATGTGAATTCTCAGCCAACATGTACTTGCTTACAAAAACAAAACTTTCTAAGTAATCAGTTACAATTAACTGGTTAACCTCTACATCAGCGGTTCTCAACCTGTGGTCCGCGGCCATCTGCCTGGTGGTCCGCGAGCAAGGCCTACAATTTATATTTTTTTATAATTAAAAACATGGAAACAAGCAAATTTTGTCAAATTTTTTTTTTTTTTCAATCGCTAGAATCGGCTAAATGGCACCATTAAACTAACAATACGTGGATTAATGGAAAAAATTTCTTTTGTATTAATTTGTTTGTGGCACAATTTTTAGTGGTGGTCCGCGACTGAGAAACAAAGTTTAAAAGTGGTCCTTGAGTCTCAAAAGGTTGAGAACCGCTGGTCTACATTATACAATGAAAAATTACTGGTCAGTTGATGTTCACACAATATTATGATATTTTGAATTCAATAGGTTTCAATAGGTTGAGCAAAATGATTGAGCAAATGACGATGATGTCAACAGTCTGTAATTTATGCTCATTGTCGTATACCTTGTTAACGACTTCAATGCTTCGAAGACGATGCAGAAACAGCAGAAGCGAAGGATGGATGTCACGGAATCGAGCAGCAAGGGACAGTGTGTGATGGTCATCCTGCATTTCCTGCTTCAGAGGCAGGGCTATGCAAGTCATCCAACTGAACATTGCAACAAACACAAGGAGACTCATCAATCCCAAAAGAGTCCACATATGAAAATTTTTATAAAATCTCCGAGGGGTGCAATATAAATTCTGTTTGACTGATTGATTGATTTTACACACAGCTGAATTCAGTGTATAAAGTTTATCTATGTATTAACATAGCATGTCATAAAACTTGTGGTTATTATAGTGCAAGTGCATAGAAATTACTAAACAAAGCCCTAACCCTACAGTACTCAAATTAAAGTATTAGAGCAACAAGAAATAACTCTGCAGAAATAACAATTCAGCTATTAAACAGTAAAAACTGGTCATAAGAATAAACAAGAAGTTGGTTTTAATTGTCTGTCCAGTAATTATGTTAGAATAACTTACTTTTCTGGAAGTTCAACGACTCTGTCGTCTTTACTGATCCACTGTGGCAAAATATATCCAAGCGGTTTCGAGTTGGCATCAAATCGAATGTGATAGCCATTGGAATGGATTTCTGGTTGATCAGTTATACGGAACACAGACTTGAAACCAATTCCCTTCTGACCTAATAAAGAAACCCATTTGTAAAATAATTCATTCACTAAAACAGCAATAATCCCTTAGTTTCCGTTACATGGTTTATTACCAATAATGAACTTCATCACTGTCAAAACATCCTCTAGAATTACATTTTTAATTAGCCAAATTCAATGCATTCTTATATTATACTACCCCACAGTTAGCACCCAGGCTTAATCAAACCAGGATTTTATCTTTTAACCTTTAGACATTTTTATTAAATCTACAAGATTTAATAAACATCAAACTCTCCAATGACATCAAGTCATTATCGGAGCTTGTAAATGCTCCCTGACTATGAATGTTCATCAGTTTACCAAAAACAGTTCAGAGCTCTAGAAATGCCAAGTCAGCCAGTTTATATCAACAACTGTATTTTTCATCAAGAAACAAGCCACTTCCAACAGGTATCAGTATTGTACATAATGAATTCAACGAAATTCATGGAGGTAAATAAAACAACACCGGTCAGAAGCAGAAAAGAATGAGCAATTTAAGCGACTAATGATTTGCAACTGACCTATGTATCCGAACTTGTGTTTGCCTTTGGTAGTACGTCCAACATCGCAGATGGCACGAATGTTTTTCTCCTGGAATCCAACTTCATTGTTATAGACGATTATGGAGTCATGGTCAACATGAAACTGAACTGATGGAATGACATCCGACTGCAACCTAAATCAAAGACAAAATTTTTTCCCTGTTAAAATATATTAGTGAATGAGACAAAAGTAGCCAGCTATTATGAAATGTATAGTCTGGACTCGTTAACGCGCCATCCTCGGGGGGTCATGCCTCATGATACAGCACATAAACCAGACCGCGTGTAAAACGGGATAACACTGAACGTCTTTAACAATGTCTAACTACCTGAAATGTTCTGAAATCACACCACCATGCTGTTCTCTTAGCCAGATGTGAGTTAAAGTTACTTTGTTTCAGTTAACAATATTACAAATAAATTCATGTTATGCATAGTTTTTGATCTAGTTTTAAAGCATAATGCCGAAATACTACTAAATACCATCAGATAAAATGCAGTAACTTAATTTTTCTCCACAGACCAAAATTTCTATTCTCTGAATGCCAATCATATCGTAATTAGTCAGTTACAAGAGATTTCTTCCATATCCTACCGTAACATTTCTTCCGTGTATTCATTGTCGTCTGCATTCTGAATCAGCTCAAGCACAAAGTGTGTGTCCTTGCTGTAGAGATCCTTTGAAAGCCTTTCCAAGCTGCGTCCAAGTCGTTCCTGCTGCTTTGTCAGCAGCCGCGTTCCATCTTCATTCAATTCAACATTGAAGCCAAACTCTTCCTGCCGAATTCGGTCAATGAGCGCTTGACAATGCAACTCTTTCGCCGTAACAAGATCTTCTGCTGCATCTACATCTATGGGTTCCATTATCATGCAGGTGTCATTTTCTGCATCATCATCCAGCTTCAGACCAGCCTTTTCATGTTCAGCATCTCTTTCATTGTTCAAATCTAAATTGCAATCACCCAGAATTTATTAAGGCAAATGCTTTAAAACAGCCTTAATAAAGCACATCAGAAAAGGTTTACAGAATAACAGCAAGACAACATGCTTCCTCTGGAGGTGCATCACCTCCCTCACCATTCTATTGGTTCCTCAAGACTGCTTTTTCCCGCTTGGCCTGGGTTGGGAACACAAAGACCTTGAATAGAGAGACCTTGAAGGGTACTATATAAATTCTGATTGATTGATTGATTGATTGAGCATCAAGTAGCTCGTCCAAGACTTATGATCCTACGTGATAATTTTATTATATTTGACTGGCCAAACTTAACCTTGCATGCACCCCATAAACCTGTCATCACATGATGGCATCATATAAACACAAGAAAATAAAAGGGCTGCTTTATTGTAGCACCAGCAATCAGTCGAGGTAGACCTGTGAAAGACAGAAACATGTATTGTATGTCAAAGAGGCTTTCGAGGAGGTGAGTTGGAACAGTATAAATAAGGCAGTGTTTGTCAGCAGCAGAAAACTAAATGACCAGAGTTTATCTACAACTGTGAAATTAGAGTTATGAACACGGAACAGGCAGTGGATTGTCCATGCATTTGTCTGCTCTAGACTTGACTACTGCAATTCCCTCCTCATTGGTCTTCCCAAAGTCCGTCTTGCTCCTCTTCAGTCCGTTCTCAATGCTGCTGCTAGATTAATTGCCCGTCTTCCTCGATTCTCTCATATCACCACCTTTATGGCAGAAGAACTCCACTGGCTCCCGCTTTCTGCCCGCATCCAATTTAAGGTCCTCATCCTTGTCTCTAAGGCTCAGCTTGGTTTCGCTCCAAAATATTTATGTGACTTATTTCATCGCCCTCACTCTGCGGCTTCTCTTCGTCCTCTTCGTTCATCTGACCGTTTGGACCTCCTCGTTCCCCGTGTCAGGACTTCACTGGCTCAATCTAGGTCGTTTGCTTCCATTGGCCCTGCTCTTTGGAATGGGCTTCCTCCGTTTGTTCGTTCTTCTATTCTCTCAGGTAGCGTCTCTTCCTCTTTTACCTTTCTTAAAACTTGCTTTTTCTCTCGGGGTCTATCGCACTGGGAGCGCTTCTGAATGGCCCTCCCGCTAGAAGCGCTTTATAAATATCCGAATACAATACAATACAATACAATACAATACAATACAAAAGGAGAGGAAAACCACTTGATAACACAATGTCAGGGAGTTTCAGTCATAATATGCTAAAAAAAAGAGCACAGCATTAATTAGCATCAAACTGTCAGTTACACAAATGAAATGCAACCAAGAAAGCCAAACTCAACAGCTGTCAACAACACAGAACCACAGCCAATGACAAAGCTCAGACTGAAAAAATCCAACTGTAAAACCCAACACCTCAAGGAAAGAAAATTTTCTAAGAAAATGAAGATCACAAAATAAAACCCACTTTTAAGAGACCTGGTTTTGTTGTTGCTGTGGGTGTTTATGTTGTGACTGTGGTTATAAAAATTTTCAATGTGTGCAAAGTCACACAGAAATATGAATCTATGATAAAATGCCCAACCAAATCTAAAGCTACCATACCATCTGAAGAAGAAACAGTACCTGGTTCTGCTGCTGGCAACTTTGTTTCAACAGCTTCATCATCCTTCAACTTATTTGACGTTGTTGCAACAGTCTTCTGCTTCTCTTCAACCTTCACTTTCTTTGGCTCTACTTCATCCTCTTCAACATCCTCATCATCGTCTTCACTGAGAGAAAAGTCTGAGTCTGATGTGCTTTCGTCCACTTCAGAACTGGAATCATCATCCTTAAATAAATGAAAACCATCCTCATTAACAGAATTCTCTTGTATGCATCTATATTTATCAAGAGACTTAATATAGTACATGACAAAGCACTGCATCTATGACTCTGGTATCTACCAGGTCTACACAAGCGCGTTTTAAGCAGACGGTTTGCAAATGTGTGCTGCACATAGTCAAAGGCAACAGTAAAAGCAATGGGAGATGATTCCATGACTAATACATGGGAAGGCAGGCACGATGGGCTCAGTTTGAAGTGTGGCAAGAGCACATGTGTATCTAATTGGGCCACAGAGCGCAATTATCGCTGATCCACCTGACTCAAGGCTAGGACACAGAGCTCCATGATGTATGCAGGGACAGTGCCAACAATTACCGTATTTGTCAGCATGATGATCTTGAATGCAATATGCTTTGCAACAGGAAGCCAGTGTAGAAGTTTTCAAATACATTCCATTATTTGTGAATACTTTTGCTTGTTGGCTATGACATGAGCAGCACAGGTAAAGAAGGACTGGATCTGGTACAACCAGAACTTCAGCAGACCAGCAAGGATAGAATTGGATTATTTCAAGCCCGTCATGAAGAATGAGTGAACAAGGATCACTGCAGCACTGTAAGATAGATTGCGCTGTACGGCCCATATGGTCAACGGGTACAATCAGGATCTGTAGAGGTGGTTCACATGGTATGCCAGTGATAGATCTCCGTCCAAAGCACATCCAGGCTGCGGACAATGGGCTGTTTGTCCAGTCACGGAATCATAACATAATCGATTCCTCAACAACTTTTGACTGTGCTCGAAGAGGGATGTACAGTAAAGTTAGGTTTATGCTATAAACTTTCAGATGGTAGTTCCCAACATTGATCATCATCTGTCGCTTTCTAAGTTGTGAGAAAAATGCTATCACACCAAAATCCCATACCTTTAGGTTACTACGTTGAGGTTTTAATTAATTTTTAGAGTTAATCGACGTAAACTGTAACTAACCACACAAATGATTTCTGTCAGGCCAGCGTCAATTTCCTTGACACAGTCAGCAGGCGCAGTCAATCGCTCCTGGAAACTTTCCGACCATTCTCTGATTCCTAGCAAAATTCCAAGCACCTGCAGTTGACTTCTCTGCTCCATAGTTTGAGTAATTGCCAAGAGCTGCTCCTCACACTTCACCTTACCAACGATATCTCTCAGTGGCCTAAGAAAGACCTAAAACAAGAAGAAATCAATATCAATCAGTCTGAACTTTCTATCATTCAACCCATAACACACCAGATGGGCTGCGCCCCAGAAATTCCTATAGTTCGTCAACCACCGAGAGTCTTTCCTTGCTTTGTTTACGGAAATATTACCAGGTTCACTAACATGCTGCTATTTGGTGAGTGCCTACCAAAACTTAGACTAATATTTTTGGTGGCACTGCCATTACCACCAAGTCAAGGGTTTAGGGCAAATAACAATAGGATACACTACAAGACAGGTGACTGCAAAATGCACCCCTATGAAATTTTTGCTTAATGTTCACAGCCCTACAAAAGTAATATCACATTTGAAGATAAATAAGTCACATTTCTATTTGTTTAACCACAGTTTGAACCACATACACTCATACAGTACTGCTGCAGAACAAACTGAACTCAAGAAATAAGCTTTTAACTCAGTGCATAAAATGCAAATATAAATTGAGCAATTAGAGAAAAAAACTGTAAACAGTATTAATATCAATCCTAATTGTGAACATAAATTCAATGACTTCTTTGTTTCTGCTCCTCATTCATGATTTTGTCAAAACGTGGACAAGCGTTACCTGTTAACAGATAGTTTCTACATAGGCCCTATATACAGTACAATAATAACATACTTTCCCCCTTGTCACACCCTCTGAAATGCCATCTCGCATCCCTTGGGGGGTGCGGACACCCCAGGCTGGGAACCCCTGGTCTAAACTATGCCCCAACTTCAAAAGTAAGAAACAAAAAATACAAATATTAATGGCAAAATGTATGTATGTATGTATCTGGAAATTCAATCAATCAATCAATTTCATTTATATCTCAAAATCAAGCTGACAAAATCGCAACTTGTAACAGATCACAACTAATTATCATGTAATGGCTATATTCATACAGCATCTTCCTGGAACCAGTATTGTTTAACAATAACACATCGAACATCATCTTTAATTATTAGACTTTGAAACCTAACTAACCTCTTCTATCACACGATGACCAATAATCAAAGGAACTTTCACAATGCAGTTAAGGGTAAATTGTACCATATCAGTTGATGGATCTTTTTGTCCTCTCGTACGAAACGCTCCTTAAGAAAAGACATCTTTTTAAAGGATTCTTTTAGACTCCATACAATGCATAGCAACATACAATTTGTCTCAAGAATTCAGTACACAAAATACTTGTTAACTGAGAAAAAGATTTCAGCAACTATAAAATTGTTCATTAAAAACATTTCCAGTAGGTTGTCAAAATAAATTCACAGATGTTGTCTACATGCCAAACATCCTTTATGCTGATAACTTTAAAGGAGTTTCACAGATGAACATGGCTCAGCACATAAATCTCACTCCTCAGCTCAAAATAAACATTAATTTGTGCTCTGATAAACAGAGAATATATGTCTGAAAACTGAAAATACTTACATTGACAGCTAACACAAAAATTATAAGATTTTATACAAACCAATCTCGTTTGTAATCTGATAAGCAGAGAATGTATATCGGACAAATGAAAATATTTACAATTTACAACAACACTGAAACCTCATTAACACGCGGCCCATGCATTAACCTTGTGTAAACTGGACTCAAAGGTTATTGGTACACAGATAATACAAATATCATAAGATTCTATACAAACCAATCTCATTAGGCTGGGAGGCTCGAATCTTGTGAAGTGCTGTTTCAAAACTGTTGCCAAGTAATGCGAGTGGAACGCCCTCAAGACCATGATTGACTGTTAGAAGCGACACCAGATGGCCACATGTTCCTGTGACGTCTCTAGCAGCTGCTGCTTCAGCAAACTTTTCAGTAGACGTGTCACTAGTCAGCCTCAAGAGGGTGCCAGGACGGACTTCAAGGGCCAATATGCTAGTAGTCATCATCTTCTTCTTTGTTCCTTCTACACATTAAAAATCAGGCAAAACAATCAATAAATTTTTTTAATACATCTCTGTCACACTGAAAATATGTTATGATTGATATGGCTAAACTTTCTTCTGTCCATAATTGTCTAAAACTGTTAAAGCCACCCACTACACAACATTTAAACATAAATGATACTTATATTCCAAAAAATATATTCACTAACCCATTCATTAATTTATTAATTCACTCAATCAAAACAATTAATGATATAACAATTGTAACTAATTATTTCAGATCAATACATATCAGGTTTTATGATGTATTGAAACAAATCCTAACAGCTGAAAGATTTCATATTATTAGTTCCAGCTAGAAACACAACCCACCCAATTATAATTATATACTTCCTCAGTTGCTGAGACAGCACAGCACTACCATCAGGCAAAATGGTCCACAAATGCTTCGATACAAAACAAGTAGTTCTAAGAAACAATGACAGTTACAGGACATAACATAACATCCTACAGAATCAGAGGAAGTAAATCAAATATAATTCTTCCACAGACATAGTTACATCTTACCAGTTACTGGGATCAGCTGGGCTCCTCCGTACTTCTGCACAAAGTCCTTCAATTCTTTCAGTTCTGGTTTAAATACAAGATCCCAGTGAGACCAAGATGCCATATCTTCCAACAGTGGACAACTCTGCAGGCAAGCCAGGGCCTGATCCTTTGTCTTGTGCCCCAAGGGGCCAGTGCTGCGATCGGAGGCCAACACTGCAGGGCTACCCGAGAAAGCAAAACACAGCTAATTTAGAACATTATGTAATACATTAAAAGGAACTACGTCATATAAATGTTGCATCACTCACCAGCACTTAAGTCAAGAAACGGTAAACATAGCACACCTGTTTAGTATACTCACCTCTTTCAAACTCTACAGAAAACGGTCTAAAGCTTGAATGATCTATTCGTAAAGGTGCAACAAAACAATGCACCCATGGAACACTGTTTTAACTTTCCCACTTGTTTTCGCATTTATTTGCTAACCTAAAAACACAGACGGCTGAACTGGCACCTAACAATATTCTTTGGATGGTTACACATCCACAAACTAACCAGGATCATAATGATTAATTTCATTGCTGTCACAAGTATTTTATCCACAGCACCAAGCGTCACAAGCAATCAAGCTTTTTATGCCAAATACAGCATAAAATACAACTGCTGCAAAGTGGCTTATAAAATTTGCTCTGTAGCATAGAAATTGAATTTTAAAAAGACAACTTCAGAATAAGAAACATTTACAAGAGACAGAATGAGCATCAAAACAATGAAATTCTGCACAACTAGCTAGTTTGGTAAGGTGCTGATAAACCAATCAATCAATCAATCAATCAATCAATCAATCAATCAATCAATCAATCAATCAATTCATGTACGTTACATTTGAAAGAATGTTGCAGACTGCACGTACAAATTTTTTGCTACCAGAGCACTGGCATAATAAACACCAGATCCACGACTGACGCGTTGCTGCTTTTCTGTCACCTTCACAAGATTGGCAAACGACCCATGACCCAACGATCTCACTTCTTTCACTGAATAATGATGGCAAATTGCCATTTCAATAAGTTTTTGCTGCAACAAAAAATTATCATAAAATGAACTGAATCAATCTTTCATTATTCTTCATTATGAATTTCATTATGAATTTCATTTTTAAAAAATTTTCAAGCTCAATTTATTATCGTGTGAATAAATCTATGCAAGTTGCATAAACGTAACGTCTATATGCCCCAATCCCGACAACACCAAGTCATGCATGACAATCGTTAAAGTAGAGTGGATTAATAAGGTTGAAGGATACCATGTGGGAATTTTAATTATGTCAAAAAGTACAACTTGAATTACCAATGTATATACAAAAGAAATAATAAATAATTAAACCATAAATACCAGTTAATAGCCAAAAGGAAGTGACACAGATAATCAGACAGATCACGCTGTGCTGGATGATGGTGAATGGATATGTCAGCAAACATTGTTAGGAGTGCATCCGTGGACAAGAACTTGTGAGGGGCCGAGAAGTTCCCAAAAAAGATATAAAGGCTAGAATTTCAATGATAAAATATTAGACTAGCAATTGACAAAGCCACACTCACCTGCATCTGTTCCTTGAAGGCACACTGAGCAACAAATTCGAGTAAATCATCCAAGCTTGCATGGAAACAGGACTCAGCACCAACGCCATGAGATGATGAACCAAGAAGGGTACCACCGCTTTCGTCAAGATGCTACAAGCAATCAATCAGCCACCCTGTTGATGGAACTTTCGATTTTCACAAAGATGTTGGTGGCTTAGGAAAAGGGAACAACCATTGACACAAGATCTTGTAACAGTGACGGCCTTAGGGGCGTGCGAACCGTGCGGTCGCAAGGGACCCGCAACTTAGGGGACCCGAAAATATCACAGAAAATTAACACGAACAAGACACCCTAATAATAATATTATGGTTTTGACTAAATCTTTTCTGTTGTCAATAAAATAAATCAACTTCCTCTATATTCCAGAATTCTCGTGTATAGTTACATTTGAAATGTTTTACTTGTTAACAATCTACTAAAATAAAATGATTAGCAAAGAAACAAAGTTTGACTTGTGTCATGGGGGCCCGTTCAGTATACTCAGCATGGGGCCCGAAACATCCTAAGGCCAGCACTGCTTGTAAATAGACTTAACTTAGTAATTATTTTCTATGGTATTATACATATTCTAAATGATTCTGGTACCTGTGTTAAAAAGACTGAAAATAACACCATGTTATTCTTGTGTTCAATATTTTGAAACTTTTCTGAAACTGCTTTGTTTTGGCACTAGGCAAAACTCACCACCTCCCATGAATCCACGATAATCATACAGAATATAATCACCAGCAAACCGAATTCACTGTAAACACCAGTAAACTCGTGCAGTGATTAATAAAAGTTACCTTTTTTATCTCCTCCGTTTTGAGTAAGAATTGCAAAAAGCCACCTTGCTTCAAGTCATTGAAATGACGCAGTTTAAAATCCTCAGTCAATCTCTCCTCAATCTTTGACAGTTTTTCCAGAGTCAGATTACCATGTGCAATACATCTCTCCATGTACTTGTTTATGCTTGCAACTACCTCATCTGAAAGCAAGCAAAATATCTCACCTTGTAAAATCTATAGCTACGGACCAGGAAGCAGTTTACATACAACTAATATGTTAAAACTAGGGCTGGTAGTGATTTAAAAAAATTAATCAATTAATCTCCAAAAATTAACTTCGATTAATCGATTAAATTTGATTAATTTGGTATCTGTTACATAATGTGTGAAAAACAGTTAAAAATGTAGTCAATGAGTCAGTTACTGCTTTCATTTTACAAAAAACTTCAATCATTCCACATGCTAAAGTTCAAATTGTCAAAATGAAAAATGTAGTGTTTGAACCATGGTAAACAAAATGTTTATTGCAATGAAGACAGTTACTTTTGTCACAATCATCGACTTTTCCATCAGCATTTACATTAAATGCAACATGATTACTTAATCTTCCACTCAAATGTTTCACATTATCATTGTTCGCCATACTGTTTACTCCAGAAATGGTCCACTCGACATCATGAAATAAGTAAGAACATTAATCGAACAAGCAAAATTAATCTAATGAAATTTTTATCGATTAATCGATTAATTAACCACTAAAATTCGTAGCCCTAGTCAAAACATGAATATAGAACTCCTGTGCTTAATCTTTGCATTTGCTTCCTGTTCAGTAAAGGATTTGTTTCAAATATAACTTTTATACACACTGAACTCTGGTCAAACAAAATAGTTAACATCAGCCATTGTTCCCCAGAAACATTATTATTCAACCAGGTCATCTGGTTATCCTTCTCTGGTCATACCTAAAACTAGAACAGTTCTTGATGGACCTAGATTTTGGAACTTTCTCCCTGTTTCTGTCCATTCTGCTCAGTTGCTTATGGCATTTCATTCACAACTTATGACTTACCTTTTTCAAACTGCTCATCATCCGTACGACTACCTCTCTGTCTTAGCAGATTGATCTTCTGGATATTAACCTGATTACAGTTGATGCCAGTTAATACTATGTAAGGACCTTGAGCAAGTCCTTTACTCACAGTTACTCTGCGCCATCGTGTTCTGTCGTAAATACTATATTTGTGTGCACTTCTAAACTTTGGAAGGAGGGCAGTATCAAATACAGTCGTATTGTACTGTATACAGTAACACACTTGCAGCCCAATGGACGATTATGATTGATCCAATGATGGAATGACAGGTAGTCAGATACTTGCTCAGAATGGATTTGGATACCCAAGCCGTCTTTCACCAACTTTTGACACATCTCATCACAGTGAGATATGTCAAATCACTGCCGAACAATCATAAAAAATGCTGATAACTTCTACCTTTCTTTGGAATAGCTTCTAGTCCTGATTCATCCGAAGAATCATCTGAAGAATCTTCCACTTTCTGTGGAAAGAGTTCACTCATCTGCTTGTGTATTTCTTCATGACTAAAGCAGATGGCCAACTGGAGAAACAGCATACAACAGTTAACAATTACAACTAAGCACTCTTGTTCTGCAGTATCCTCTGGTATTCTGCTTATTCATGTGGAAATCAAACAATGCCTCGACATAGATTACTTAACCTGTATTATTCACTGATTTACCTACCTATGTCCTACTGAAACCAATTATGGGCCTCTAATAATCCATCTTACCTCAAGGGCCGATCAGTTTTACAACTTTTTCTTACAATTGCAACATAAAAATTGGCATGCAATGGGTACTCAAAATTGGTTTGGTAAATCTCAACATTTTAAAAACTGAGTCCTTAAGTAGGCTGAAAATTGCTGTGTTTATGTCTCACTATCAACAACATTTTAAAGATTCCCTCAATCTCTCAAAGCTATTTTACAAATTATGTCTGATAGTGACTCCCACTTCACTAGAGCTTAAGAAATTAATATAACAAAAACAACTTTCCTAGCACTAACAATAATTATTTAAAATTTTGTGGTGCAGCTGCACACAACAAAACAACATTAAACTAACAAAAGGAACAATACTCAAGCTTTACAGCTCATGACTATAACTGCGGCACAATACAAATCTCAATTATTCAGGCACTTTCCTTGAACTATTTGTAAACAAAGTAAGAAAAGGCTTTTCTTAATCAAAGTATCATCAATACTTTTCTTGAATTAGGCCAGATAAGACCTGATAAAAGACATTACCGGTATACAGACTTACATGCATAAACTTCTGAAAGAGGACATCTCTGCTTAGCAGACTTTTGAATTCAGTTATCGTTGTCTGCGTCTTGTTGAGTTCTCTTCTCTTCGTCTTCATCGTTCCCGATAACTTCACATTCAAACAATCCCATGACTGCTCATGCTCAGCGACAGTTTGATAAAGAAGCTTCAGTTTGGAGAAGACATCATTGAAAACGTGTGCATGTGACATCTTCAAATAGGCCCGGCGCACCTCACAGAGTCCAGTTTCCTTGACAAGTACGCTCGAGGAAAAGTGTCGGAACGCAGTGTCTACATCATTTTCAACGGCTGTCTTGAGACGCTGAACAGCATCTCGAATCGCCTGCCCACAATCTCTCTGACCCTTCTTTAGGATCTGGTGAAAACAGAAAACGGAGAGATAATTACAAGACAGATAAGGTGGATTCAAGCATGATCAATGAATCGCATATAAAATCTGACTGTACTATAACAGCAGTCAACAGCAAACTTTCACAATGAATCAATCAAACAAAATCTCATGTTATATCACTGAATGAGTCTCCTGAGTATTCACAGGCCTTAAGCCTGTTGAATAATTTTATACTTCACAGCCTGCAAAGCAGAGAACATTTATAATCACTTAAAACATTTTGCTTCAGTAATATAAAGATTTTGTGAAGTTCTTAAAAGTCATGGGCTTGGGTGAATTTAATAGCAAAGTCAAAGCCCTACCTGTATTGCTAATGGCAGGCTCTTGATCCGTACACCAAGTTCATATGGTGTTGACAACCCTCGTTTGTTCATCATGAACTTTAAGAACTCTTCCAGCGATGCCTTATTGTCAGTCCACAGATTATTTTCGGTAAGATAACTCCTCAAATAATCCAAAATCTCTGCAGTTCGTATCTCACAAATGTCTTTATCTTGTGGAGCTGTAAACTGTTCATAGACCATCGGCATTTTTATCAGCGGTCCCAGACGCAGTGTCTCAAAATCCTGACGATTTGGAGCAAATTCCCTTAGGCACTCGCCTAATTCATAGACGGTAGAAATGGCACGAACTTGCACAAACATCTGTATATACAGGTTGACTTTGCACTCCATGCGGATGTGTTCATTGACGCATTTCAACTCTCCAAGATTTCTCAATCCTAGTTGATCCAGGGATTCTGCAGCGTAATGCTGAAGAAACAGCTTCTTAATGCGCTCCAGTGATACATAGTCCTTGCTCTCAGATAACCTCTCGATGCAATCCGCAGCAACAGTGTCCATCTGTTCTCTGCTGAAGTGCATCCTTTTAGTTGGCTTTGGAGCGGGACTGAACGTCCGAGCCGATGCAGCAGTATTCTTGTTGACACCTGAAGAGTTTGACACTCGAGCTGCACTTGCACTGCCAACGACAGGAAAATCCTCTTCGCTCAGAATGTTGTTACTCTGATTGATGTTTGGATTCTTAGTCTGAGGTGCAACGTTTGGTGACGCTGCTCTGTTCCACCCAGCTGTTTGTGGCATGGTCTGGAAAGGATAATTGAAAGATGGCTGAACGTAAGGTGCTGGCATAATGGATGCTGGAGTCTGTAGCAGAGGTGGCACAAAACTGCCTGGAATTGGAGCACCCTGCTGTGGTACATGATGAGGTTGGTTTCCTCTCTGGTACGGTCCGGCATCCGGACGCCCATAGTACCGACCATAGAAGTCATTGCCTGGCAACTTTCGACTCATGTTGTCACTGTCAAGCAACCCTTGAACTTCCTTCTGATTCGTCGACTGAATTAAAGTGGCCGGTTTTGTTTCTAGTTTTGATTTAGATTGGACTGGCTTCGTACCAACTGCTTCGGTACTTCGTCCAGTATCCAGCTGAACTGAATGACTTACTTTTGAGACCCTTGGAGAGTTCGAGCTGCTGCTTTCAAAAGTTTGGCTCACAATTCTCAGTTTCATCAATTTCTCACCTTTACTATTCTCAACTATGACAAACAAGTCAGAAAAGCAGTTGAGCAGATCCGAACGTTTTGCGAAACCAAACTTTGTCTGATCGGGAAGCTCTCCGTGCTTTGTCTTATAGTCGTTCCAGAATGAATTTGCTTTAACACCGTCCTTGCTATCAGCCAGAACAGCTTCAACTTTTGACCTAAGTTTACTCAGATTCTCTGCCAACGTCCTACGATCAGAAGAGGCCATACTGGCCAGATCTTGAGCAGGAAATCACTGTTAACAGAAAATAACACAAAACTTACCAACAACACTAAATATGACAAGGCAGATTACTAATTAAATCAACAATATCATAACAACCTTTCATTGCCTACAATTCTGATGACCATAAGTATCTTCTTCATAGGTGTAATTTGGGCAATCATTTCAAGCCAAACAGAGCACTGTAGGTGAATAACACACGCTAAGAATTACGCATGTGCCCTGGGGCCACCCCTGGCCTATTTCTTGCAAATCTGAAAACTGTCTTATATGAACGTGCTGGTGTCGGGAGCGCCTCTGAGTAGTTACCTTGAAGGGGCGCTATATAAATCTTCAAATGAATGAATGAATGAATTGGCCTAAGTCGGTTATGGTTGGGACTAATCCTATTCACCCAATAAAATCTCATGAAAAAGTGCAAGGACTCAAATCTACTGAATTACTCAAGGACTTGTACTCCATTAATGACAGAATTTTCAGAGCTTATCAGCAACAAATTACAGTCCTAATAAATAATTACTAAATACTAAAGTTCCAAGCAAAGCCTTCATTAAACCAAAGCCTTGTTTAAACAGCAAAATACTATGTGAAATCAAACTGCATTCAAACTAAACACACAGATGTGGGTTTGAAATATACTGTTTGAGCCTGCCTCAGATCTTTGCAAAGCACCTTAAAGAATTACGCTGTGCAAAATGTAAACATTTTTGCAGAACTTCAATAAAATAATTAGAATTAATGACCCTTTCACATGGACATCACAACTGTTTTTTAAATCATAACCCCAATTTGAAAAAAGGTACTGAGATGCAGATATTCATGCGTGTGGTCAGGGTGATTCACGTGATAATGGGACACAGACAAGCAGAGAGACGTGAGGAAATACTAGGACAGGCGTAGGTCATTGACTTTTCTTGGTAAAGGCTAACACATAAGTAGGGCGAGGAACAAGGTCGGATGAGTAAGTGGACCACCACGTGAACGGGAGATGACAGTATCTTTCCAGAAAACTGACTCTTGCCCCATGATAATGTCAATGACGCAGCAGGTACACGACTGAGATACAGAAAGTCCGGACGGAGGCCGAGACTATAGAAAGGGAATGCCTTGTCTGTAAAAGGACGATAAAATTGCCATTATGGAGGTAAAGTTCATCAGCGTTTCATAATCATTTACTGGCAGTATGTGCAAAATGGTCTCCATGTGAAAAGCGAAAGTGGAGAAGAAATTGGTACCCCCACTTTTTAGACCAAAGTTAGGCCCCTGTATAGCGCCCCTTAAAGACTGCCTACTCAGGAGCACTCCCAGCCCAACCATGGTAGAACAACGCAGTTTTGATTATAGTAAGAAACGAGGTGAAATGATCAGTCGGTATTTGCAGAGTGTCGTAGGGAGTCCATTCCAGGTCATGGGGCCAGTCACAGAGAAGGCACGGCGCTGCCGCAAGGTACCACCTCTGTCTATACGGTGTAGCACTTATCCTTTATATATTGAAATATTCATAGGCGTACTTTGTGGGGGTACGAGGGATACCCGTACCTCCACTTTTTGGACTATGCCAATCAATATTTTATTATTGTGCCTTCCCAGAGATCAGTCTCCACCTTGCTTCATGTATGTAAGAAATTGGTACCCCCCACTTTCTGGACCAAAGTTACACCCCTGTGCGGCGGAATATTCCGCCGCAAAAGATTTATCCAGAAATTCTATTATTTCGTAGATTTTCAGAAAGGGTACACAAACACCAATTTCAACAAATATTATGCAATGTCGATATCATCTAACAATGGTGCTAAAACCTTTACAGCTTTCCTTTTATTTTACTATCCCTAATTTTCAAATATTATTTGCTTTTGTGTGTTAGGAAAATATACTTTGTACACAGGATATTTTCAATGAAATTAATGTGTGTGTCTTTATGCAAACCAAAAAGAACCTGGAACATGGCTAGTGTATCACTAAATAACTTACCCCTAGTTTTTTCAGTCATAAGTGATGACTACAAATAATCGTTAATTACAAAATATATTCGATATAAAGAATAGCGCCATATAATTTTTGTCACAACGTTACACGTTTTGTCAACAACCAATAGCTACCGGCGTAAAAAAGAATGGAAACTAGTTTAAACAGATTAAACAAATAAAGTGGCGCTTTAGAAATTTGGAATTTACGATTACGATACGATTACTTCCAGAAGCACAATACCACATCCACAAACCGAATAAATACATACCGCAAAGAAATGAGCTACAACGCCTATTATATTTAAATCGAACGGTACTTTCGAGAATCGAAAAACAAATCCCGACGAAGAAACAAAAGAATTCCGGCTTTTCCAGAAGTCGAGACTATTACTTTTGCTGCCTATTTTCTATTAGATGTTCGCTGATATTGTGCCAACGGGAAGTTTCTTACTTACTCTTGATTTTTCAAATGTCACGCTGTTTTCCGAAAATGAAATCAACACAATTTATCCAAGATGGTTAACGTGCGGCCAGAAATAGACTTGAATAACGAAGAATGCTCAACAGAAACTCCTGTTATAGCGCAATTATTTTACTCAACTTACAGTACTTAATAATCTGGGCCTATACTATGATGCAAAACCGTGAAGTACTTTAATAAGAGATAATCTTCAATGCCTATCACATAAAACACAGACACTAATAATAAGAATTAATAAACCTAGATGGCGGGCTTCAAAGTGAAATAATTAGTAATTATTTACATACAAAGCCTCTGAAACTCCACTATAGATCCTAATTTGCGGGGGGTACGACCGTTCGAGCTAGGAGTACCCGTACCCCCCACTTTTTGGACTGGAGTGCCGTACCCCCACTTTGTAAACAACGCCAATCAATATTTTATTATTGTGCCTTCCCAGAGAATGGTCTGCATGCGAAAAATGAAAGTGTAGAGGAGTAGGCCTAGCTATATTTTACTGCGTTCTTGTCAGTTTGAATTAATAAAGATTATTATTATTATTATTATTATTATTATTATTATTATTATTATTTTTGTAGGAGGTCCTATTATACTATTATTATTATTATTATTATTATTATTATTATTATTATTATTATTATCTCGTCTGTGAGAGTCAGGGCCGCATTAAGGCTAGTGCGGGCCTGGGTGCTGTGATTACCTATAGTAATAATAGGTTCGAATCCCACTCTAGCCACTGCGTACGGACCTTGGGCAAGTCCTTCACTCGCAATTGCTCGTGGCGCTTCGGCGTGAAAACTCCGACACAGTATCAATGCTGTAGTCGGGAGCGCCTCTGAGTAGAAGTAAAGTTACTTGAATATTTTATTATTGTGCCTTCCCAGAGAATGGTCTGCATGCGAAAAATGAAAGTGTAGAGGAGTAGGCCTAGCTATATTTTACTGCGTTCTTGTCAGTTTGAATCACGGTGGTAGAATTACACGTGGTTTGAATTAATAAAGATTATTATTATTATTATTATTATTATTATTATTATTATTGTAGAAGGTCCTATTATACTATTATTATTATGACCCGGTCGACATTATAGTATTAGTTATAGATAGGCCTATGTATGTAAATAAGACACTATCGTTTATTGTTTATAATACTGTATAATGTATATGTATGTAAATAAGACATTATATAGAATTGCTTGTGTTTAAACTGTCTTACAGTGTTACTGATATTGTGATCATTTTGTATGTATTGTTGTAAAGTATGAGCGTTTGTCTTATACTCAGAGGCGCAACCAGAAAATTTTCCAGGGGGGTGCTCATATTGCAAGCGCCGAAGGCGCGAAGCCGCGAGTGCTGGAGGCACGAAGCCTACAACGACTAGGGGTCTGGGGGAGCGTCGTAAGCTCCCCCAGCGGGGTATGGGGCGGAGCCCCAGAAGCCAACGCATTTTCTAGCAGTTGATATCAAATGGAGCACGTTTTAGGTCCTTGTTTGCAAGCTGTTTCTGAACGATGATGTCGTGAAAACTTCAAGAATAAATTGAATTTTCCAGAATCCCAGACTAAAAGCATAACAAATTCAAAGTTTTATTTTAAAAGAAACAGGTTTAATATTTACCTTTCGGCTCTTTCGGAAGTGTCTAATTAAATTTTTTAGTCAAATTCCATTTCAGAAAATAATTTTTCTGTCTGTTTTTGTAAATTGGTTAAGCATTTTGTCCAGTGGTATAGCCGATGCTGCTACCTTGTTAGCAGATATTCTCAGCAGGCTTTGCAGTCTTGTGGCAGACATAGGCCTAGTTGTCTTCAGGTGACTTTTTATTAGACGAAGCCTCGAAAATGCTCGTTCTGCAGAACAGGATGTCACTGGTAGGGAAAGGGCAACGTCCAGCATATAATGCAGCGCTGGCTGAATTTTTGTAAGACGAAACAATTCACTTAGTTCCAATTGGCAATCTTCAGAGGATCGATCAGAACGCAACCCTGTAATTAACTGTGAAGTCTAGCTGTCTCTCAACAGTTTCTGGGTCTTGCTGGTGAAGTTGGCAAAACTGACGAAGTTCTACAGTCATTTCTCCATTTTGAAGAGCCGAAAGAGCGCTTAAGGCTGGATTGTTGAAACGACTTGCCAGCTGTTCTTTAACCAAGTCAAGAATTTCAAAGTACTCGCGAAGTTGAAGAATTGGATTATGACGTTCACTAGTAGACCAAATGGGCATCACATGCGATATGCATAATTACAGACTCGTTTAAATCAGTTGGCAGACAGCGTTTGCGCTT
This sequence comes from Allolobophora icterica, assembly GCA_963556255.1. Classification (NCBI taxonomy): domain Eukaryota; kingdom Metazoa; phylum Annelida; class Clitellata; order Crassiclitellata; family Lumbricidae; genus Allolobophora; species Allolobophora icterica. The sequence goes on along the minus strand of OY744602.1, from coordinate 74,782,672 downwards.
TGGTCTCGATGAAATTTCAATATCGTCAGTGCCTCCAGCGTCTGAAACTGCAGGCAATGAAGAGAAAGTATTTGTGTTGGCCAGCAATTTCTTGTATTCGTCTTCCGAGCGAAGTTTATTCAACTGGGATGTCAACAGATTCAACTGTATCTGTGCATCCACAAGATTGAGATCTGGACTCTGAAGTGCCTGGCTCAGTTCTGAAATTGGGCAGATAATGGCATACAAAACTGATACTGTTAATTGAAACTTGTCATCTAAGCTTTTAGCAACAGAATCTAAGTTCATTTCTGTAAGCGCTGATCGAATTGCTGGGAGTTTTTTATGAAAAATTCGCAAGTTTCTTGTTCTGGCTATGAAACGAGTGCCGCTGATAGACAGAAGACGTCGGTATCGAGATTCCTTTTCAGCCAGCTTAGTCAAAACTCATGTTTTGACTAAAATAACGAGTAGTCCGACTGGACAATTTTTAGTAAGGAATAGAAGTCTGGATACGACGGTGATTTTTTGGGGCCTTGGTCTCGGTCTTGGTCTTGAGGTTCAAGGTCTTGGTCTTGAGGTTCAAGGTCTTGGTCTTGGTCTTGAGGTTCAAGGTCTTGGTCTTGGTCTTGAGGTTTAAGGTCTTGACAACAAGACTGAAAATTTCCATTAGCTTCTGTGTGTCCACGAAACGATATATTCTGTGTTGCAAGCCATCGAACAACAGAAAACATTATTTTTATACCTTTTCTGTTCCGTTCTTTTTCTGCATCACAGCATTTCACTAGTTTTTCTTTCACTGTGTCTTCGCATTTTTCACTAGCAGCAATTATGTTGTTGGCATCATTGTAGCAGCGTATGTGGTCTGCTGACACATCGTGTTTTTTTGCTTTTTCTAAGAATTTATGCCAGCTAGGCCTATTAACTTTTCCAAGTTTGAATTCATCGTTCTTGCCAACAGACGACTTTGGCAGCTTGCAGACAAAACACTGAGCCCCATCATTTTATTCATTGTAATCCAGCCACTTAAATCTGTCATACGAAGAATTCTGAAACGATCGATTGTCAGCATTTTTGGGAAATGGTCCTTGAAATTTCCTTGGTCCACTGCGTAAGATTTCCGCTTTACCATCGAGCGAACAAGACGAAAAATTTGCCATGAAGACGGAATCAATTCAAGACACGAAAATTATGTATTAAAACTATTATCAACGTTAAGAAAGTTGCTGTCCCCCTCTCTCTTCGACTCTGATTCCCAAACGTCTGTCTCAGTTCGTGAGCAGTCCGCTTCTGTGTCACGTGGTGCCAAGTCTGCATCTGTGTGCATCTCGTATTCTGTCTTTCGGCATAGCTTAACCCCTCTCCGATAATGCAAGCCAGCAAGTGTCTCGCGCTCTTTCTCCATGTTGTCAGTCTGTCTGTATGTCTTCGAAACCCGCATAGCTGTAATTCTATCTCAGGGCGCTGTCTTTTAGATACGTTGACCTCTGCCTGAATGTACGCCTTCTCCTTTACGCCCCTTCCAACCTTGTCTTCTCGCCCCCTTCCTTGAGCCAAATGCGCAACAGATGACCCTCTGATTGAAATCTAGATAAACCCTATCATCGACCGCGGGCAAACAGACCCCATGCGCAAATGACCGCACATTAGGCTACTCACAACCAGACAGACGATAGACCACGATACAACGAACGGGTATACCCTGCCCGCTCGACCGTCCTGTCAAACGCACCATAAATCAAACAGCTGCGCCGGGGTCTCGAGGGTTAAGTTAAGCTAATGGGGATACGTTTAGCTTTAATGCAGAATTGGCAGTGTTGAGTTGGCGTTCATGAATGCAAGAGTGCCTAGGGCCAACGACGACCTTTAAACGGCCCTGCCTATAATAGGCCTACGCACATACAAATTTACAGTGCCGTAGCGAGGGGTGCTCCCGCGGTGCCATGTGGAATAGGGCGCAAATTTTTAGACGGATTGATATAATTATTAAACTAATTACTTTATCTTGAACTATAATATCCATTTAAAATTAAATGTTATAAAATTAAGGGTAAAACCGTAGTTTAGGTTGGTAAATTGTCTGTATGGATATTATTTTAGGTTGGTAGGCCTAAATTATTTCTATGTAGGCCCTAGGCCTATTATATTCGGTTTCCACTATAAGCCTACAATCATCCAACTTCTAGTTTCAATATTTAGGCCTATATGAAATATTTTCATCGATCATCCAGCTTTTCGTTTGAGCTATAATTATGTTCATCGACCATCCAGCTTCTAGTTTGAGCTATATTTTCATCGACCATCCAACTTATATTTCAGTTTTAGTATAAATTGTTTTCATCGCTCAACCGCAGCAATAATTTCAGCACAAAAACGATATATTTTCATCGCAATTCCAACTTTTAGTTTGAGTTTTATTATGTATCATTTTCATCAATCATCCAACTTCTAGTTTAAGTTTTATTATGAAATATTTTCATCGTTCATCCAACTTCTAGTTTCGGTTAGGTAGGGCCTATCTAAAATGTCCTTGGGTATCTACATAGACATAATTTACCAATCTAAACTACGGTTTTACCAAATTAGCATAAGTAACAATAAATAAAAGTGTAGCATTATATATATAATTATAGATACCTGCAGACAGTAAAGGCTGATTTAAAAATTGTCGTTGGAACACAGGGCTGTAGTCGAGGGTACGTATATACGCGGGTATACAGCGTGTAGGCGTATACCTCTAGGCTAGACCGTATACTCACCTCACAAAATATTTATAATATTTATTTATATTAAAATTCTGTAGGGTATACTCACGAAATACTGTAGCGTATACTCAGATTACTCACCTCTAATTTGTTTTGGTAAACTAACCGATAGCGTGTATACTCGCCGCTAATTTTACCACTACAGCCCTGTTGGAGCATAATTATTTATAATAAATATTCGAGATAACACATTTCGTCGTTAGAGGGCCTATTGGTCGCTGTACTTACGCTTGGCACAAAGCGCAATAATAAAATTATTTTAGCTTGCTACAATAATGCAAAGTTAACAAAGAATTGAAAAAAATATTTTCAAATGCAGACGACCGAAATCCTGCGTTGAAATCTAGCAAACTGCGATTTGTAAAGCCCGCCTAATGTTTCCCATCTCCACACCACTATAACGTTACAATAAAAAAGTCTACTATATATACGGAACGAAAAGAGTATATGTTGGACTAGGCCAGGCGCCGTGGCCACTAAGAAAATTGCAGGCGCATCGTGTCGCTGGATATATCCAAAGCTCGAACTCTGCGCTTGAAAAGGCCTTCGAGCGGATAGAACCGACACCACTTTTTCTTTATATGTTTATGCAAAACTTGACGAAATTCTAAAAAAATTCGTATGATTTTACTGGTAGAAATTTGAACTTTTAATTAAAACAACGCGACGCTTTAGCTCATACATAGGCCTATAGGCCTAAAATCAGTGCCGAATTCAGCCATAAGCCAAATAAACTACAGCTATTGGGCGGCTATTGGGGCCTCACAGTTCGCAGCATGGGAGCCTACAAAATTCTGAATTTCTTGGGGCTTTTAAAAAATTTATATGTACTGAGGAGACTGGTCCGAGCACGATACCTTCCTGACTCCCAGCAAAGCTTCGAGCGGCTATGTCAAGGCATCGACTCCCGACAGTGTGATTCTCGTTAACGTTAACGACCCTTAACGTTTCACTCTCTTCTACTTTGAGCAAGCTGGGCTTCTACCGACCGCCCAATCTGGCTTCATGGACCACCATACCACCGAAACTGCTCTCTTATCCCTATAGTACTGTCCGATATTTATATAGCTGATGGTTGCAGCGGCTGTTGGAGTCTCATCTTTCGCGAAATCTGGATAAAGTAGGACTTGGCATGGACCTAACAGGCTTGGCCGCTGTATACGGTTTGTAGTAATTCTTGCATCCCTACCCCCCCCCCCACAACAGAAAAAACTCATCGGATTAGGAAAAATTGTGTGGGTCACCTTTTTAACCCTAGGGGGTGCTCAAGCACCCCCCAGCACCCCCCTATAGTTGCGCCACTGCTTATACTAATAAAAGATTACTTACTTACTTACTTATTATTACGCAGCATTTCCAGCGATAGGCCTAGGTCTTCGGCTGCTTATAAAGATCCTGGCAAGGACTGCATGAAATTCTTTACTTAACATATTAGGCTACTTTGACTATAGCTCTTGGGAGACATTACAAATGCATTTAGTTAATTATATTTATGAAGGAAAATTATGCTTCAGAAGTAAAATAACTGTAGAGATTAATAATTAATAAATAACTGTAGACACTTTCAAAACTAAACTAAAAACTCATTTATTCTATAAGTATAGGGCCTGCTATAGGCTAATTAACCATTGCATTGTTACGCGTCCTTTGAGCAAGACTCTGTTTTATTAAGGCGCGTTATAAATAATATAAGTTGTATTGTACGTATTGTATTGTATTGTATTGTATTGTATTGTATTGTATATACAGTGGCGGCGATCTTGTTTGACAGGTGAGGGGGACATTTTTGAACTGATATGGTCAAAAAAGAGTTTTGCAAAACTGACCTGGCCAAAAAGGTCAAAAAATTTATCGCCGTGAACTGATCTGATCAAAAAGGAAATTTTGATAACCTTTTTTGGTGTTTCTTCAAAATGTTGGGGATCCGATGCATGGCGTGTCCCCCCACTGTTAAAGGTGGGGGTTCTTGTCCCCCTCGACCCCCTCCCCATGATCGCCGCCCATGGTATAGAGATTTAGAACATAATATTTAATAGCAGGATAATACCACAGTATAAATAATTACTTAATTATTTAATTATTTAATTATTTAATTATTAATTATTAATTGTAATTAATACCACAGTATACCTTGCTAGCAGACATGAAACTGAAGCAGAGCGACATTCTGTCGGTAAGATTTCAACCGGATATATAATTATTTTCCCGAGTAATATAGGTTCTTTGGGATCTTGGAGGGAGATACCTTGTCTATAAGAGTTAAGTTGGAAGGATTATATTTTGTGTTGTAGAAGCGTTTTTGCTTGAAATAGATTAATTGATTACTGATAGCTGCAGTATTGAAGCAATTTATAGCTGAACAACAACAGTTGCCAAGTTGCATATCAAGTTGTCTTGGGTAAGTTACAACCTGTTAAAGTCAATTGCTATCCGTAGGTCCCCTACAGTGGGGTCAGCCCGAATCCCCGAAAACGCTGAAGATATACAAAAGCCCGATTTCCCGAAAACAGTTTTAAAAGAAAGCGGCAGAACTCCCGAAAACTATTCAAAGTTAAATTGTAAACTCATACATGACACAGACCTAGCGTGGTCTTGATCAGTAGCGTCCCGAGGGGGTGCGGGGGGTGCGGACCGAACTGGGTGACACCCTCAGAGGGGGTGACACCCAACATGAGAAAATGATGGAATTTTTAATTTTTGGAAGATGAGGAATTCCTAAAAAAGGTCATCAAATTTTTTGGGAGACGAATTCCTAAAAAAGTCATCACTTTTTTGGGAGACGAATTCCTAAAAAAAGTTATCACTTTTTTTCAGCACTTTTTTTGGGAGACGAATTCCTAAAAAGAGGTCATCACGTTTTTTTGAGGGTGACACCATGACTTACCGCACCGGGTGACACCAGCCCTAGTGACGCCACTGGTCTTGATGTATCTCGATATACTGTCTATTCACATGTTTATTTGTAATTTTAGTCTTAAATCGATTTCGGCGATCCGGCCGAAATTCGTTTTGGGGATTCGGGCCGCACCCCCTACAGTATATTTTTGCACAGTGTGGTAGTTGAATCATAGTGGCTTGTCTATTCTATTCTGACCAACGTTGCTGGCATACACATACACTGTCGAATCAGTGGCGTTGCCATAACTACGAGGTTGGGGTTCAAGGAAGGGGATCTGGGATACTTCCAGCGGGTGCAGGAAAGGGCCCTTGCTGTGGATCTGGGTGCGAAGTCTACAGAAGCTGGAGATTTCTTTGCATTTGCATCTATTCTTGTGTTAAAATTCAAGAAGTTCTGAATTTCCTAGTTTCACTAATACATCAGTGTTTCCAACCTAAGATATAGGGACCGTGTGCTAAACATCCTAACATTGGCTGATTTGATGCATAAGGCTTGAAGGATTTGCATGTTCAAAATGTAGGTCTTCATGTAAAGAAGTGGAGAATATTTTCAGAGATGAACGAACGTGTTTCACAACTTAACATTATGGTGGCTGACATTTCTATAGTTGTTGAGTTTTTGAATTAATAATTGCGAGATAGATATACAACAAACTTATGCATACATGTATGTAAAATAAATATTGTCAGAAACTTTTTAACTGTGATGTATTGTCAGTAAGTGAGATCCATGTTTCTAAATTTGATAAAGCTTTGAAAAAGTGTTGTGGAACCATTCAAAGTGAAAGTAGGTGCCACTTTACAGTAACTTATTTGCATAAATTGAAGCAGAAGCACTGATTAAAATAGTTGAAGTACGAATATAACCACTGAAAGGGTACGACAACTGGCAGTCTGAAGCATCACACTAACAGCAATTTACAATGAGCCTTTGGTGCAGAGCTGTCCATCAAGTTGGAATTGTCAAGATTTACCAGTAGGTCAGTTTCAACAATTAGGGGTCCACCGGAAACCGCCTCGGATATTCGCTTCCGCCAGAAATCCCATTTCCGGAAGTATTCGCCTTGGCAAATATTGTAGACGCAAATAGTTGGGAAAAAAATTTCTTTAAAAAGAAATTTTTTTCTTTAAAAACTTATTCAATAAACTTACGTATATAAAATTATAAATGTTGAACCTTAAAACAATTACACAGAAAACTTTACAAGTTCACAGAAATGACTACAATTCAAATTGTATTAGTCACTTATTACAAGTACACAAATTTATGTCGATAATTTCTTATTACATGAAAATGTGAAGCTTAGCATATGGAACAAATGGTACCCGGTTCGTTTCCAGTTCGTTACCGGATCCGGCAAAAATACATCCAAATACTCGGATTCGGTTTCCGGCGGAAAATGTCTTACCGGTGGACCCCTATCAACAATTGACAACAGCTGAGCTTCCAAAGATGGACCAACATGTGACCTCAGCTTCGACTTCGCAAGTAGGGGTCAGCCGGAAATTGCCTCGGACATTTGCCTCGGCCGAATATCCCGTTTTTCGGCACTATTCGGAAGTATTCGCCTTGGCAAATACTGTACAGACAAATAGTTGCTTGTCTGCCTCACATACCGGAATTTGTAGGCTCATAATATCAGCTTTGAGCTTCATCTAGCATATTCATTTTGAAGAAGAAAAGTACAAAAAACACCAAACACTGGAAGTCCACAACAGAAGTCAAGTCCACTTCATTGATTATTTATTTATATAATTCAAAGTGTTTTAGTCAGTTATTACAAGTACAGAAATTTATATCGATAATTTTTCATTACATGAAACTGTGAAGCTTCGCATATGGAAAAAATGGTACTCGGTTCATACCCGGATCTGGCAAATAGTACATGCAATTGCAAATACTCGGATATGGTACTCTGTGGAAAATGTCTACTCGGCTGACCCCTATTTGCAAGCTTAAAGACTTCACTGGAATTATGCAGTTGTTACAGGCAATGTCAGGAGGACTTGGCAGAGAAACAGAAACTGTGTGAAGGTTTTTGGCAAAGCTGAGTATACATGATAGTGAATATTTGCTTTTTTGAATTGATGAGCAAGCCAACATTGACTGACTTGACTGTCTTAGTCATATGTAACTCGTCTTAGCTGCCTGTATTTATATCTGGCATGGTGTAGCGAGCTGGCAAATTCAGGTTTCAGTGGCTTGTTGTGAAGTGTTTCGGATCCAGAAACGCAAAGTTTTACAGTTCTGCTTACAGTTCGATGATCAGATTGTCTATAACTGTGAAATGGAAACTGATCTTCCTTCATGTGGTGAAGTGGTGACACATCAGCTGCATTCTTTATATTTGCATTGATTCTTCGTGAAACTTTGCACTTATAATGCTTTGCTGTCACATGCCCAATCGTGCTACAACTGCAGGCCCAACACTGGTTGTCAATACACAAAAGCACTGCATTTAAGATCTTAATACTTGTGTGTACTTTCCTTATGGGCTGTGCTCCATCATATCTCAGGCTGGCTGTAGTTATCTTCAGTCTGCTGCATAGGGTGACCTGTAGGTGTTCCTCTGGTGTTCTATGGTGCAGCATTTGCAGTTTGCTGCTTAATGATGATGTGTCATTACAAAGATGAAGCATTGCCCCTCTCCTTTATCCAAGTATGGGACTGGCACCACCTAAGCACAGCAGTGGCAGAGTTATGGAGCAGTATAGAAGCTTCATTGTGATCGGTCCAACTTTCTGAAATAGGTTGCCAAGCACCGTAGAACATGAGCTCCTTGGTCTTACTTTACCTATATTCTGTAAACAATTGAAGACCATTCTATTCATTCCTATTTTTTTTTTAGTCAGATCGGGAGTAATTTTTAGTCAGATCGGGAGTGCTTCTGATGAGTCTCTTTTGAAGAGGCAATGTATAAATCTGTTATTACAACTAACAACAAAGTAATGGCTGGAAAGACTTGCAACAGTTAGCAAGTGTATGACAGTGATGGCCAGTTTTGTACTTTTCGGCATGTGTTCAAAACTATGGGTGTGTGTTTTAATGATCAGATAACCAGCATTTAATTTATATTGGCTATTGATTTAGAACCACCACACCATTATAGTTTTCATATTCACTGCCTGAGAAAGATTTTTATTCTCCATGAAACCTAGTTATAAGCATTGTTCGAGAATTCGTGACTTTCGGTTTTAAAATTCGTTAAAATTCGCGAATTTTTGGCCTATTTTAAAATTCGTAAAAATTCGCGAATTTTTAAAATTCGTAAAATGCGAATTCTTGAACTATGGTTATAAGAAAAAGACATTTCAAATTGTTTTGCATATTGCAGGTACTAAGCATGCATGTTAACTACCAAGAGTGCCATAAATTGAAGAGTTAGGGGTCATAGACTGAGAGGGGGTTCCTTATAAGAATCATCCAAGAAAGAAGGGGGCAGAACACGTGAGTAGAATGCAGTTACTAAGCATGCATGTTAACTACCAACAGTGCAATGAATTGAAGAGTTAGTGGTCACAGACTGAGAGGGGGTTCCTTATAAGAATCATCAAAGAAGGAAGCCTGGGCAGCACATGAAAGTAGAAGAGAATGATGGTGTTGTATTGAATAAATTAACAAGGAATTGACTGATTACCATTAATGACAGCATTGCTGAATACATAAATCGGCCAAGGTATGGCCGCTTAAAATCAGCAGGTTTTGGAAATTTGAACATTGTAGCATCTTTCATGAATTTTAATATCAGTTATGCAGCCTCACAAAGAGATCATCACTTTAAAGTATAGTGAAGTCTTTCTGACAGGATTGAAACCAGTTGAGGAGTGATGGTCTGGGTTAATAAATTCTTTTCTTGTTTTTTAAAATTTTAGGCAGCAAAATGGATCCATCTCAGAACTCCAAATGGTACGTCAACTTGGAAACAACTGCTCCTTGTTATCACCAGCAAGGGGCATCAACATCTACCACTGTAGCAGATTCAGCTATGCTAAGAATGCTGTCTGCAAGTAAACCAGAGACTGCATTTTCGAAGAATAGTGACTTGCTTGGCATTGCATCCGTCGCACCAATGGCTTCAGAAAATTTGAGACAGATGCCAATTTGTACCCAGAACGCTGTGCAATCTTTCCTTTATAACACATCTAATAGTGTAAGGGGTACTGTCGAGATGGGATTTCCTAATGTACCGTTGGCTGCAGGACCTAGCAGTATGTCTTCTATGTCAGATTTGTCTGACCCTTTAGGTCAGAACTCCCAGAGGCAGATGCTGGACAAGCTTCAGTCTGCCAATCTACTTTCACTACTGGGCAGCCAGTTTCCATCTTTTCCGATCAGACCTGCTACTCCCACCCAGAGCTTGCCTCCGACTTGTCCTTCACCACAGCTTGTTCAAGCATCCAGTACTCCTTTTTTAGCGACACTGATGCAGCAGATGCTTTGCAGTTCACTGAATGCAAATGCAGCACCTGTGGCGCCTCCAGTGCCTCCACCTATGAACAACTCGAACCTTGTGACTCAGCTGATAGCTCAGTTGCTCACTGCTCAGTTTGCTCAGTCGACTCAGGCAAGTCCAGTGGCTGGATTGCTACAGTTGATTCAGGCTTTAGGTTCCATGGCAGGTTCCGCTTCTGCAGCCACTCCTTTTCAAGCATCTCCACAGACCTCCATTCTATCGCATCTTTCATCTCTAGATCCAGCTGCAGCCAAGCAAGTGATTTTGATGCTTGTGAACCAACTCATCCAGTCAGGAAACCTGTTAGAGGATGCAACATGTCAGCGCTTTGTGGAGAAATTGCAGGCAAGCCCCTGTTCTTCACCATGGCAGCAAACTCAATCAGCAGCGAGGAGTAACTGGCAAGCTGTCCAAAACATGTCAGCACTGAACAGTGCAAGTCCAAAAAATGTGCCAGTTGCACCTAAAAATATAAAGAAAGAAACAATCTCATCTGCTGACAGAGACGGTCGTGACGGCTCCGTGGTTTCAGTCAATAGTAGTGCTTGCCCCTCACCTAGATCTACTTGTGATGGAGCAGGTGTGACACCTGTGGGTGATGCTGCACACTCAACTAAAGGCATTAAAGTTGATACAGCATCAGACCAATCTGATGCTGGAATGAGCAGCGGAATATCAGATGGAGAAACACAACAGAGGACACATGCAAATGGTTCACATGGAAACTCAAGAAAACGTGCAAAACACACAAGAAAACGTACAGTTGCTGCAATTCTGAAATCTGCAGTTTCTATAAAAGACGAGGGTGGCACAACAAGTACTCGTCTGGAAGCTGCGGGCAAATGCAGGCCAATACGTAACTTGAAGGAAATGGACAAGATAGACGTTGTTGAAAGAACCGAGCCCTCTGATAAACATGAGACATCTGGTAAAAGACTGAGAAGTAGAAGCAGAACTGTAAGGTATTGTGAGGAAGAGTTAACTGATGGGCTGGGACAGAGTGACAGTGATACTGATTTAGGTTCCAAAAAAAAGAAAAAGTCAGACTCTCGGGCTCATTCAGATTCTCAGAATTCAGATTCCAAGGAAACTAAAAAAAACAGATCTGTCAGCTGTAGTCTGACCCAATCGAGTAGCATCGCGGCGGATGTGGCATCTTGCGGAAATGCAAGTAATTCACAAGCAGTTGTGAAAAATGAAATCACAGTACCAATATCTGTACTTCCAATGGTTAACATTTGCCACTCACCAAATGTTCGTTATCTCTTCATGGGAAGGAAGAGTGATGGCATGGACTGGTTGAACTTGGTGTCCTACAAGACCCCAGAATCTGATGATTTTGTGAACCAGTGTCTTTTCTGTCCAATGATCAGCTCAGATGTTAAGCCTGTGGCCGACCATATAGCCAACGAGCATGGTGATTTGGACTTTGTTCTGACAAATATCAAGCAGCCAACTGGCAGGATCACATACTTGGCTTGCAGACACTGCAACTTCGTGACATTTGAGCCAACACTGATGTGGATTCATTTTGAGTTGTATCATGGAATACCTGGGATTATGGATGGGTCAAGTCTTCCACAGATAAATATAGGTGATCCTGTAAATGTTGAGGAGATTTCACTGGATAAGCCTGTGAACTCAAAAGGATGTCAGCCAGCTTACGTGTGCCTGGATTGCATGCTGTGCTCGAACAACAGCAAGAATATTGCAATGCACGTCGTACAGGCTCACCCAGACACTGTGAATTTCAATGGCTGCTTTGTTAAGCTCATGATGATTAAGACTAAAGAGAAAGATTCTTTCACATTCAGGGAAGCTTTGTATGACGAAAGCCATGCAGATGCATTGAAAGATGTGTATATTTGTATGCTCTGCGAGTACAGTACTCATGGTGCCTACCTTGCTATGTCCCACAGCTTGCGTTTGCATCAGACCAAACGTTTGCTGCTTATATGCAACAAATGTGAGTATCAGTGCATTCGGGAGACAAATTTGATGACGCACATGGCAAGCAGTCATCAGTGTTCTAGCATTTCTTCATTCATGTGTTCGGTAACTTTAGTAGCTGCTTTGCCCGATGGCACATTTGTCGAATGCAAAATTCCGTTGAAATGGCTAAAGACATCAGACCATTCAAACAGCAGTTCAGATTGTGAGATGAAATCTAGCAGCATTCTTCAGAGTACGGCAGTGAGTAGCTCACAGGAGAAACGGAAATTACTCGTGGCGAATGAGCGTGAAGAATCAACAGTTGCTCCTCAAAGTAATTGCAAAATGGTATTATTAGACAAGAAAGTTAACACAAATTGAGAAGTTGAATTTAGTGTTATCTATTCACCTGTTGTGGAACTGTTAAACCAGAAGTGATGTTGAGGGAAGGGAATTTGAGACAAATATTTAAGAAAAGGTGCCGAAATTAAAACTTACTAGATATTCATCAACTGGTTAATGGCTGTCTTTAAAGACAACAATTTTATTATTTTCATTTTGGTGTACATGTAGTAAAGAAATTGGAAGTTGTTTTGGTTGAAACTAATCAAGTCTTGATATTTTGTTGAATGCAAATTATGGGTTACAGTTGTGGTTTAATGCTTTGGTTTTAACAGTGGTTTACTACCTTGGAAACAATATTTCTTATGTTAGTAGTGTGTTTAAAAAGTATTATAACGAGACTCATACATTTCAAATACATGTTCTATACAAAAAGTTTTTGTTTTAAAACCTGGTCCCATAAAATTTTTAACTTGATTATAATTTTTGCTTGAAAATTTGAGCAATATAAATACTTGTGTTTGTATTATGATCAGCATTGGATCAAGTGGAGTTGAGTGTCCATAAAGAACTTCTGAAAAAGTGCCCTGCTTTGGTTCGCCTCCCACTTGTCCGTTTTTGGCATTAGGGTGATTCCGTGTCAAATCAACCAAATTTGCAACTGAAATTGACACGACCGACTCGGATTTACTTGAAATTTTGCCCACTTGTTGGGCCACATAAGATATGTATAAACCTGCAAAAAAACTTTTTTCGGTCAACTACATTCCGAGATACGGGTCGGCGAACTTTGACCCGACACGCTCGACCTCGTACCTTTGGACGTCTGTATCTCAGCTTATATGACAGCTAGGAGGGTGTTCTTGGTGTCATTATTCAGCTCTTTTGATGAACTATTTGGGAAAATTAATCATGACTGTTTAAAAGTTTAACATCGAAGCCATATTCCACAAATTAGCACTTTAACCTTGACCTTGACCTTTTCGCAACTTTTGTAAAATCTGAAAAAATTCACATTTATACATTGAAGTGTCTTGAACATCCTCAGAAAAAATCAGAATGGGATCTCTAACGGTATTTTTTCTATAATTTTTTTTGTGTATACAGTTACGTGCAAACTTCAATATCGCTGTCTCCTTAAATTGATATCGAACATGTTCAACTTGCTACTTTTGTCTATAGTTCATTCTAGTAATTTTGAAGTGTCTTGAACATCCTCAGAAGACATCAGAATGGGATCTCTAATAGTTTTTTTACTACAAAACTTAGTCTAGATGGAGGGATATGCCAATTTGTAGGAAATCTGTTTTCTGCCAACACTGCTTGACACATAACATATAAATTTCTAAGTCTTAAGACAATATAGTTTATGAACTATACTCTTGAATAAGTAGAATAGAAGGAAAGATATATGAATAAAAAAGAACGTGGATTAAGAGCACATGTATTCATAAATTCAGAAAATTTATAACTAGTGCTCCTTCACGATATGTACTCTGCTATATATATATATGTCCAATGCTCTTAATGCATGTTCTTTTGTTCACACATAGTTTTAAGTTATTCTTAGGAATTTCTTTGTGTACAACTTCAAAATTTCCAAGTTGGTAGCAGTTTATCAGAGAAAAGATGTCTGAAGGTAAGCTACAGGACTTCAGACATCTTTTCTCTGATAAACTGCTACGAACTTGGAAATTTTTTATGGTAAAATTAGAAAGCTGCCCTCCTGAGAACTGTGATAATAGTTGTTAAATTGATTTGGAAAAGCATGGATAAGACAAATGTTATTAAGAAAGTGCTGGTGTTTGTGTCATTTGCCTACATTTCCGATGAAAATTTTCAATTAGTTCTTGAAATTCAAAAGACATCAGAATGGGATCTCTAATAGTTTACTACAAAACTTAGTCTAGATGGAGGTATATGCCAATCTGTAGGAAATCTGTTTTCTGCCAACACTGCTTGAAAACATAACATATATTTCTTTGTGTACAACTTACAAACTTTCCAAGTTGGTAGCAGTTTATCCGAGAAAAGATGTCTGAAGTCCTGTAGCTTACCTTCAGACATCTTTTCTCTGATTAACTGCTACCAGCTTGGAAATTTTTATGGTTAAATTAGAAAGCTGCCCTCCTGAGAACTGTGATAAAAGTTGTTAAATTGTACACCAAGAAATTCCTAAGAATAACTTAAAACTATGTGTGAACAAAAGAACATGTATTAAGAGCATTGGACATATATATATATATTTATAGCAAAGAGTAAATATCTTGAAGGAGCACTAGTTATAAATGAATACATGTGATCTTAATCCATGTTCTTTTTATTCATATATCTTTCCTTCTATTCTTATTCAAGAGTATAGTTCATAAACTATAATATTATTGTCTTAAGACTTAGAAATTTATATGTTATGTGTCAAGCAGTGTTGGCAGAAAACAGATTTCCTACAAATTGGCATATCCCTCCATCTAGACTAAGTTTTGTAGTAAAAAAAACTATTAGAGATCCCATTCTGATGTCTTCTGAGGATGTTCAAGACACTTCAAAATTACTAGAATGAACTATAGACAAAAGTAGCAAGTTCAACATGCTCGATATCAATTTAAGGAGACAGCGATATTGAAGTTTGCACGTAACTGTATACACACAAAAAATTATAGAAAAAATACCGTTAGAGATCCCATTCTGATTTTTTCTGAGGATGTTCAAGACACTTTAATGTATAAATGTGAATTTTTTCAGATTTTACAAAAGTTGCGAAAAGGTCAAGGTCAAGGTTAAAGTGCTAATTTGTGGAATATGGCTTCGATGTTAAACTTTTAAACAGTCATGATTAATTTTCCCAAATAGTTCATCAAAAGAGCTGAATAATGACACCAAGAACACCCTCCTAGCTGTCATATAAGCTGAGATACAGACGTCCAAAGGTACGAGGTCGAGCGGGTCGGGTCAAAGTTCGCAGACCCGTATCTCGGAATGTAGTTGACCGAAAAAAATTTTTTTGCAGGTTTATACGTATCTTATGTGGCCCAACAAGTGGGCAAAATTTCAAGTAAATCCGAGTCGGTCGTGTCAATCACTTTGGTTGAACTGACATGGAATCACCCATTACCCTTCCCTCTTCTGTAATGCAGTCATCCGCAGTCTAGGGCTAACAGTTTCAGGGTGAAGTGCATAAATGCATACGAACCTGTCGGAACAGGGCCGGCCTTAGGGCAAGGCGAACGAGGCATCCGCCTTGGGCCCACACTTTTGAGGAGCCCCGCGCTGCTGGCTATTTTTTGGAATGTAATGAGATTGAACAATTCTTCATATAATTAAATAAAACATAATTATTGCTTTCATAGTAAGCTTAAAATGCTAGTATTAAAAACCTGATTGGCATTTTGTGTTCCTTAACCCATTTAAATTTGATTTTGCATTATTTTAATACATATGGTATTGCCAAAACTGTTTTGGCAGGAAATCAGCTCCGCAAGCCATTTTTTTATAGGAGCCCTGCTCATCGCTTGCTGCCTTGGGCCCGCACACCCTAAGGCCTGGCCTGGTGTCGAGCACCTGCATGCGCTTATCTGTATATAAACGCCTGCCTTTATCATTATGAGACGTATGAACTCCGCCACTAGTCCTCTGGCAGTGCCAGTCTCAAGCCTGGAGAAAGGAGGAGGGCGACGCTAATGATCTTCGTTATGACACAGTGTCGTTAAACATCAACTAAAATTATTGTGAGACGTAACGAGTTCCCTCCTATCTCACTCCTCCCGTCCCCATGACTACTCGCCTGTGAATAAGCTGGTTCCCCGACTTCGCTTTTGTGGACACTAGAAATTACGATTAGGCCTACTCTTCTCAAGTTCTCCAGCCGATCCATATAGGGTAGAGTGGGGCAAGGCGCCCGACCCCATTCTATCTCCGCGGCGATCGGGGGGGGGGGGACGAGGGGACAAGACCCCACCTTTGAAAGTGTGGGATACAGTTGTCCCCCAAATTTTGAAGAAACATGAAAAAAGGTCAATTTTTGACCAGGTCAGTTCAAAAGTATCCCCCACCTGTCAAACAAGATCGCCGCCAGTGCCCGGTGTTATGTAGTGGAATGTTCTAGGGTACCGGTATTTGTTGTACCATATTGAGATAATCGTCAGCCATTTTTTATGATTTGCTTAATTATTTTCAATAAAATTGATTTTTTAATGTTTCCTTGTGAGGGTTTGCAGAATATGACCTACTTTGAACCCCTCTCTCGTATTTGTCCGCATTTGACCTTACTCTCCCCTCCCCTTTGCGGACGTCGCATGCCAATGAACGGTCGCTATATAAAAGCATAGGCCCTATACATTTACACAGCTCTTCCAATTCCGAGTCTTGGTCTACCAAGACCAAGACTCTGCTGTCAGTATGAACAGTCAGTTAACAAAACTCAAGAATTGACAAATTAATCAAGCCTGTTCGCGTCATTCGACAAATATCAACGGACGGATAGGCTACAAGTCCTGTTGGTCAGGAAACCCATCGGCAGCAGCCATAGTTATGCTGTATCTGGATGTCCTGCCAAGACTTGTTTCTGAAGCCAGATGGTCTGATAAACAGAGGCGTAGCTAGGGGGGAGCGACCGCTCTCTCTGAGACCATTTTCGAAAATGTGGGGCCTTTTTCACAATTTATTATGTGGGGTCTTTTTCACAATTTATTTATTCCAATCGTTCGAAAATTATTTAAGTAGCACAACTAAAAGATTTCATTAACTCATTCATTCGAGTATTAATAGGCCTATATCTACAGCTATTATTTATTCCAATCGTTCAAACGACATAAGAAATATGTCGCCTTGTCCTTAATTTGTAAACCTCTTTCAAACTGCACTAGGCCTACTAAACAGTTGGCTGAGGCAAAAGGTATATTCTTGTAACACTTGATATGTTCGAATGCTTAGTTCTAATATTCTGCGAAAAAGTGCCAGAGAAGGCTTTCAGTTTATCCACACATTTACAGAAAAGCAGCATTGATTTACTCTCAGCTTCTAATTCAACTATTTGGCAACGAGATGAAAAATATGCAAAATGAATTTGAATCTGAGTTTGAACGGATTGAGAATCAAACAACTGAGCTGGCTCAAACATGTGATATTACAATTGACTATGAGCAACATAGACTTCGGAAAGAAATTCCATGAGGGAATGTCAGTGGATAAATCCAGAAAAAAATTCATGGTTGAAACCGACATAGTGTCTTTAGATTGTGTTATAAAGAGCACAACTAAAAGATTTCATTAACGCATTCATTCGAGTATTAATAGGCCTATAGCTATTCTTCAAGGTGGCCGCTACTCAGAGGTGTTCCCGACTCCAGCACGGCCAAATTTATATAGGACAGTTTTCAATCAAGAGTAGAACGTATCAGTGGGAGTTCTGAGGAGCAGGCGCAGCTCCAAAGGGAGCCCGTTCCATGCTGTCTGGCCCACCACTGAAAAGCACTTTCGCATGGTGGCTGTGTGGGCAAAAGGCACAATAAGCATCCCCTTCACCGGCTACCCTGAGCTCCCAACACGAGGCGCCAAAGGACCCGCAGATAAGCTGGAGTGCAACCCAGCTGGCACCGCCACGCTTGGGAAAACAACCCTGTATAATACGCGCTGGCTGACAGGAAGCCAAAGTAGGACCTTCAGCATATAACCAGAGACCTGAGCATTTGAGCATTTTACAAATGTGGCTTACAAACTTAGTTGTTTAGATCCAAAGCATTTTAGCAATGTGACCAAATTAGAATCTCTAGCAGACATATACACAAATTCATGATCTCCAATGACATGTGTTCCAATTATCCTAGCCTGCAGTCCACATCTTATCGCATTCAGGTGACCTTGCTAATAAACAGCGTTGGTGTGGAACAATCCTTTAGCCGACTCAAACTCATAAAATCATATACATGTACGTTCTGCAATGGGCTAGGACAGATTGTCTGGTTTAGCTTTGATTACGATCGAAAGACAGTTCGCTAGGCCTAGTCTAGTGGATCATAACGAAGTAGTCGATAACTTTGCTAAAATGAATTCTAGACGAACAAGGCTGTTTTAATTGGTTTGTGTTTGTACAGTTATGTTACAGTAGGCCTACACTATAGGGGCCTATTATTACACATTTACTATACATATTGCTTTTGTCACCTTTTGTGTGTTTCAGTGTTTCTATTTAAAATACAAAAATATAATCATAATGAATATAATTATTGAAATTATTTATTTTGATAATTGGGGCCTTTTTTCAAGTGCTCGCTCCCCCTGGTCTTAAAACCTGGCTACGCCACTGCTGATAAACCAAGGAAGGATTTAAAAAGACTCACGATTTGTACATTTACATCCAGTGTAACAGCGGCGGCGCCGCCTTTACTTGTGGTACGGTTTTGCCGTACCACTTTTTATGGTGGTAAGGCAACAAAATACTTTTGCCGTACCACTTTTTTGCCGTGCCCCTAATCTGCCGTACTACTTTTCAAATTGTGGCGCCGCCTCTGGGTGAGATCCTTCACCACCGCTGCCCGTTTGAATGGATGCCACGAGGCCTTACGGCCTACCTTACCTTATAGGTAAGATAAGATGTCGTGGACTTATTCTTTAATTAAGTATAGTTACATGTAAGTTGTTTCCTAAATTTTAAATTCTCTCCTTATTTACCCTCAGTTCTTTATTT
>OY744602.1:74686120-74761120 GCA_963556255.1 Allolobophora icterica | reverse complement strand
TCTCTGGTCCGCAAGCACCTGAAAACATTTGCATTTGTCAGTGAAGACACTGACACGGGTCGGGGGCGTCTCTGATTACGAGTGGCGCTATATAAATTCTCGATTACAATTACAATCCACTCACCACACGCGATGTAGTTGACCATAAGCTGGGGCAATGTAGTTGGCCATAAGGTGGCGCGATGTAGTTGACCATACGCTGGCGTGATGTAGGCCCTAGTTGACCATAAGGTGGCGTGATGTTGTTGACCGTACGCTGGCGCAATGTAGTCGACCATAAGCTGGGGCAATGTAGTCGACCATAAGCTGGGGCAATGTAGTTGGCCATAAGGTGGCGTGATGTAGTTCATCCAGCTGACGTCATGTAGTTTTTCAAAAGTTGAGGTCATGTATGTTGACCAGGTGCTGAGGACATCATGCAGAATGGTTTCTTTCAACGCCTTTGCGACACTATTCTGCGGAATCTATACGAATTATAGACAATGACGTCATAATGCACTTCAATTATCTTTATCTGACGTCTGTGGTCCAAAGAATTAGGCCTATATGACGTAAAATTAGACATCTTTAGAGGATTCTACATTCTTCTATTACCTGCTTGATATTAATGGGACTATATATTACTTCTATGAAAATGACGTCATAATGCTGGTTGCCATGACTTTCGACTGTATGTGTGTTTGTCCCTTTTTCTGTCGTCCAAGGACGACCCGTGTCAGTGTCTTCACTGACAAATGCAAATGTTTTCAGGTGCTTGCGGACCAGAGAGAGAGAGAAAGAGAGACAGACAGACAGACAGACAGACAGACAGACAGACAGACAGACAGACAGACAGACAGACAGACAGACAGACAGACAGACAGACAGACAGACAGACAGACAGACAGAAGGACCTTTTTCTGTCGTCCAAAATCGTGAAGACATGTAGTAAAATAAGGGAGCGCATGCCATAAAATTTTCTTACTTTTGCGTGATACTTCATTTTCTTATTTAGGCCCTATATTCGTACTCGCTTCTTACGTATACATCAAATTATAATTCATGTTTTGCTATACTTCCTTACTTACCTTCTGTTTGAAACATGCATGGTCAGAGACGGACAGAAGGACCTTCAAAATGTTACTTTGTTTAGGAGACAATAAGACACTTTATGTAGAACGGTCCTGAATGGTACTTTTAAGCGCGCTATATAAATTTTTAACAAACAAAAATCATGAACACATGTAGTAAAATAAGGGAGCGCATGCCATAAAATTTTCTTACTTTTGCGTAATACTTCATTTTCTTATTTATATTCGTACTCGCTTCTTACGTATACATCAAATTATAATTCATGTTTTGCTATACTTCCTTACTTATTGACCGATTATTGTCGTTTGTTGAAATGAGGATGATAAGATTTCTGTCATAAACTTACATTACGAATGATTTCTTCTTCACTTCGATGATTGACAGCCTCACTGCAGTTCCGGAACTGTTGGTCGTCCTTTTCTTCACAATATTCGTCGTATTTTATCGTCGTTTTCAAGGTTCAAATGTCAATGTTCTTCGACGTCTTTCACCTGCAGCCTTTGACAGGAATGAATCGAATGATCCAGAAACTCATAAGACAATAAAGGAAAATTACGTCATTCTTGCGATGATGTCATATTTGGGGACAAACGACTTCTATTTAAAAAAAGGCAATCACAACGGATGAAGTACCGGTAATCAAGTGACAAATCTCAATATCGCTATTCTACTGATATCTAAACCACATAGCCTATTCCAGGTTACAATGTAGGTTTTAGGCCTACATCAAATTACACTGTAGTATGGAGTACGCAGTAGTTAAATTATTGGCCTGACACTGAAAAACACGAACCGTAAACTGTCGTTTATCTATAGTAGGTTTATTACATTTGTTTCGAACTGAGTTTCCATTTTAAGTTGCATGCCTATAGGATGTCATGTTAAGAAACGGTGACTTTGTCCGAATCAACCCAGGCTCGATGTTTTAGAAAACATCGACTCAAATATAGTGGCGCTACAAAAGTTCTGGGGTTAGCTTAAACGGGCGAACATCAATCTCATAAGACCCTCTATGTTTTAAGATTTCTATTTTTGATTTATCTCTTTGAGAATCAAAGTCTACTTTGCTGACATCTAAAGTTGATTTGCTCCCTCTCTTTGTGCTTCTCTGGGACCAAGCTCAAATATGTGACACCACATTGTTATGTAAGACCCCCTTCTCCATCTAATCTAATCTAATTTGCCCCTATTAAAATTTATATGGGGTCGTTATCATAGTGCACGAGGTATCAACCAAGTACCTTTGTGACCTCGTTCGTCTGCCAGTTTCAGCTACTTCCCTCCGTCCATTACGATTGCTTAATCGCCATGATCTTTTTGTGCCACGAGCCAGGATCAATATCATAGTGTAATGCAGAAATGACGGACGTAGGCTGTGAGAATTCGCGACACACCTATTTTTCGCGACACACCAACGACACAACATGTTTACGCGACACACTCCAGGTCGATAAACCGTCGATTCGTGACACACTAGTGTGTCGCGACACACCTGTTAAGAACCTCTGTTCTGTTCGATCGTTCAGGGTTTTTAAGTCGGTATAGTCAATATAGTGTGATTTGAGGTCAGAATTGGCATGGTGGTGTTGAGGTGTTTAGCGACAGCAGCATAGGCGTAATTTGTGGGGGTACGAGGGGTACCCGTACCCCCACTTTTTGGACTGGGGGGTACCGTACCCCCCACTTTTTAAACAATGTCTATCAATATTTTATTATTGTGCCTTCCCAGAGATGGTCTTCATGTGAAAAACGAAAGTGGAAAGAATTTGGTAGCCCCCACTTTTTAGACCAAAGTTACGCCCCTGGACAGCAGTATAAAGAGCATTCTGGTTAGAGAGAAGGCGGTTTGTTCGGGTGGTGTATAAATACAAGAAAAGCTATATTCAGTGCCGGCTTTAGGATATTTTGGGCCCCGTGCAGAGTATAGCCTACTGTACGGGTAACCATGACACAAGTCAAATTGTTTTTCATTGCTAATCATTTTATTTTAGTAGATTGTTAACAAGTACAAGTCAAATTTAACTAAACACAAGAATTCTGGGGTATAGAGGAAGATGACTTTTATTTTATTGACGAAAGAGAAGATTTAACAGAAACTATAATATTATTATTAAGGTGTCTTGTTCATGTTACTTTTCGGTGACATATTTGGGCCCCTCTAAGTTGCGTGCCCCGTGCGACCGCACGGTTCGCACGCCCCTAAGGCCGGCACTGTTATATTTGTAGTTCGAGGAATGACAAGTTCATTAAAAATCCATGCTTTCGAAGGCGATATATATATATACACCGTGTCTCAAAATAAACTGTGCAAAATTGTTTCTGTCAGAACTTCGTCAAATTTCCACCAATTTTAATAATTTTTGGAAGGTAGATGGCAAAATAGCTGAAATTTTATACAATGCATAAATTTTCCACCTCACCTGACTCATGTCACAGCACTACCTTGCTAAACACAGATGTACCAATTTCTTATATAACGCTTAAATTTTATTACATGCAACAAACTATCTGACGACTTAATTAGCACGCAGTAAAGTAAAAATATGGTTTACTTAGCAGAGTTTTTAATTGTTATGACAGATCTGCTTAAAAGTGTTAGAATTGGTGCTCGAAATGTGCCCCGCTTACAGGGACACAAGCGCTTAGACGGCGACGCCACTGGCTGAGCAGAATCAACGATCGACTGGTCAAAGCGCGCCCACTCGTCGATCAGTCGCGTTTTGAGTTCGTCGACGTTGGCTATTCTGGAGCGGTAAACTTTTTCCTGCAGCACACTCCATATGCTATAGTCGACTGGGTTAAGATCCGGTGAATTCGGCGGCCACAGTGTTGGAGGTATGAAGTCGGGCGTTTTTCGCTCCAGGAAAGAGACAGTGTCGCGTGCTCGATGCGCCGGGGCGCCATCCTGTTGAAAGACAAAAAACTCGCCCTGGGATATCCGGCGTACAGTGAGTAATCTAGACGTCTTTGGGGGGGAAAGTTCCCCCCCAGGATTGATGTTTCCCCCCCAGAGGCGAGGAATGTTACAATGTACAGACTGTCAGGGGAGGAAAAATCCCCCCCAGGATTGATGCGGATACATGGTTCTCCCCCCCCCCCCAGAGAGATGGATTCCTAAAAAAAAGGTCATCAAGAGGAAAAAAGCTAAAAATTGGGTGAAGGACTAAAAAAAAAAAAAAAAAAAAAGGTCATCAACTTTTTTCGAAGATGAAAAGTGGAAAAATTTGGGAAAAGTCTGAAACTTTTTAAAGATGGAAGACAAAATTTTGTGTCAATTGTTTGCTCCCCCCAGAAACCTGGTTTCCCCTCCCAGACGAGGGGGACTAGATTAAACACTGTCCGGCGTATGTCTGGCAGTAGCTTCTGGGCAAGAAGGTTGTCGCGATAGTAGGCCTCATTCACTTTGACACCCGGTTCGATGAAATAGTTTGTTGCATGTAATAAAATTTAAGCGCTATATAAGAAATTGGTACATCTGTGTTTAACAAGGTAGTGCGGTGACATGAGTCAGGTGAGGTGGAAAATTTATGTATAGCATAAAATTTCAGCTATTTTGCCATCTAGCCACCAAAGATTATTAAAATTGGTGGAAATTTGACGATGTTCTGACAGAAACAATTTTGCACAGTTTATTTTGAGACACGGTGTATATATATATATATATATATATATATATATATATATATATATATATATATATATATATCGTCCAGAAGGCCTATCTGATGAATCTCGCTGATAATTGATAAGCATGTACAGACCTACTCCCGCGAAATTGTGGCGTGTAAACGTTTGTTAGTGAAGCATGCTCGCATGGTAGCGGAGATGGGCGACACGATACTGCGCTTACGTCTTACGGGTACTCGATCCTGGTATAGGCCCATATCGGTCTACAGTCCACTCTATTTGATGTGTGGACATTTAACTGTTCTGCGCACATGTGCACATGGTAACATTTTGCCCCACCACATGTGTACACTTACGCTTCTCGATCCGCATTCCGCATTACTCTACTTCAAATACACCAATGCATTTCATACTCTACAAGTCTACATAAATAGTTTAAATGCTAGGTTAAGGATCGCCCATTAATTATGTCAACAAATAGGGGAGGGGTTTTGAAATAGTTTGACACTTCTTGACAAGGGTTTAAGACAAATTGACGTCAACAGACATATAATCAAAAAGCAACCATAGATTCGGAAAGTCTTTGAACAAACAGGCCTAATTTAATCAAACGCGATAATTTGTTCGTTTTAAATTATCTTGTTTACTGTTCCCAGGTTAAATGAGCAAATGCGCTGCATAATCTCTTATATGTGAATAGGCCTATCCTGATCCTTGGTTCTCTTCGAAAATCTAATATTTGGTGAGGGGGGCTTTTTGACCTAATTTTATTAGAGGGGGTTCCGTGAATGTTTGAAAGTTGTTGACAAGGCGGATGGGTGAAAACTGCCTAAAATTTGTTGACATAATTACTAGGCGACCCCTAATTAGGGTCTCGGTCATCGTGGTTTTCAGAGTTTTGCATGTGCGAAGAAAAAAATGTGAAACTGTTTATTAAATCGATTCTTCTAATGCAAATTATTCTAAATTCATTTGTATGCTTTATAAATTTAGCTAAATAGGTCTAAACGTGATCCACTTGCTGTTTTTTTAAGTCTGCATTATATAGGGCCTATAAAAAGCAATTAGGCAAATGTTGCGTCGCACGCCTTTGGTTAACTAGGCCTATGTGCATACGGCGCCGCCTAAGAATATAAATTCACCTGCGACCGAAATCCGTAGCTGAATCGTCGGAAGTTGTAAGATCTACAGCTGATGAATGGGTCTCTTATGAATGGGTCTGTGTAATTGAGTCTCTTCCTGTCAATCCGCGTAAGACGGACATGCTGAAATGATCCGCGCTTAATCGTATCTATGACTGCTGACTGGGGGCGTTCCTAGCTAAAGGCTCTGACCCCAATTTAAGTACCTAAGCCCGCAGATATATTACAGGCTGACAACGTGCGAGCCCGCGTTATTATAGCGGAAGTCCGGCCGCCCACGCACCAAGACAAAGAGCGACTAACGGACAAACTGATAGACGGACGGCCGAAGAATGCTTCCTTCGATCAATGACCAACACGCGATCACCCCATTGGAAGATATTTTTAGCAACTCTGTATCACTGCCCTTTACTATAACTGCACGTCGCCGAGAAAACTGTGCAGTTGTTTCAGAATTTCGTTCCAGCACTCTTTCAGGAAGTTCGACTACAAAATCAACTGAATTATTGAAAGTCTGGAAGATTTTAGCGTTGAAGTGAAACGCCTAGCCGATTTTGTAGCGAAGTTCTTTGCAGATTCGTTCGCGTAGCGGAGAAATACAGTGACATCACTTTGCGCGATTCGGCATCGAAATAAATTAGTCAATGAAGTTACGTTCATTCATAATTCAACACGATTGTACTACAGACGTGACTATACTGTGCAGAATTTCTTATTATTGAAAGGCGCTGCGACCGCTGTTAATCGCATTGGTTCAGAATAGACTTGGTAAGTGGACTGAAACTGTTGATTAGGTCTTTCGTACTGGTGCGCGTACGATCGGATGCGTTAATAGAACTAGTTTTCAGCGTGAATTCCTGCGTGTTTTGGTGGATCTTTCCATAGTCTCCGTTCGGAAACGAAGGAACAATGGGAGCTATTTCGATGATCAGTCCAGAAACAATGAAGACTCTCTGCTGTGACGATGACAAAAGTCTTTGTCTCGATCATCGTCGTCGTTATATCGTCATCGACTGTCGACCGTTCATCGCCTTCAATTCAGGTCACATCGTTGGTGCCCTGAACGTTCACTGTCCGCCGATTCTGAAGCGTAGATCCGGTGGAAACATCCAACTCCAGAACGTCATCAGTTCAGATGAGATACGGTCAGACGTTATGAACGGTCAGTACGATGTAGCCGTGTTCTACGATGACCAGACGATGGACATTGACCAACTGCCGCCCGATTCGGTCATCCTAATGGCCATCAAGGTCGTTCAAGAGACACAGAGAATACCGGAGATTTACATACTGCAAGGTAACCATTTCTCGAACACAATAATTGGAAGGCTACACACGACTTGTAGGCCTACGTAGTGATTTTCTAGAACTTTTGCTTCATTGTGTTCTTTCTTTCAATCCAATAACTTCATAATTATAACTGGCTGTAGGTCTATGGCAAGATTCTGGCTGCAATGAGTTCTGTGTTATATGTAAATATTGCAGGCACAAAATGCCGCATAATTATGGTGGTCAATAATATATGGCAGTAGCGTACAATATTCCGGTACAGATTGGCCATGTTTTATTTTATGTGCTATAATCGACATCTTATTGGTACAAATTCCTATCTATAGATTAATTTATGGCCAACTCTTCAAGGTATCCTATCCTGATTCCATTCCTGCGCCACTACACAACCGCCATCATCACCGATTACCACCGTAGTACCCTGCTGTCTCCTCGGCTTGACCTCCCCGGACTCTGACCTGGCACTTGAACGGATAAGGCGGACATGGCTATTGCGGACTTGATTTGATATAGCGCCGGTGAATAAGCTGGTCTCCCTGACGTGGCTTTTGTGTGGCGCTAAGAAATTTCGGAGATTTACATTACATTACATTACCATTCAAGGCATCATGTACAGCATGTGTAAGGAAGCTTTGTGGTCATCGGAGTTTCCATGCATAACGTCATATCGGAGTTTCCATGCATGACATCATGGGTAGGCCTATCTGTTATCAATCTGCTGAAACGCCCAACAGCACATCGAAGTTTAAGATACTCTAACTTTAAACTCCATTAAAATTCTAAACGCAATTTCCTATATGACGTGCTATTGGCATGCAGCTAGATTATTTATATGGCATCTTTTAAAGTGCCTCTCGAGTGTGGACCCGTGTGTACTTAACATAAATTCAGGAATCTGTTAGTTTATGGCAAGGAAATTAGCCATTGGTGAACTGGATGAAACTGACTATAGGCTTTTTATAGGCTTTTATAGCTCACCCGCTCAACGAAATATACAACACTCTCAATCTAAATTCAAGTTCCTCCGTCACTTGCTTTTAGCACCTATATGTGGCAGTTTTCAAGTGCCTCTCAAGCATGGACCCAATTTCAAGGACAAGGATTGTCTTAAGTATCTCTCAAGCACAGACATGTTTGTACATGGTTTAATTTCATTGATAGAGCTATCAATTGGATCTTTGCAAGGAATTTAGCTGTTGGTGCACTTCAAGATAATTATAGTCTCACAAATCACCCCTCAACTGAAACTGTGCCAGATAATAACCTCAAATTATAGAAAATGTAGTCTACAAATCGGGTCACGGTTTAGTGCTTTCTGTAATTGAGAGTCCTGTTGTTTTGACCTTTTGTAGGTCTTAAAAGGGTTTTAAACCTTGTGCAGTCGTGTTTGTTACCCTGTGCGCGTGGGGTCTACTGCATACACATTCCTAATGGTTTCATAATGTTTAATCCAGTGTTTCTGTCCAATTCTATTGTCATTGTACACATTATTTTCTTTGTCATTTGTAGTCTTGTTTGATACAAGTGTAAAATTACATCATTCATTATATTGTTAGGCCTAACACAAGACTATGCATGTACGAGAGAATGTACAATAACAAACAACAATACACTCTAGACGTGTGGTCTAGAGTGTATTGTAATCGCATTGGTTCAGAATAGACTTGGTAAGTGGACTGAAACTGTTGATTAGGTCTTTCGTACTGGTGCGCGTACGATGGGATGCGTTAATAGAACTAGTTTTCAGCGTGAATTCCTGCGTGCTTTGGCGGATCTTTGTTGTTGTACATTATCTCGTACATGTATAGTCTTGTTTTAACAATATAATGAATGATGTAATTTTACACCGACATAGGCCTGTATTAGCAATTAACGGGTATGTACAATCGTGTAGGAATTATAGAACCAGGTGTACACATAATCAATTGAAGTATTGAATACATGTTATTTATCGGCAGATGGTTACGAGACTTTTTCCCGATGCTGTGGTCATCTGTGCCGGACCGGTCAGTTACCTAACTGCACTGTCCCGTCAGTACCGACGATCTGCATCACCTGGTCACCGACAGCGTCACCCGACCTCGTGCGATCGACCAAGAAACTAACCCTTGACGGAACACGTTTCACCAACGCCACTTCCGGTATTTGCACAGCCCTTTCGCCACCTGGTGTCAACCCGGAACCTAGGTGCGGCGACATCTGTCGAAGCGAATCCGCATCTTCAACTCCGCAGAACTCAACGCGATTTCGACCTCTACAGGATCGGGTAGGCTGATGAGCTCACAACACAACTAGGCCTACAATAATTGTCGCGATCACTGCCGTCATCATCATGAATAACCCGATCATAATGATCATGATCATCATTATCGTCAGTATAACTATTGTATTCATTACATAGTGTCACATAATACTGTTATTATTAATACATGATTAGAGTACTTTCTAACTTTTCACTGTAGCCTGAAAACGCCACTTACACTCTGCTTATGGTTCGTAAAGTTCTCTGCTGACTGGCTTCAAGCTGTGCCTCTACACAGTGTCGTAATTTCAAATTTTTGCCCACCCCGTCCCCCAGATTGCAGTGGGCCTTCTAAGGCCTGTATGTACTTTATCAGGCTTTGCCCGGGCCACCGTATACTAGTGACAGTCTAGTGTCGGGCCCTGTGAGCCCATTGTTACTCCACTGCTCTGAGCTATTTGTAGAGGGGCATAGGCTATGTGTTGTATTATGTAACAAAACTGAAATTTCTATAAGCCCCCTCCCGCAATAGTCGGGGTTGGAAGTCTTTGAATTCCGGGAACAGGAAGCAGTAGGAGTCATAGAAAGATTGGAAGAAGCAAAATGCCTTGATCTTCATTGATTTCGAAAGACCACGTCACTGAGACCCGACTTCACCTCGCCCTATCTTGCCTAAACTCCTCACCTCGCCATAATTATGGCTAACTTAACTGTTGATCGTTTGTGCAGGGCGATCCAGTCTTCATCTTACCATGGCTGTATCTGGGCAACAGCTACCATGCGTCACAGGATGAACGACTCCTGCAACTCGGAATGACGGCGAAACTAAACGTCGCGGGCCAGCATCCGTCTACCACCTACAGCGAGTCACATGACTTCCGGTGCATGTCCATTCCCGTTACGGATACGTCTACGGAAAACATAAGCTCCTGGTTTCCAAAGGCCATCGAGTTCATTGGTAAGAATCCTCGTATACCTAACCAACTTCCTGTTTGTTGTATTGTCTGTCTGTCTTTACGTTTTCTTAGTTACTAATACCAGTAGCGGCGATCTTGTTTGACATGTGGGGGGGGCACACTATTGAAATGATCTGGTCAAAAAGGTTTTGAACTGATCTGGTCAAAAAAGGTTAAAAAAATTTCGCGCTCACAAATGTATGGTGTGTCCCCCCACTCTTAAAGGTTGGGGTCTTGTCCCCCTCGACCCCCCGGGATCGCCGCCCATGACTAATACCACATGTTTAAGAAAAATGACATGAGCAAGGACCGGCCTGACCCTGGGATTCGGACAAAGCACCGAAAATGACCCAATGGCTCATGGGGACTTAATTTGATATAGCGTCGGTGAATAAGCTTTTGTGTGGTGCAAAGAAATTTTAGAAAGTAACATTATTACATTAAATAAGTAAGTTAATAAATGCAAGTGAATGGAATAGTCCATTGACGAGTCACTGTAGTCTTAAAAAGTGCGATCCTGTGTCCTTAGTTGAGAAATAGTAAGTGAGTGACTTGTTAAAGGTCACTACACAGTAACCGTCCCAGGGGGAGGCTCGAACCTGTACGCACGCTACAAGGCGAGCGCTGTAACCAATCGGCTAACGTAATGGTAACTTCCGCCGGATATGAGAATCGCATCTCTGATATGAGATCGGCCACCGGAACTATGAGATCTGCCATATAAAAGAGGAGACCCGTCACCTGAAAGGGAAATCCGGTTGTAAGGATGTGACTGATTGCTGATTTAGGGCCTGATCATGGTGTATAATATAATATATATTCGTTTATTAGAATCAGGATGACACACCGCATTCTGGTACATTATCGCTCGTTCGGGCTAGGATATGATAAAATATACGAATGGTTGCTAGAGTCATTCTGCATAACTCTGAAAAGTAGATAAGAAATGAACCACCAACGTCCAATAAATGTATTTTAGTTATAGGACTCGACTATATCGATGGGTTTAAGCCAGAAGGTCGTATGTACGATTTTTTCAAAAATGGAGATTTTGACAGAAATTGAATTGACTAACGTCAATGCAGGTTCTGACAGAAGGTCGTATAGCTACAAGTCTCCATTAAAGTCTAGTTGGCACGAAGATACACCACATTTTTTGGGTCACATTTATGCCATAATGATGTATGTCCATACATACAGCGTCTATTATTTACAGTGCAACTAGTAATTCTACCAGATGGTTGCATCTTGTCTAAGATACGTCTCTATGGCATAAATGGAATTTCTGAAGGCAAGTAAAATGAACGCTGCATATTGATACTTACTTACTTTGACTGTCGGACAGCTTGTCACTTACTCACTTTCGTAGAAATTGTATATCATTATATAATTTAGGTTATTCTAAAGTTATTAGTCGTTTTATCCTATAATGTTGGAAGTGACTTTGGTGCAAATTGCACAGAAATTATAAGATTATACATTATTTTATTTTGTCTGCTAAAAGGGCGTATCTTGTCAAACTTTTACAAATTTCACCTAATTATCACGTTACGTGTAAACAAAACAATACTTGCTTTCAATCATTTCCAAAAGGATTGTTATTAGTCGGCATTTTGCTAGAAATAATTTTTATTGCCTAAATAAAAAATTGTTAAAACAACTTTTTCTGCAAAAAATTTACTTTTCCTTGATTATCTCGGAATGTTAAAAAACTTAGATACGACGTTCTGGCTTAAACCCATCGATATGTAGATTGTCATAGGCTTAGGCCCTAATATCTGCACGAATGTTAGCCCCACCAGTGCTATGTGAGTTATTTGACCACTGCTCGCTTGACTGATAAGGAACACGATTTATCCAAGGAATTTAAATGCAGGACACAAATATGTGAATAGATCTTGGTCTCCTTATGGTCTGTAGAGCTCAGTGTTAAATTTCTTTGAACGTATACATGGGGGTGTGTATCTTTGCACTTGTCAGACGTCGTTGCTTGGATACAAACGCCCACGCCCACTTACATTTAAACCCACGCATCTGGACGTTGGCTTATTATTATGTGTAGTACGTGCAGGCTTGCAACAAGACCTCATCCTTAGCCCACATAGGCCTATACATTCCCAATATTATGCTGAATGTGCAACAGCTTCGCCAGATAATTTATTCATAAACAAACTATATTTAACATAAGCTGACACGTTAGGACGAGCGCTGCAAGCATTGCTTCTTCCTTTGTTTTTATGGTGCATCAGTTTGAGTTTTGGAAATCGATCTAGAGTGAGTAATGGACCGAAGTTATCAGTGCCATATTGCATATTATGAGATGGTATGACGCATAGACAGGTGGCCATTGTATGGATTATTTCTTTGCGCATAGTAGGCCCTATATTCCTTCGTTCACCACCAGCATGTTGGTAGTAGGCCTACGCCCATGAAGCATGTGTCACGTGTGTATTGGCCTTCATGAATGTAGGCCTATCTATAGACGCGGAAGCCACTTCTTTCGGGGCTGGCCTAAGCGATATAATGACTTCCAGGCTAGAACTCGTGCAGCTGTGAGTGGCTTTCGCTGGCTTTGGCTAAGTAAGACTCACAACAGATTATACTCACTAGATAAATCATTGGCACAAGTGAGAGATAATGAGTAATTAGGTAATAAGGTATACTCATTCACTTACTTTGGGTTAAGTCAATGGGCATAAGGAAGAATCACTCGCAGTCAGGATTACGAATTAGCACAAGTTTGTTCGCCCGCAGTGATACAAGGGCTATCTATGTGCGCCATCCTCAATAGGCCTAGGGCCTATATTAGCCTACTAACCTTAGTAAGTAGTAACCTTGCAGCTTTACTCTGTGATAAATTCAATTTTTGCACATAGGATAATGCAAAGTCGCTGCATAATCCATGTATATATAATTATATATATATATAATTATATATACATATATATATTATATATACATATATATAATTATATATACATATATATATATATATATATAATTATATAAACGCCTCCAGTTGATATCGTATAGGGTCTAATTATTTTACGTGGGTAGGCAAGACAGATATCATGACAAGTTATTAGGTCCTATCATATCAATTCTCTCGAAGATATGTAGCCTTGTACGTGCCCGATATTTCAAGGTTGGCCTAGTAAACTGTAAATCTATTAAGTTAACACATTTTAAATGCATTAGATCTACACACAAAATAGGGCCTATATAGGCCTACTCCATTGAGTCCATTCCCCATGCCTATAAAACTTCGTGTAAAGTACAAACAGCTCCAGCCGTACACAACATCCGACTTCTATTGTTGATTTTCTTCGGATCACCTGGCTGCAACGACGGACATAATGACTTTGATATCAAAGGACAGAAAACACATTAATGCGTAACACGTCCGTGAATTCAAAGGGTCTCATTTTCTGCGGTTACTCTGTCGGCGAAGAATAAATTAGGCCGACGGCACATAAAACGCCCAATCACGACTCGAACAATTGTTACAAACATTTCAACATATATATATATATATAATATATATATATAATATATATAATATATATATATGCGTGTATATATATAACGATTATATAGACTATATAGATACTTGTGAATACGCCTACATACTATATTATACATAGGCCTATACAATTATACATGTATGTAATATAGAAGGATGGTTACAATAGATTGTATAGCCTATACATTTAGGCTAATATATATGTACACAATGTGGCCTGGCGGGTAAGGATTGTTACAAGTAAAGATCGGGATCGGGTTTCTTGTTAATTCTGGTCAGAATCTGAACTTTGGTCTTGAATGTGTAGCAAAAACACATTTCACAAGCCAAAGGTCGTACATTATACTACTCTGTCCTGTCCTATCCTACGCCTATACCATGCCAGCCATTCCCCTCCCTTCCTACCTCCAAGTAGGCTACTACATTCTTCTACTATGTCCTGTCCTATCCTACGCCTATACGATGCCAGCCCTTCCCCTCCCCTTCCTACGCCTATAATCGGGGAACGGACATTATCCCCCCCGGACATTATCCCCCCCGGACAAAAGCCCCCCGGACAGAATCCCCCCCCCGATTTTAGCTAGGACAAAATCCCCCCCGGACAAAATCCCCCCCTCTGTGTGATAAGTCTATATTTTACTAGCCCTGTAGCCCTCGTGTCAGCTTGTTAATGTTGTAAACGTATAGACTAAAGACTTGTTAGTGTCATTCAGGTGTAAAAATAAGACTTGTTAGTCGCCTAGTTCTTAACTTAAGGCTTGTTAATGTCAGGATTCGCGAGGTCCGCTGCCCAAAAAGCGGGTCAGGCACAGCGCCTAGCAGCTACAAGCCCTCTCCCGCACCCTTGTTAGCGTCACTAAATATATTCCGACTTATGTTGAGGTGTATGTATGTATTTATGTATGTATATATGTATGTATATTTGTATATATGTATATATATATATATATATGTATGTGTATATATGTATGTATGTATGTATATATGCATGTATATATGTACATATGTAGGCATGTATGCATATATGTATATTATGCATGTATGTATATATGTTTGTATGTATATATGTATTTTATGTGTGTATGTATATATGTATGTTTGATATATATGTGTGAAATATAGGTTATTATTTCCTAGCCGGGGGGATAATGTCCTACCTCGGGGGGGATTCTGTCCGGGGGGGATTTTGTCCGGGGGGGGGATAATGTCCGGGGGGGGATAATGTCCGGGGGGATAATGTCCTACACTCCTATAATCTGCCCCACCCTCTGATGTCCTCTTCTCTATCGACCCCTATACCCATAGGCGTAATTTGTGGGGGCCACACTTTTTGGACTGGGGGTACAGTTCCCCCCACTTTTTGAACAGTGCCAATCAATATTTTATTATCGTGCCTTCCCAGAGATCGCAGTCTCAGCCTTGATTCGTGTATGTAAGAAATTGGTAACCCCCACTTTATAGACCTGCACCTTTTAGACCTGCACAGTATACCTCTTAATTCCCCTCTTTCCACAGACAACTGATGTTACGGTGTGTTTGTCCTTGCAGAGCAGACGCGCCACAGCCAGGGAAAGGTGCTCGTTCACTGTCAGGCAGGCATCAGTCGATCAGCGACCATCTGCATCGCTTACCTCATGTACCACAAGAGTCTTTCGCTCGACCAGGCCTACGACTTCATCCAAGCGAGACGCAGCGTCATCTCACCGAACATGAACTTCATGCGTCAGTTGGCCGAATACGAGAAACAACTGCAGTCAACGGAAACAAAGCAGACCACCGCCTCGCCCTCCATCTGCTCTTCATCATCCGCATCCCTGAATCGTCGGGGTCCTGTTGCTTCCCTTTCGGCCATCATTTCTCGTCTTCATCGTCCCTGTCGTTCCTATGAACTCACCGCACGATCCTCGTCCGCAGTGTTCGCCTCCTCGTATGGTCGACACAGCTCCCCGTCCGTCTTGGCCGCGTCCGCTTCTCCGTACCCCGACCAGAAACATGGAAAGACCGCGCGGCGTCACAGGCGCTCATCTCTGGACCTCGGACTCCAGCTTCCGACAGCCTTGTCATGGACAGTCGCTTCAGGATCTCAGGGGCTGTGCAGGATGACCTCAGCATCGATGGCATTCGAACTGATACCATGGCCAAAAAAGCACGATGACGATGTTTTTCCGTGTACCCCCGAAACAACTGGAATCATCTTTCCATTCAACCACTCCCCTCCATCACTCAGTCCACTGCTGCAGTCTACCTGATGGAAATCAATGCACCTGTGTAAGCACGTACCTGACATATACCTGCACAGACTGGAGTTGGGAGTGCAACCTGAAGTCAATGACCACTTGCCGGTGGATCACGGATTGCACAGTACTGTGCGGCTATACTTATGCATGCAAACTTTGCTATATTGCTTTATCCAAATGTAAAAATGCAGACAGTTGGTAGCACAGTTACATCTAATTTCCAAATCATGTATACTCGGGTATTAGCAATCTACCTGACCGTGATCTAAAACAAAACACATTCTATAAACAGGACTGTGTGCTTAAAGTGGATTGTAAAAGGTGAAGTGACCATGGTACACACTCTACACAGAACTACACACTGCTAGATTGACTCTTGCCAAGGCGAGCCTTGAACACGGTTATGGACCATCAAAAGAAAACTATATATGTACGTAATGTATTATGTATCTGGAACTTTATAAAGCTTATTTCAGGAAGCCCTTAAAAGTGCTAGGCATCTGCAAATGTAGTGAGGGTGCTTTACATGTAACTGACAAGCTTACATTTATTTGATTGGCTTCCTAAAAGTTAGACCATCTGTACATTACACAGTTACCACATTTCACTGCATGGATTGATGGATTGGTGTTTCATTTGCAATAAGTGTTCTAGTTTCGTTTTTAGTCAGTTTCAGTATTTATTTATTTATTTATAGTTCACATTTGCTGTTCCGAATTACATGTGTATGTTTATGACTGTTTTTTCATTTACAGAAACTGTTTCTGTGGTTAATTTGTTTGTTGCTTCTGCTAATAGTTTGAGATTATCTTCAGGTTTTTTTTAGTATGCAGGTGAAAGTTCTGTATGTCATTATTATTTGGTATAACAAGCAAAGACTATATAACGGACATGATTAAAAGGCTATAAAAGGATTGCATGAGCTACGAGCCTGTGTTCTGTTTGGAATCACGCCCACATGGTCGTTTAATTTATGATATGAAAACAGTGGTCTCCTGTTCAACAAATATTAACATACATTATCTCTTAATCAGCTTTGGCTTTATTGCTCCACGTACAATCAACAATTGTTGTTTTATAGCTGTGGGACGCCTACACATCGGGACTTCTCGTTGGGGAGGGAGGGGGAGGGTTGTCGGCCGCCTACGCATCACAGAGATTAATGCCTTTTTTTTATCTGATTAGTAAGTTTTCACACTTGTCTGAATTGGCTAATGGTAACATCTACAAATTCACCTGGGTTCGTCTTAGGGACTTGACATTTTATCAAGGCATACAGCCACCCACTGTTGCAAGACTTTGCTGTCTACTTCAAAACTTACACGATACAAAAATCGTTAAGTGTCAAAACTTATGAGTAACCAATATGTACTAAATCTCAAAAGGGAAATACACAACAGACCTAAACTAACACTAGGCCCTTTGAAAAAAGCGTGAAAAAGGCGAGTCCTGGATCCAGACTACGATGAACACAGCTCCAAGTCTGCTGACCCCTTACACTTATCTCTCAGACTTAAGCATGGTACAGTCGACGTCAACAGCCCTGCCAGCCATAAGATGTTGTTAAACACCGGCAAAGAACTACTGTCAACCCAATCATTTCATGTCCTGTCGATTAAAAAGTCAATATTACACCATATCACTTCAGATCTATGTCATTTTTCCAGTCCTGACTACAACACGGTTAAAGGTGACAGTTTTAAAGACTCATCGTTTTGTTTTATATAATATGTTAATTATTGTAACAGTCAAAAGCCTTTTTTATGGACTTAAATCAGAAGATCAGATTTTATGCTGTAAAACAATATAAGATTTTCTTAAGCAACTCATATTATCATTCTCATTCCAGTTTCCACAACAGCAATGTCATAAGTAGGACATACGAAACCCATACGACTATATTTCATATGGGATTCGTTATGTTTTAGGTATGGTCATCTGGTCGGAAATACGGAGCCCAAATAGGACTGCTTTCATATGGGATTTGCATGTCCTACAAATTTAGCTGCTAGGTTTTACTTCACTTACTTTTTTGTTTCATTATATGGCCTTCAAACTGGTGTTGAGGCCCTTGGGTTCATTTTAGTTCGAGACTCTTGTGGTACAGAATATACTACAACTGCGCCACCAACAGCAAAATGGTTCACATTTCCTGTACTAGGATATTAAATGTTATCAACTAAAATCAGTGCATATAAAACCAGTTTGGCAGCACAAAGGCATAAGCAGCCCATACGGTTGCAGAAATTGGATCCGTTTGCCAACAAAAATAGGCCTTCTCAAGACCTTTCTTTTTGACTGGGCCTGGGTTGGGAGTGCCACGGAGTAGATTTCTTGAAGGGGCGCTATATAAGTTTGTCATAGATAGATAGAAAAGTAACTACAAGTTGGTGATACCTAAGCAACAAGATTGTCTGTTAGTTTCAACTACAACTAATACTAATTTAACAGTAAATTATAACTTCAAATGTCAGAAATATTTAACTAAAGCTAAAGCAACAACTCATCTGCATAGGGATCGACTTGATTATAAAACTGCTAATCATGATCGTTTTGTTCGCTTACATCCCATTGAGAAATTCAAAGCCTCTATTCACTAAATTGTCTCTAAATCTCAGCAGCCTACTGCCCCGAAATATCTCTTGAACTATCTGCGAAAACCGCTATCTGCATCTTCTTCTCACTCATTGTGCTCTGTAAATCGGCTTGATCTTTTTGTTACCAGGGCTAAAACTGCCTTGGCCCAGCACCGGGCGTTTGCTGTAGTGGGTCCCACGACGTGGAATGATCTTCCCCCTCTGCTCAGGGCCAAACTAATGACTGGCTTTTCCTCATCGGTCTCGCATTCCCTAAAGGCATTTTTGTTTCCCCGGGGCTTCTGTGCTGAGAGCGCCTCTGAACAGTTATTCTGCGAGAGGCGCTTTATAAATTTCTAGATACAATACAATACAATACAATACTTCACAAGTCAACCTTCTGATTTAATCTTGACTTCCCAGTAAATAAGGTAAAGTAAGGCAAATGCACATTCATTACATATCTTTATTAACAGCAGTTAGGGATCTTTAGGTTTAAAAGTACAGAATTACAGATATGACCAAAGGCAATTTAACAACCAGAGGACAAATACTTCTTGAACTCCAGCATCATAATTATTAAACTAATCAATATGTAGTCTACAGCATGTCTTACATTAATAATTTTTTATCAAATTATATCTTATGTTCATTTCTCTAAAGGAATTCATGCCAGTACAGGTCTTGCGACCAAAGAACAATTTGAAATGATCACCAAGGCAAAACATCAAATCTGAATCCAAAATATCAATATTATTTGTACAGCCAACATGAGCTTCCTTGTAATTTGCTACCTCCATTCTGTCAGCAGTTGGCATAATGATGTCCAGTTTGTTTGCTAATACAAAAAGAAATATACTTATAAACATAGCTCAATTTCACCCATATGTTTTCTGAGTGTGTTTCACAAATTAAACTCTGACTTTCTGAAGGTTTTCTAGGGCACTATCATAGCCTGGCATCAGGGGCATAACTTTGGTCTAAAAAGTGGGGGGGGGACCAATTTCTTACATGGGCCCCAACACGAAGCAAGGCTGAGACTGCAATTTCTGGGAACACACAATAATAAATATTGATTGGCACTGTTCAAAAATGGGGTATGGTACCCCCAGTTAAAAAATTTGGGGGTATGGGTACCCCTCGTACTCCCACAAATTACGCCTATGCCTGGCATATACCATGCACAACCTGTCATAGCACGTGAAGTACACACTCACAAAATAAAGCATTCCCTTCAACCAACAACAGTTATCAACTATGGCCATAGTTTAAACATGACAACAGCTATCCAACAGCATGACTACACAACAAACCTGGACAAAGTGGCGAAAAGCTGACACCTGAGCAATCAGCCATCATGTTAACCTGTACAAGCTCTTTTATAAAGGCAATCACATTATATGCCTACAATTTGTCTTCACCCAATGGTCATATGGCACATTACAAAATGCTTTTACTTACTTAGACCTGTAGACTGGTACAAAAATTTTCTGCTCAGTTTGTGTGACTTTTGTCATCATAGTCTTCATCATCAACAAAAGTTTCCTCTGTATTCTGTTTGCAGTTATCATTGTCTTTGTGATGCACCGATGACAAAATAATATCAGCATTACGATAGAGACGGTCTTTCCTGCGATTCCCATATTTAACACTTGCCAGCTGTTCCGATGTAAATGCTTTAGTTTTTGAAACTTCCCTTGTTTCCGTTACCTCCTCCTTAAGTCCATCAGTTTCTTCACTATTTACTGTGCAAGATCTGTCCTGCATTTTCCGCTTAGCCTGCAAAATTTTCTGTTTTAGTTCGTCATGAGGAATACCGTACAAGTCTGAACGAAGGTTAAGTTGAGAAAATTCACCAACAGGAAGCCCACTTTGAGACTGTGAGTTTGTAGTGCTCAGTTCTTTCGGAGAGATTGGATCATCTAGCTCTGAACAAGTGGATGCAGATATATGGAACAGGTCTGATGCAGGTCCAAAACTTTTCTGCTGTGATTCAGATTCAGAATATTGATTAAATCGTTTAGCCAACAGCTGCATTTTCTGATTTATTGACTCCTGATTCACTGTCTTCACTGGATTCGCAATTTCCGTCATGTCAATCTCATCTGATGGCTCAAAATCTGGTCCCATGTCTGCAATCTTCAGCAGTTCTTCGACTTTCTGCACACGGGCAT
This sequence comes from Allolobophora icterica, assembly GCA_963556255.1. NCBI lineage: Eukaryota > Metazoa > Annelida > Clitellata > Crassiclitellata > Lumbricidae > Allolobophora > Allolobophora icterica. The sequence continues at coordinate 74,740,282 of OY744602.1, read as the reverse complement.
ACGTCAGATCCTTGCAGAACTGAATTGGTGGCACATGACCTGTAAGTCTCAGACCGGTCAGTGTTGAACGTAGAGCTGATGCACATTTTGGCAGCAAGGCAGCCACTTCATCATCTTTCTGGCTACCACTGGCCAGCCAATATACATTGACTGCGCTAAGGTCAGGTGGCATTTGGACTTTGACAATTTCGAAACCATGATCAAGCAATTCTGGACAAACTTCTCCATTTGAAATGAGACCAGTGATGTATTCGTGAAAAACGACACTGAGCTGTCTGGCCCGATGAGGATTGCCGGGCTTCATCTGTGGAGTGGAAAGAAATTCAGACCCAAGAGGTTGTCCACCCTGTAAAAAATTCACTCCACTATTTAAAAAATATACTAATACATTCCATTAATCTTTAACATTCATGTACACGTAATTTGAGCAATATTCTAATTTAGTTTTAATATTCACATTAACTAAAACTTAGTCAAACTGTAATTTTTTATACAGTTTATTGTTATCATCATTAGTATTGTAATTTATAATTAATGTTTGGTACTCCAGCATACAGTAGAAAGGATAAGCATTCCAACAATGTGGGTTAGCTAAGATTTAAATGACATAGGACAATTTTGTAGAGCAGACAGAAACCAAATCAGCAACCAAGGAAGTACTGTTCTAACAAACAATAAAAGGCCAGCAACTGTTCTAGTGCCAGCTAATAACGCAAAATATCCATTGAAGTATGAAACCTAAACATGACATTTTGCCAATGCTCATCCAGTTGGGCTATTAAATTATACTTTGTTTTGAATAAAACAGTCTGCCATGAAAGGACACTTGAAACTACTGAACAGGAAACGTTACAGTGAAATTGTTGCTCAACTTACCATATAAGATTTCCATTTTCTGTCCCTAAAATTAAAAAATATCATGTTAAAAATTTTTCTGAAGATGTACACCAGAAACATCAAGAAATCTCCTCCCAACAGTAAAATTATTGTCAAGTAATAATGATCAGCCTTTCCACTTAAACTGGAAACTGTAAACGAAATTAACATTTTTCTTCAGCTACACAGCTAGGGAAATGCCAAGTCACACAGACAGAACTCTATGCTGTACACTGTACGGATACCAATGTAATTATAATTATTATTATAGTATTTAGTTCCCTCAGGGTCTTAGATATTACCAGTGTGATGGATCTGGAGCGGCTATATCTCTTCGATCACGGGCAGAGATCTGACAAAAGAACCGCTAAAAGCCACAGCATTGAACCGTTGGAGAGTCACCGACAGTTGTTGGAATAGGAAACTGGTCTCTCGGGTTTCGCCTGTGATCTGTGTAAGGTGGCGGCCAATGTCTTCGATGAGAGCCAATATAATTATTTTCTTACATCTATTTATGATTCAAGAGATGGCATGATGCTCATCTATTGTGTTATATCTTCTTCTGGTTCTCTGCCTTCCGGCAGGTTCCAACGTCTGACGTCGCCAATTCTCTCGATATTGAGCATCTTCTTTAGTCTTTTGTATCCTTCCTTTATCATCCAATCCAGCATCATCTGTCTTGGTCTTCCCCTTGTCCTCCTCCCCTCCATTCTTCCCTCGACGACATTTCTTAGGAGAGAGTCCCTCTCAGCGTGTGCCCGATCCATTTCCTCTGCCTCCTTCTTAATGTGCGTATGAAGGACCTTTCTTCTCCAATCCTTCCCAACACTTCTTCATTTGTTTTATGTTCTGTCCAGCTGATCTTCTCCATAATTCACCAAATCCACATCTCGAACGCTTCCAGTTTCTTGATGTCCTCTTTCCTCATGGTTCAAGTCTCTGATCCGTACAACACCACACTCCACACCAGTGTCTTTACCATTCTTTTCTTCAGAGTCCTGTTCATTTTTCCTCTCATAAACTACACAATTATTTACAACTTATTTTGTAAGAATTGATCACATATGGGTAACTTGGTGGCATAAACAATACTAAGACAAGAAAAGACCTACATTATAAGCTTAGCTTATAATAAAATCCTCTAAAATGGAAGATCGTCGCTTTTTTCATGATTCGTTGTGTTCAGTGGCGGCGCCGCCTATGTTTGTTGTACGACTTTTGCCGTACCACTTTTTAAGGTTTTACGGCAAAAACATAATTTTGCTGTACACTTTTACCCAGACCCTCAAATTTGCCGTACTACTTTTCAAATCGTGGCGCCGCCACTGGTTGTGTTGAATGTCATGCCTTTAGTTGGCAGGCCACCTGTGTGGCAGAGCACTCATCTTTCACAGGAGTTTCTTTGGGCCTGGGCATGTGCTCACAAAATCTATCGACGTTTGACATCTGTTATATTTCATCAGAGATGGGCTGGGAGCACTTGTGAGTAAATAGCATGTATTGGCAGAGTACAAATGTCCAAAATGAAGGACACTGCAAACGTACTTCTCAGATGCAGATAAATTTTATTGCCTTAATTCCTTTTATATTAATCTCAATAGTCAAAGTTGTCCATTTATAATCATTGTACTTTGGTAAGGAAATAAATAATCAATTAAATGGACTTGACATCTGTTGTGGACTTCAGGTGTTGGTGTTTTTTGTACTTTTCTTCGTCAAAATGAAATGCTAGATGAAGCTCATGGCTAATAATTATGAGCCAACAAATTCCGGCATGTGAGGCAGACAAGCAACTATTTGCGTGTACAGTATTTGCCGAGGCAAATAGTGCCGGAAAACGGGATATTCGGCCAAGGCAAATGTCCGAGGCGATTTCCGGTTATGCAATAACGCTAAGCACCTCTTTGAATGGTTCTAACTTAACGAATACATACTTTTGACTTTTATTCCCATTTAAAAGGTCGACTGTTTTTCTCATGTAGCGCTCACTTCTACGAGCCATGACCTTCTGAATTGACTGCTTGCTGCACTGCTTCGCAGACGTCCAGATATTCCGTTGAAAGTTGTCAGAGAAGCAAAATAATCTAAACATTAATAGTTTGGCCATTCTTTAAGTTACAAGCACAAGTTACAACTAACGCCTTCAAATTCGCATATTATCGCTTATCCCATCCAATAATATCTAAGTCAATGTTGATTCCACACTTTCTTCGCCATGCAGCGCCGCTATGTGACTGACGTTTATGGATGATACCGTGAAGAACGTCAGAAGCGTAAAATAATAATAATAATCTTCGTTTAATATCTTCAAACTGACAATAACGCAGTATGATTACAAATCAGTATGAACGGATGATCACAAGTTATTACAGGAGTCGAATTTAACTGTACACGGCAGCCATGCAAGGCGCCCATCACGTCCTACATCTCATTTTAACAACGCGCCATCTCGCGAATGAAAGGCTGAGTGGACCTAAATTTGGGGAGGTTGCGGGAAGCGATCCCGCTACCTCTTGCTCTTCACGCCAGTGATGTTACCACTACTCTATAGACCCCCGTAAAGTACGCAAAGGTCTTGGAGTAGACTCTAATTACGATCGACTTAAGTAGGCCTACGAGCACGTGATTATAGTAAACTCTTCACCACACAGGAGCGTCTACATCATAGAAACCTTGGAGCAAATGCTCCATCCAAGAAATAGGGGGAAGATCTGTCAGTGTGTGTGTGCCACCATTTTAGGGGTGGGGGAAGGAACGGGGAGGGGGAAGAAGAGGGGAAAGGGACGTTGCTCCAATGACTTAGGGGGGCCGGGATAGATGCCTCTGTCACCACACAATAAATACAACTGGAATTTGACAAGCATGCAGACTGCATTGCTTTGAGCCTCGAGCGTGCCTGCATCTAACGCGCACCTGTTGAACGTGTGTTTATCGGTTAGATGGGATACAACAGGAAGATCCAAAAGGGATGGTATCCCGCTAGGTAGGACCCCATGATCGCCAATGACATTTGTTCCATTTATCATAGCCTGTCCATATTGTACCGCATTTTTCTGACCTTGCCAAAAACCAATGCTGATGCGGAATTTCAGCCATACAATCTTACCAAGCCTACGTTCTACAATAGGCGAGTACAAATTGGCTAAGCCTTGATTACGATTCAGGCAATTCGCTAGTGAAGTGGATTATAACGAAGTAATCAACAACTTTGCTAAAATGATGCCTAGACGAAAAAGGCTGTTGTAATTGGTTAATTTGTGGTTTGTACTAGTTATGTTATACTATACTATACTATGCTATAACTCGTTTACTATACATACAGCTTTTGCCACCTTATGGGTGATTAAGTGTTTCTAGGCCTATTTAAAATACAAAAATAAATAAAATGTATATTCATAATGAATGTATTTAATTGAAATTAATCATTTTGGTAATTGGGGCCTTTTTGTGCTCGCTCCCCCTGGTGTCAAAACCTTGCTACGCCACTGCCTGGGAGATTCCAATATTTGTATTGATTAAATCATCAGATGTGTTCGTAGTGACCTTTTAAAAGATGTTAGAGATGGGAGACTGCGCAGATTGCAGGGCAATTTATTCCAGATAACAGCTAGGGCCCATGTACTTGATTGAGTGCCTCCTGTAGTTAGTGCGGATGCTTATTGATCGAAGATCGAGTGTCCTTGATCCTGGTATTATGACTATGCACATCCTTGTATGCATCCACATCATTCCAAGTTTTTATCCAACAAGGGCCCCCTCCCCCGTGTATAGAATAGAATATTCTTTATTAAACCAATTGCGAACCGCATTTTGGTGTACATAAACATATAAAAACATTCGCACATACACAGCCATGCAAAATATTAGCAGTGGTCAAACCTATATAACCGGGGCGTGGTGGCTCAGTGGTAAGTTCGGCGCCTTGTGACCGGAGGGTTGCAGGTTCGAATCCCACTCTAGCCGCTGCGTACGGACCTTGGGCAAGTCCTTCACTCGCAATTGCTCGTGGCGCTTCGGCGTGAAAATTCCGGCACAGTATCAAATGCTATAGTCGGGAGCGCCTCTGAGTAGTAGTTGACTTCGAGAGGCGCTATAGAAATATCCGGAATAAATATAAATAGTGATTAAGCAGAGAGTTATTCTTCAAGTTATAAGTAGGCCTAGGCCTGCAGCATCTTAGTCAAGCATGTTTTTCTCATGAGACTGTCAGCCGAAGGAATGGCTCGGTCATGGGCTCGGGGTCGGAGTGCATATCCGGAAACCTTTATAGGCGGAAGCAGTCTGTGCAGGACATGCCCTTCATTAACAAGAACTGCCGAGAAAGGCAGTTGTCGGCCAAGCTACACAGCTGCTGAATGGACGGAGAGTCATCGGGGAGGTATTCACTTCTTATCAAGCGCCTAAGGACGGCCCCCAGCCTTTCACGCTCACTCTGGGTTGTGAAGACCCACCATACTGGGGAGGCGTACAGCAACCTTGACAGCGCCGTGGCTTTGACAACGTCATACATACTTGACCTTCTCAAACCATAGGCCGATAGTGTTCTAAATGCGAAGGACGACTGGCGAGCCCGAGCACATATGCGGTCTATATGAGTACTAAAGTTAAGGTCTTTAAAGAAGACAACACCTAGAATTGTCATACTAGCTACCCTAGGGAGCCCCTGCACCTCGGCTGTAGTGGGGTCGATATCCAGACCCGTCCTCAGCCTACGTACTAGCATTTCTGAGGACTTCTTAATGTTTAACTTCAGATTACACCTGGAAGCCCATTGGGTTATGTGGTCCATTTCTGTAGGCATTGTTGCACTATTTGACGAAGGTACTAAGAGATATGTGTCATCAGCATATTTTAGTAGAAGGTTGAAGGTTGTGAGAATGCACTGGTTTAGGCCTAATGTGATGAAGTTGGTTGGCCCCAGGCTTGAACCTTGAACAATGCTTGCGTTGATTTCAAAGAGTGTGGATATTTCATTAGCATGGGGCCCCACGAGTGGTTAATCCGGCCCTGCCGATGTGAGCGTCACTCATATTCGATCAATCCGGTTTTAAATATTAAACCGCCATAACTTTATAAACGATATGTCAATCGAAACAATGTGAATGTGTCTATAGCTGATATTGGCTGTACAATGACTAATTTTTTGTTTAATCTTTTCATTCTTTTGTACTCTATGCTTGATGAGATACAATAAAGACTTATATTATGTTATGTTAGGCCTATGTTGTGTTATGATGGGGATGCCGTAAAGACATGACAATCACGTGTAGTAAAGAAGGGTCAATGCTGCGTACGTGGCTGTTCAAATTAGTAGTCAGCGCATAGAACACACAACTTTAAAGCTTTGCATTTTTGGGACTATCTAAGATTGTTTCAGATGTTTGCTACAGTATACTGACAACATACAGTTGGTGTAAGTTATAATCAAAATTCGAATCTGTTCTCTTCATTGTTTGCAACTCAGAAACATTACGACTTTTTGCAGCTGCAAACTGTGTAATATAATAGGGCCTAATGTCAAGTTAAGCACATCACTTTGAACATTAAGATGCTTTAATGTAGTTAGACGTTTGTGGGTCATTGGCAGTTTATTTTTAATATGTCCCATCTTACTGAAACGACGTTCATCTGAACAGCTGGAAATCATCAATGACATGAACTTACGTAGAGCGATAGAAGCCAGATGTGACACAACCACAGCCCCTTAATTGATTTTGCAAAATCAGCAATTTAAACCATTTCGTCAGGGAATGTGTATGTCGTGGCCAGCCTGATGAAAAATTCTCGAATCTTGTCAGGCTGTAGTCTGTCAAAATCTGCTACAACTTGGAATTTATAACGAACGTCATTGTAAGCGTAAATTAATTCTCTAATAAACGCCAGCAACTTGCAATTGTCTATAGGCCTAATAACCAAATAGGCCTACGTTTCAGCACGAAAATTGTGTGTATACCTTGCTCGCTGCCAGGAAACAAAACGCGTCGGAATAAAAGCAAAATTTATCCCAGCATAGATTATAAATATATCGACTGAAACATGCTGAGCCAACTGAAAAGCATATATAGGCCTACTCACCAATTGGTTGTGTGGCTGACATTTCAAATTTGTTTAGGCTACAGTGCAAATTCTCGCTTAAACTGAAACTAGTGGTTCTTTCTTGTGAACAAATAATTCTTTGGTGTAATAAATTCTGTTTGTCCTGCCGTATTCTGACTCCAGTCGGGGGGGGGGTTTAAGCGGGGGCCCCATGCTAAAGCATATTGAGCATACTGGTTAATCCGGCCCTGCACATCGGCGTCATTAAAATTTCTCAAGAGTAATTATAAATGGGCGCATGTAACAGTGCAGATATGATGAGCGAACCTACATCGTTGATTTAGCCTTGATTGTCAAAGAAATAAATAGGCCCTCTATCTCCTTGTTCTTGCTGTAGCCACATGTACAAATTTTGAAGAAACACCAAAAAGGTATTCAAATTTTTTCACGCTTAGGTCATCAAATTTTTTGGCGCGTGAGCGCGAAAAATTTGACCTCTTTTTTGACTAGATCAGTTCAAAACTCTTTTTTGACCAGATCAGTTCAAAAACCCCCCACCTGTCAAACAAGATCGCCGCCACTGGGCCTACTTAGTTACAATAAGGCTAAGCGAAACTGCCTACAGACGCAGCACGTAGGCCTACTGCAGCAGCTGTGCATATGAAATCGCGTTACACAATATATTGAGCTTCGAAAGGCTTTGAAGAATAGGCCTATTTGCATTCAGCTTCGTGGACACACGACGTTCCAAATTCACCGACATAATAATTATTCCGTTTTCGTTTTCCATTGCATATATGATATATCTTTCCACATAGGCTACACAGAATTCTCTGTACAATAGCCTACGCTTCAGACGCCGGAGGAGACACAGTTAATGTCTTCTGCTAATGGAACCAGCCTTTGGTAGGCTAAACATGGACTATTACTATTAGATCTAGCACATTTTCACGTTTTCATGTTTGTCAATATTGCACATTTTTATTTTTGTGACGAAAATAACGTTGAATTTAAGTTAGTGTTATTTTCGTTAGAGTTATAGGCCTAGTCAGAAGCGTATCTTTGGTCTAAAAAGTGGGGGGTAGGCCTACCAATCTCTTACATACACGAAGCAAGGCGATCTCTGGGAAGGCACAATAATAAAATAAAATTGATTGGAATTGTTCAAAAGGTGGGGGTGCGGTAACCCACAGTCCAAAAAGTGGAGGGGTAGGCCTACGGGTACCCCTCGAACCCCCACAAATTACGCCTATGGTTATAGCTATAGGGCCTATATATGTTGTGTTTTAGACTTTTAGTTATAGTTAGGCCTATCGTTTTACGAAATCATTTTATTTTCGTTAACGATCATTTTCGTTAGGCCTACCGTTATCGAGAATCACGCTGTTGTATTGTCAATCAATCAATCAATCAATCAATCAATCAAGCATTTATATAGCGCCCCTTCAAGGAATCTATTCAGAGGCGCTCCCAGCCCAACCCCGGCGAAAGAGAAAAGTCTTTAGAGCAGAGAAGAAAGCGGTGGATGAGTTTCGAGGAAGAGACCGCAGCTCAGAAGGAAGCCCATTCCAAATTTTGGGCCAAAGACGGAGAAGGCACGCTGCTGCATAGTAGCGGTGCGTGCGAAAGGAACAGAGAGATCATCACGGGTGGTAGAGCGAAGAGAGCGGTGACCAGGTAGAACAGAGGCACGAGAACAGAGCTCACGCAGATAAAAGGGAGCACAACCAAGCTGACATTTCCAGACAATGGAGGCAACCCGGTAGACAATGCGTTGCGAGAGTGGTAACCAGTGGAGGACATCACGCATGTATTCAGAAACATGACCAAATTTAGGTATGCTCCCAATCAAATGCGCAGCAGAACGCAATACGCGTTCCAAACAGTTCAGTTGAGTGAGGGGAAGCCCAATATAGAGGGAGCAGCAGTAGTCAAGCCGACAGGTAATGAATGCATGAACGAGAGTAGCAGCAGATTGGGGGGATAGAGAGCGGGAAACAACGCGAAGCTGACGTAGCTGAAAATAGCAAGCCCGGCTCAGCTTCAAGATATGCGGAGAGAGGGTGAGTTCTGAATCCAAGATGACGCCAAGATCTCTGACGGAGGTGGAAAAGACGATATGGGGGAACTCAGAAGTAAGACAAGCATGATCAATCTTAGCAAGCTGCCTAGGGGTGCCCAGCCAGATGTATTGAGTCTTAGTGGGATTCAAGCGAAGGCGGTTGGAAGACATCCAGGCAGTCAAAGAGTCAGTGGAGTGGCACATGAGGCCCCTATATTCAAATTCAAATTCAAATTCAAATTTTCGTTTATTCATCAACCAGTTGACACAACGCAATTGGTTACAATCATATATAGGTAAAATAATAAATAGAAATCTATCAGTTGAATATTGATCGTATCGATGTAGGAAGATTTACGGAATACTAAACATTTATTAAATTGCGGTTAAAACTCTATTTTGAGTAGTTCTGATCTAATTTTAGCCGTACCTGTCAACGAGGATATACATTTAAGATCAGCTTTTAAAAATACAATCAAATTTGTTTTAATTATAGCCAGGTTTCATGTCTGAGCGACAATAAGTGATTTTAGGCTAAGACTGACGTGGGTTGAACTATCGCAGTGTAAGCAGAAGTAGTCCGTGTTGCCTGGAATGGACCACACTTAGTTTCCTGAATTGGACCGATAATTTGGGGTGGTCCATTTAAGGACACCGGCACTTGCAATGTTATACTGTGATTGAGGTGCTTATTTATGTAATAATAAGTTCCGCTGGCTTGTATTATGTCGAACAAAATTTTCTTTCAGATGTATATGTAGATGTCTACGAGTTAAAGAAATGCGGGAACTGCTTGATGATGATGTGTTCCTCTGTGCAAACTGTGTGTAATTCCTCTAACTAGGCCCCTGTTAAGTGTTAAGTGTTAGACTCAAATGGTTGTAACTAAGCATTAATAAAAGACTTAACTAATCATTTAGTCGAAATTAATTAGTCTATAGTGAACTATGTATAGTCTATATTTAACTAGTGATTCTGACAATGTACACAAATTAGTGTACTGGAGTGGTTATGTTAGTCATATATTAAGTTGATTTCTACTACTTTTATAGTATTTTGACAGTTAGATACAGACGCCTTTATTGCATGTTTTTAGACAATAAGTGTTTTCAAACGTTTAAAATGTTTTTTATTGTAAATAATCTTTAAAAAACGTCTTTAAAATAATATGTCCCATTCAGGGCAACTGGTCCAATCAAGGACACCATGTGGTCCATTTAAGGAAACAGGTTGCCTTGATTGGAATTATTAGAGCTCAAGTTGTTTTAGTTATTTTTCATAAATGTATGAATACAATCTGTCCCTTGATTATGAACAACATACTTGACCAATCGGCCCATCATATGGCACAATTTCCTTTGAGAAATTCTGTAGCATTCATTCAGTAAACCTCGGTTTCCCTTAGGTGGTCCATTTATGGCAACTCTCCCTATTAAAATTACCATCTCCTTAGTTTTTGAAGGGTTTAGGCGAAGGTTATTGTTTTTTGCCTAATCAAAGATGTTTGCAAATTCTTCTCGAGCAGTGGAGATGTGAGAAGAGCCAATCAGGAGATAAGTGTCATCAGCGAATTTATCCATATAAATAAAGTCATGCACTGGTCTGGAATATCAAGTTGGCTGAGTTTATGCATAGGAGAATAATGCCTAACAGAATCAAAAGCCTTTGAAAAGTCAGTCGAGATTATCACTACATATTCATTCTCTGAAAGTAGATCAGAGATCTGCTGCAATAAGACAATAATTGCAGCTGTAGTTGAACCTGATGGTCTGAAGGCAAACTGATCTTCTATTAAGTCAGCAAAGGGTGAGGAGTTTTGAGTTTCATAAAGGTAAGTTCGGGCTATAACTCGATCGTTCCCCTAGTCTTGATAAAATAGGAACAACAGATATCGGTCTGTAATCTGCTGGAGATGATGGTTTCGGAACCTTGGAGGTTGGATTGATTATAGCTATGTGGCGGAAATAGGTTTCCGCGTTGGTTTGGTGCTTGGCGAACTTTCGGGTGTTTTGTTGGCCGGAATGGGCCTTGATAACTATGTATGTACGCCAAAGACGGCGGCGTACTTTTTAGTGTTCGCCAGAACAATTGGACGTTGTGTAGAACTTTATACTTTCGCCGTGCCATTTCCGGCTAACTTTAGGTAGTACTTACCTGTGTTTGATGGTCTGACAGATAGATTTGTTCGCTTTTAAAGTTCGCCTGTTGGTGGCGGAAATTTGCCTGTTCGCTTGGCTTGATCTATGTTCGCCAGTAGTCAGAATGTTCGCCTGTAAACGCTATATAAGGACCTTGTATAGAGTAAGGGCGCTTACTTCGTCTTGTCTCGCTTGTGGTTATGCGTTCGGAGCGTGTGTTCGCTCGTGGATTTTCGTTTGGATCGTTGACATAGCTTTCGAGGATCTTCTGTATTTTCGTGCAGTAGTAGATGTACAATTTATTGAAAGAAGAATCTCGGTCGTTGCGAAATAAAGAGTTTTAATTTACGGCGAAAACGGTCTTTTCTTATTTTAAATCTTTAGCCAAAAAGCTGAAGTCGAACTCAACGGATATTAGCGACGGTCGTGAGGCATCCTGAGTCGCGACACGAGCCGTCGGCTGCCTTATCGGAAACACCTTACAGAAGTCCGGTCACCTGGAAGTAGTAGTTACGCGACAGCTATTTTCCATTGGTCAAGAACGTAGGAGAAAGAGACCGATCTGTTAATTAGTGTCGTCAAGGGAGAGTAGACAATTGGAGCAATGAGCCTTAGAAACCAAGCCGGAATCTGGTCAATTCTTTCTGCAGTGCACTTTAAATGGTCCAGCGCTCATTGAGAAGTTCGGTCTCCTGATAAACGAATTGTTTTAGAAGCGGAGAGAAAATATAGTCTGAGTCTGTCGAAATTGAGGCGAAATAAGCATTTAATTCTTCCACATTTGGCTGGTCGATAGATGATTGGATCCTTATGACCTTGTCCCTTTTGTTAGTTCATTAACTGTTCGCCATAGAGCTTCTGAACCACCTTTTGGATCAATTCTTTTGAAATCTCGATTGTTAGAACGTTTTTTCCATTGGCGGCGATCTTCTTTGACAGGTGATGGGGACTTTTTTGAACAAAAAAGAGTTTTGAACTGATCAGCTCAAAGGTAAAAAACTTGATGACCTTTTTTGGGTGCTTCTTCAAAATGTGGGGGGGGGGCGATGTGTGGCGTGTCCCACCCACTGTTAAAGATGGGGGCTTGTCCCCTTCGACCCCCCATAATCGCCGCCCATGGTTTTATTAATTTCGCTATTTTGCAGTTATTGCTGAGGTTTTTTCAATCCTTCCAGCTCGCATAAGTCTATTTTTTGCCTTAGAAGAAGCTTTATCTCCGGGGTAACAAATTTTGGGTCTTTAGAAGTGGTAGTTGACTGACGACAAGGACAGTAATAATCAAGCCAATTGAACAGTGTCGAGTGACATATATTCCATGCTGTTTATAGATCAGATGTATTAGCGATATTAGACATATCATGGTCTTTGAGGTCCTTTAATAAGCATTGAGTACTTATACTTGAGACCCAAGTATTTGTTTTTGCACGTGTACTTGATACTTGTGTTCGTGTTTTTAGGCCTAGGGCCTACTTGAAACCTAGTTGGGCCTACTTATACTGGTAATTGACTATAGATGCCTACTTATACTGGTAATTGTAGGCCGACTTTAAATCTAAGTAAGCCTACTTGAAACATTTTTGGTTGAGAGCGAACGTTATGAGTCTCGGTAGGAGAGTTGCGAGTTGTACTTGCATTCCAGTAAGTTTTAATTACTTGAGACCAAAGTACCTATAAGAAAAGGTCATCAACTTTTTCAGAGACGAATCCCTAAAATAAGGGTCAAGAATTTTCTGAGAATTCCTAAAAGATGATCAATTTTTCTGAGACGAATTCCTAAAAAAAGTAATCACATTTTTTGAGGGTGACACCAGCCCTAGTGACGCCGCTTCTCACCGGTAGCGTGTACTCACCTCTAATTTTACCACTACAGCCCTGCCTATAGGCTACCTGTAGGCCCTATTTAAGGCTCGACACGTGTGACAGAAGTTCTTTGAAATGCAAACACAACATACGAGCAACTGATGGGCTTTTACAGGCACTCCGATGGGTTACCAGTTATAGCTATTAGTCATAAACTCTATAGACCTATATGGTTTGGACATGTTGGCAGAACTTCTTTTGTTGAGGCCGGTGTTTACATAGACCACATCATCATCATCATAATATTCTTCCGGTTGTCTTTGTAGAAATGGAGCACACGGACGCTAATAAGGTTCATAACAAACGTATTAATATTCCCAGAGCCATAAAGTTTTGGTTATGATGCACTTGTGTTATAATCGAGGTACATGTACTTGAGTCCAAAGTACTTGTACTCGTACTCGTCCTTCATACCTAAGTATAGCCTACTAGGCTACTTGTAGTACTTGAACTTGAATGAAACCAAAGTACTTGATGCATAATATCTGTCAATATCTGACGAAAGTATAGACTATAGATGCTAGGCTACAAGTGTTTTGAACTATAGCCTAGGTCTATTTACCTATAGTTGCCTCACGCCTGGGAATTCTGTCCCATATTTGACGAGAAGCCAATAAATAGGCCTAAGCTCTATCAAACAGCGTGACTGACTACCTGGTTAGACTTTAAAATTTTTCCCATTAACCTATTAACAAAACGATATATACAATCTGGATGATATTTATTTGGTTGACTAGCTGTAACCCGTGAAAAATCACGGTATGTAAATTTAGTTTAGAAACTTTAATGTGCTTCAGAGTAAAAAAAATACGTAAGCTAAATTGTTATCATTGCATTGTAAAGACAACAACCGTATCATTAAACAGTCAGTCAGTTTGCTGTCTGCATTCTGAACGTACAGGTGCATATGGCTGTCTTAATTACTTTCCTTGGGCCCTCTTTGCGTGCATACGCATTGTCCAGCTCTAGGTCGATAGGTCAGCTGGACCCGTGTACCGCCAGACTACGCCATGCAGGCTGCAGCTGAGTGCTGACGGGGGGGGCTTTTCCCGCCTTAACTGGACCCGCGTACCTGCCTCGATTCTGTAGGTAGCCAGTGGGGTTACGCCCGGCAGCGGGGAGCTGGCAGGGGCGGGCTTCGCCCGCTTTAGCCTATATCACAAAGTTACGCGACAGACGGACGTAGAGTAATGGATAACACACTGGCGTGAAGAGCTGAAGATACCAAGATCGAACCCGGTAGACCCCGTAAGGTTTATTCAGCCTTCCACTCGCTAGGTGGCAATGGTTAAATGAATGTAGGCCATGATTGGCGCCGTGTGGTTGTCGCTTAAACAGTAACTGTTATATTCGACTCCTGTAAAACTGTTATCGTGTGCTTCTTCTCAATCTACTGAATAGGGGCCTACATGGATATAAGGCGCCCTGCGTGGCTGCCGTTTCTACTATATATGTATGTTCACTGTACAGCGCAGTGTGTTTGCAGGCGCTTAATTAAAGAACAGATTATTATTATTATTATTATTATTATTATTATTATTATTATTATTATTATTATTATTATTTTTTTTTTTTGTCCCGAGGTACCGTACATGTAATCCAGTGGCGTCACGAAGTGGGTGCGGACCGCACCGGGTGACACCCTCAGTGGGGGGTGACACCAAAGTGACAAAATCACTGTCTAAGAATTTTGCAGAGTTTCAGCAGAAACCAGGGACATGAAATTTTTTTAAGATGACGAATTCCTAAAAGAGGTCATCACATGTTTTGTGAGACGAAATCCTATAAAAAGGTAATAAAATTTCACCTAAAGCTGAAAGTCTATGCTAATTTACTTTTTTGAACCTTTTAATGAGGGTGACACCATGACTTACCGCACTGGGTGACACCAGCCCTAGTGACGCCACTGATGTAATCCCTCAGGAGTCTAAAAAATTATGCTAGGAGCTGTTGTTGAATGCCTGAAAAATCAGGCCTCGTCATCATCATCATCATCATCATCATCATCATCATCATCATCATCATCATCATCATCATCATCATCATCATCATCATCATCATCATCATTATTATTATCATTATTATTATTATTATTATGTTGGTAGATGATCAAAGCTTTACTCTCTCTGACTACCTCATTTGTTCAACTCTCAATTTCGCTATTGACGCCAGTTATTCATTTTAAACTTAATTACTGTTGCACTGTGGTCGGAAAAGTGCTTGCGTCTTTCAGAACGATTTGGAATATTATGGCCCAGTTAGCTACATTGGCAAGAGCGTACCGTAGGCTGCGTCCCATAAGTCTTACTACTCTGTGTTAGAGAGCGTGAGGATCGCGGTTCGCTTCCCGGATGTGGCTTGTTTCAGAGATTAAATCTCGGGCTAGCACGGTCCAAAGTCCAAACACGGGGACGTTAAATGGCGTGGCACCCATTCAAACGGGCAACGGTGATGACGGATCTCACCCGATCAATTCTTTGAAAATTAGCATGGTCGAGGCCATACGGTCGCTATATAAAATCGTGTAGGTTGCCTACATTCACATTTATAGACTATAGTAGGCCTACAGTGTGAGAATTGTAGTAAAAAGACTGGGGCAGAGGTTAGACTTTGATGAGTTTGATCCATGTGAGTTGAATATTTTATCCGTATTTTGCAAACTGAGAAAATTCAAAAATGCAACAGAAAGCTTAAATTCCTTAAATTGATAACATTACCAAATTTATTAGTATACAATTCACATGGTCACAGATCTCACAATAATATATATTATTAACCAGAACATTACTTTATTAATGACCCTCAAAGTGAACTGTGAAAGAAAATGCTAAAACACACGCACAATATAATCACACTAGCATAACTGAGGGGGTTGGAGACGACCCCCTGGGGTGTGCAATGAAGACTTAACTGTGGGGGGTCTTAAGAAAGACTAGAGGGGTTGAACCCCCAACCCCACCGACAATTCTCACCCTGCATGTATAATACCGTACAATTGAACTATCAAACATGTATCGGTTAGTTAGTTTTCTATTTAAGGACTTTGCGTCAGAACAAGGATGAAATAGCGTCGCCGTCTTCCTTTCTTCAGGTTGAGACTGCAGGCAGCCTGGCACCATCCGCAGTGGCGGAGTTATAATGTCACACAGTGGGGTAGGCTGTAAATCTGGCGGGGGGAAGACAACACTATTGATTCGGGGAGCCACGTAGTAGGCCTTGTAGGGACTCGTGGTCAACTGTGTTCATCCAGAATACCACGAATAATTGGAGTCAGATGCAGTGACGGCTGATCTTGTGTGCGTAACGTTGGTCGTGTCACCATGTATGTGTGGCCAACCGCGTGTGTATAGACCAGCGTGTGTGTGTGTGTGTGTGTGTGTGTGTGTGTGTGTGTGTGTGTGTGTGTAGGTGTGTGTGTGTGTGTGTGTGTGTGTGTGTGTGTGTGTGTGTAGGTGTGTGTAGGTGTGTGTGTAGGTGTGTGTAAGTGTGTGTGTTTCTACGTATGTGCGTTTGTGTGTGTCAGTTTGTGCGCATAAAGATCAACTGAATTCTGCACACGCTAATTACAGCGTCGAGAGTAGGGGCATGTCGACTGTCCGCCTGCTTGCCTGCGTGCGCCCCATTCTGCTCCACAGATGTATTGTACCCATAACTCGTACCCAATAGAGGCAAAAGAGACAGCTGCCCCGAGAAGCAAGAGACCTTTGTTTTACGAACCTTTTATATGTTTAGAATTCCGGCATATTTAAAGATAGCGTAATGGGTTGGATACACATTAAGTATTTAAACATGCGATACGTGCGGATGTGTAACTATGTACTGGTCTGTTTATAAGAGAGTACAAAGTTCCGAATCTTTAATCTGGACGTTGACTACTTTCTGTATAAGAGATCAGCAAAAGGACATGCTTATCGGAACAAGGACCTTTCTAGCAGCGATTACTGGATCACTTCTAGTTAATTGATTCCATCTCAGCAATGGTAGGCCTAAGTATACTTATTGCTTTACTTAAATTTGAAACGAATTTACCACTTTTCTAGTTTATTGCGTGCAAAGTTTTGCATCTGAAGTTCAGAACTCTTAAAATTGCTAGCTATAATGGTTTCCTTTTTCTGGAATTGTCTGATGGTTATGTATAGAATCTGAGCTCTGGGGTGCTCGATACTGTAGCACTTGATTAGCGTGCTGGATTACAGTGGCGGGTACTTGTCGGTTTCACGACCCCCAAACACCAGGCACGTAACTAGCCTTTTTCGTTTGGGGGGGCTTAAGCCTTGAACATGGCAGCATTTATAGTGTTCATACGAATTTTAGCCGTAAGCATACAACGGCTTGACTTGTTTGGGGGGCTTCAACTTCGTTTGGGGGGGCTTAAGCCCCCCCCAAGCCCAACGCTAGATACGTCCCTGCCAAACACACCGAAAGAAAACACCACAACATGAAGTTAACTTTATATTTCACGTTATTAAACTGCAAGCGGGATGAATGATTAAAATGTTAATGAAACTAGTAGCGGGATGAATGATTAAAATGTTAAACTAGAAGCGGGATGAACGATTAAAATTTGGGGGTCGTGAAACCGACAAGTACCCAGTGGCGTCACTAGGGGTGGTGTCACCCGGTGCGGTAAGTCATGGTGTCACCCCATGGCCTTCCTCCTTAGTCCCTTACCAGACCATACAGTACATATCCTTAGTAATGTTTTTGTACTAATATTACTCGTAAATCGTAATTCGTGTATATTACTGAATGTATTTGGTAATAGTAGTGACATAAACAACTAGCAGAATTAAAATTACAAATGCATATTTTTATTTAATTTTTTATTTAAATGATTTACCATCAGATCAGCAGTTGCATCATTAAAAATCAAATTAGCAGATATTGATATAATGTTTGAACGATAGGCCTATGAAGGGCAATGAAGGTGCCTGCAGCTTTAAGCTGCTAGCTTATACAGGCCTCATTATAAAATAAATAGTGTTAAAAGAATACAGAAAATTATATAATAACTACAGTAATGTCAATTGGCAAATTTGATTTAATGAGAAAAAATAATTGGAAATTTGGCTGATTATTTCTTAAAACATTGTAATATAGGCCTAATAATAATATCAATTGAAATCAGATTAGCAATTAAAAATATAAATTTATAGACACATACTCGTAAATAAAATGATACAAAAAGATTGGAACAAATACGTAAGCATTTCAGCACTTAGTGAACATCTCGAAAAAATCAGAACTTTCCTTTCCTGGTTTTCAAAGATGCGAACTTGTGAATCACTTCATCGAAATCACTGCCTTTTGCCAACTCACTTTCAATTGATAATATCGCAAGATCTGAAAGCCTTGACTGCCCGGCCCATGATAGGTCGTATAGTTCTTTATGAGTTTCAGCTTTGAAAAGCTTCTCTCACCTGAAGCCACATATCGTCAGAAATAATTTTAGGCTTAGTGAAATGGTTGGGAGAGATTCTATGAAGTCCCATTCGGCTACGAATGTCAAAACGTCCAGTATTGTCCAGTACGTCTTTGACTTCTTCCAGGTTAATATAATCTCTGCTGCTTTCAGATGCCTTCTCAGCCTTGGTATTTCTAATAAAAGTGCACTCTTAGACACTTCATCAGAGAAAGTCGTCAATTTTTGAATGGACACCTTTAACTCTTCTTCAGTGGCAGATATCAGACTATATAAATTCACTTGAACTGCCTCAGACATGGCTGCTACTTCTTTTGTAGCTCTTGATCTGATCTGGATTTCAGAATGAAAGCCATCAATGCACCCAAGCATAGCCCTCTTATTTTCTTCTTATACATGGTGAGTCCAACATGGCTTGCTTGCTCCCCTGCCATCCTCTTCTTTAACCGAACATTTCTTTATACAGTAATTCCACATTCCTCTGATTTTAAAAGTGAATGCTGCGCTAGGTGACTGCGCTCCTCGTTAAGAAAAAGTCTTAGTGCATCTAGCTTTTTCACCACCCTGTCGAGAGTTAAGCCCTTTGTCTGCAGGTACTGTACTGAGTAAGATCAGCGTTAGGGCTTACTGTAATTGGGTATTAATTAACAGCACTGACCGGGGCGCATTAGAAGGTTCAAAAAAGTAAATTAGCATAGCGTTGCAGCTTTAAGTAAATTGATACCGATACAGTACATGTAAGCTGGGCTTATGAAAAATGTTTTGTTATTGTTATTGTTATCTGTTATTGTTATCTGTTATTGTTATTGTTATCTGTTATTGTTAATTTAAAAATAATAAATCTCTGCTGAAAGTCTGCACGAAATTTTGTAGACAGTCATTTTGTCATTTTGGTGTCACCCCTCTGAGGGTGTCACCCATTGCGGACCACACCCCCCGCACCCCCCTAGTGATGCCACTGGCTGGATTATCAATCAAGAGGTTGGGGGTTCAAATCCCCCCAGGGCAGAAATTCTGTTCGAGATTTCTGCTCCATTTGCACCCTCTAGCCAACTAACTCATCTATAATGAGTACACTATGGTGTTCGGTGGGAAGATGAGACTTCTGCTCCATCTGCACCCCATTACTCATCTATAATGAGTACACTACAGTGTATGGCGGGAAGATGAGACAGTGAGGGAGAGGACTGGCCATCCGCCCTCATATGCCGAGACTCAGAAAATGAAGTTGCTAACACTTCACACTCATGGCTGCCTCAGGGCTAGCCTAAGGGACTGCTCTTCTTCTCTTCTTCTATGTATAGGGCCTACCTAGTGGCCATGCAAACTTGCTTGTGATGTAGAAACTTTTACTTAATCATTTAAAATTGATTCATGTTATGATAAACGAATGTTTTATGGTTGCTTATTTGAGTCAACTACTTGCAAGTTTATTTGGTAGGCCCTACAGGCAATTTATAGGAGAGTCTGAGTTTGTCGAAGAAATCGAAAGTCTTTAGTAAACAGGTGGCTCCAACTGCTCCCCTTCCCCCATTAACTGAATTATGCAAACATTGATTAATGGTGATTATCGTGATGTGTTCAATGTTGCATTGATTATTATTCTTGGTCGTTGCAGCTGTGAATGTACTTTGAGGAAAATAAAATAAAATACTGGTAATAAATATAATTATTAAGCATCTACTCTTGCGGTAAGTTTTATGCAGTTACAGTTTGCTTTTTCAGCATTACATAGTTAAATAGTTTTTTCAGAGATGTTGGAAAACAATTGGAGATGAACATTGTACTCCAGTATAGATAAGTTATTTTGCTTTCTTCAGCATTGCTATTTCTATACACACTTCTAGCAGTCCTTCCCAGAGATATTGAAAAACACATAATGGTGGTTTATTTTCTGCTTTCAAGTTTAGATAATTACCTACTTACAGGGTTTGATTTGCATTTGCAACATTTTGCAGGTGTGGTCTATATTTAGGATGTTAAATCAGTGTAGGTTCAAACGTTCCAAATACCGTAGGTGAAAGGGTGCAAAGAGCCCAATGTTTTCTGACTGAGGGTCTAAGGAATATCGAATATAAACAAGCAGGGTTAGCTTCTGCCGACTATTTTAAAGGGCTTACTGCTATTTTAAAAATTTCTCAAATTATTGTTCAGCATTTAGAGCTTGTGAACCTATAATCCTGCTTTGAAATACTTTTGCTGAACCAACTGTGTTTTCACATAATAACTTTCAACCACCTTAGTCAAAATTTTACAGATTTTTATGCATCTTAAGCTATAATTGGGCTTGTCATATTGTCCTAAAGTACTTGTACAGAAATTTTCAAAACACATCTTCCTGAGCAGATTGGGACTTTGTCCCTGGACTCTTTGTGTGGCTATTTCTCTACAACCACATTTACCCCTATATGCACTCCTCTGCCTACATATATATGTGTGTATCTTGGCACTTACTATAGCACCTTTAGGTACCCCACAAAAGCACTGCCTTTGCCATCCTAACTGATATTAAAGCCACTAAGAATGAAAGGTTACTAATTAGCGAACAGTGCTCATCATCATCATCACACAGTACTTGCTATGGTGCCACTCAACCTGTGCTCAGCAGCGCCTTATAATATATTAAGGAAAGGCCGTGACACGAAACAAGTATGAAACTCAGATAACTAGAAGAGTCACGAATGGCAAGGTTTCATAGATATACAGAGCCCAACTGATGGATTCACTTCCAGAACTGATAGTTAACACCATGTTCGTAGTTCCTGGACTGTGTAGTGTTGAAGAAGAGGAGCGGTAAGGTAAGAGGTGACTAAGCATGATCCCCAATACCACCACGCAGTCCCTGTTGCGTCTAGGTAACCCTCTGCCGCAGAGTCTGTAAAGGATGACATTCTTTGCAGCCAGCTAATATTTGCATAGCATCATCACAGTAGAATGGTCAACAATATTGAAGGACTCCTATGAGTATAAATGTGGGTAGGTATATGTCCAAGTAGTCAGGCTGGGTTTTGTCTGGAGTTAAAACCGACTCCTAGGCAAAGTTTTTAGGGATTTGGGTTGACCCCTTAATTCCCACAGTAAATCCTATCATACCTGCTTGTTATGATTTAGGAATTCATATGATTCAAGACCACAAACACACACACACACACACACACACACACACACACACACACACACACACACACACACACACACACACACACACACACACACACACACACACACACACACACACACACACACACACACACACACACACACACACACACACACACACACACACACACACACACACACACACACACACACACACACACACACACACATAATAGCAAGATGCAGTGATGCGTAACTTTAGGTAAAACTAATTTCATATGAATAGTTGCTTGGTTTTGCTGACAAGACTGGCAGAAACAATGAAGTCAGGCAAAACTGAGCACTTGTTATGTGTGACTATGCAGTAGCACCCCATTTTTTAGTGGTCTATAAATGAGTTTCATACCAGGATGGTTAAAGGTGTTCCATCACTGGATTGCTGAAGTTGTGTTTGCACCTAAGCCAAACGATCCTCAGGGCCGGATTAACATTTTGTAGGCGCTTTTTCCAAAATTGTATAATAGGCCCCTATTATATATGTTCAGTCACTGGCGGCGATCTTGTTTGGCAGGTGGGGGGACACGGGACACTTTTGAACCGATGTGGTAAAAAAAAGAGGTGAACAATTTTTTTAGTGCTCATGTGCAAAATACATTTTTTGACCTTTTTTGGTGTTTCTTCAAAATTGAGGGGGCAACTCTATAGTGTGTTCCCAACTCTTAAAGGTGGGTCTTGTCCCCATCGACACCCCGTATCGCCGCCCATGTGTTCAATCAATAAGTGGTGACGAAATTTAAATTATAGCACAGATATGTATAAATTTAAAACTGTTTACGACGTACTTTCATAATAGAAAAACTGTCAACAATATTCTGAAAATTTAGCTGTTGCATAATATCACACTCAGTGTTCATAAGTGTTAAGTTTGTCAGTCTATCTTGTCCCTGAAATAATAGTTAAAAATTTTAAGGCAGCATACTAATGCCAGTGGTAGGCCCCTTATTAATGACATGTTTGGTAGGCCTGGGTCCCGGGACCCAGTGGAACCATAGTTAATCCAGGCCTGAAGATCCTTCTACCTAAGGACTGCTTTAAAAGAGCATATGTAGAGATGTGTAAACATGTGTGTTAAGTGTGTTATTTTACCTTTGGTGCTCTGGCTAAGCCACGGACAATTACATTTAGATCAAGCAATGTCGAGTATGACTAATATTTGAATAAGTGACCATCCAAGGAATAACAAAACATTCTGGGCCAATCGAGTCCACATACACCGTTCAGTTAGCCTACTGAGTGCCAACATAAGTTGTTAAGTTAAAAGAGACATCCGGGTGTTGGATTGCTGGAGTCATGCTTCTGCTTCAACTGGAAGATTCCTTTATCTGGAACCATGTTTCTGAAAAATTTCTATAGGGACATGTAAACATATAATTTAGGAGAGATATAACTATGCACTCATGCACTCATTATATTTCATCTGATGCAACCTTTTGCTTTACCCTGCTTACTAGTAAGTCACTACTTTGCTTGTCTTAATTTTACAAACAGGGACAAGATAAACTGTCTGAATGTTTTACATGAAATTAACATCTACTGAAATGCGACTAGAATGATCTGAAAGAAAATTTAAACAGTAGACATGGTCTATTGAAGATTCATGTATTGGTTTAACATTCATTTACATTTGAAAATGGAGAGGTGTTTATCTGTACAACTAACAACTAAGAACTGATCTTGTTCATGACTGAATTTTATAGTTTTACATGAGCTTCTTCTTCATATATATGAAAGTATATTTGCATATAATTATATATATATATATATTAACGTATACTTTGACCCATTAAATCTTTTTATCTCTTAGCAGCTGAAATACAAATATACCTACACAGATTTATTACCTTTAAAGGGCAAAGATGTGCATGTGGTCTGCAGGATAGACCACACCTCAGGATATGTAGTCTAAATCAAGAAATAAGACTCACTTGATGTCAATGGATCAAATCAATCAATGTTGACTTTTGAACACCTTAGATAATTATAATCCATTAGACATCTTTAGAGGGAAGGGGAACCTGACAAGTTTTTGATTAATTTAATACTAATGACTTATATTAACTAAGCCCATGATTGAATAAAATATATTCGGTGATTTATTCAATATACTTCTAGTTAGACATTCGGCTGGCATTTTTACCTTTAGAGAGTCTTCATGTGCTTGCTCCAAGTTGGACTGACACTTTCGTGGTCTTGATTTTGTAAAGTCAGTGCTTTGATTCAGATTTCAATCTATTAGAATTATGAGCATCAGCTTCTAAAGGGCATTGGGGCGGGGTGATGGTTGAATGGTAAGACTGGCACAAAGATCAGAAGGACGCGGGTTCAATACCCGCTAGCCCCACAAGGTTAACTCAGCCTTCATTCCCTAGGTGGCGATTGTAAAATGAGCAATAGTACAGATGGGCGCCTTGCATGGCTGCCTTACAGTTACATTTTAAAATTTGACTCCTGTTAAACTTGTTATCATCGGTTACTACTTTGTCATGTTATCTTATTGTGTACTTGTCATATGAAATAATAAACGAAGGTTATTATTATTATTATTATTATTATTGAAGGCAATGAGGTTCTAGTCATCCCAATAACAGCTGATTTAGGTGCTAGGCTCACCATGATTTGAGTGACCTGAATAGTTTATTAATTTATGAACCAGGTTGATGTTGACTTTTTAACACCTTTATATAATCCAGTTGAACCTATTTAGAGGGAAGGGCAATCTGAATAGCTTTTGATTAATTTAATACTAGGGTCTTAAATTAACTAGGTTCATGGTTGAATAAAATACATTTGGTGTTAAGTGTAAAATTCATAAAGTGCTCAACTGCTCATTACTTAGAAACTACTGACAGGTGATATATATATATATATATACGCACACATATATAATTATATATGTATATATATATATATATCACATATAATTATGCATATTATTCATTATCATTGTTAGTTTTGATTATGAAATCAATTGTTCATCCATGAAGATCTTACGTTGTTAGAAATTATTCAAAATCTATACAAGTAGGCTTGAGATGATAAGGAAATATCCTAGATCATGATATAAACAAGCAAAATTCTGGGGTTAAAAATGAGAAGAAGCCATCTGCACTTGATTTGATTCATTGAAAAATGAGCATGGTCGAGGACATGTGGTCGCTACAGAACAGTGTATAAATTCGCATTGTACATTTGTTTTTCTCCTGTTGGTGGGAGGAGTGGGAACCTACTTCACTTGAAGCTAATGAGGCTGATGATAATGCTTATCATGTGAAATCAAGATTCAACGGCACAACTGAATGTAAATAACCATTTTTAAAAACTATTACAGCCATTGTATGCTTTATGCAGTTTTTGCTGATAACAATAATTAATAATTACTGTTGTCAGCTTAGCTACAGTTAGCATTCCAGTTACGTAACAGAAAAGAAAAGACACAGTAAAGAAAAATTAGTAACAAGTACTGGAAAAGGCAGCCAAATGTAACATCTGTTATCCGGGTATCATGTTCTGTCTGAGATGACTTATCATCTCGAAGCCACTTGGTCTTTGAAGACCTGGTGCTGTCTAGAAGTGGGACAGGTGGAGACTGTAATAATTCTTGTTCTGGAGAATGTCAGTACGTCTCATCCTGTGGCTTCTTAGGTGCCTCGATGTACAGGCACTTATATAGCTTCTTTAATTACCTTACACACCCAATGAACTCTCTGATACATATGTTAATATATATCTCCATTTTGGAACCTATCAAAGGCAGGGCTGTAGTAGAGGGTATAGTATAATAATTGTACTCACCTCTAATTTGTTTCGGAAAACTAACAGGTGGCGTGTACTCACCTCTAATTTTACCACTACAGCCCTGATCAAAGGCACTGCATACTTGGCTATTTAGCTGATCTAACCAGGTGTAATTGTAATTGTAATTAGTAACTTCTATTGTGCTGGTGTCTAATGCACAAGACATCAACTGATGGCACACACAAAATGAAGCCGTATTCAGTTCAGTATCCAGAAGGTCAGTCCGTAAGGCAGAAGCAGCTTATGGTGGATAAGCAATTTGAAAGAGTTGAGAACGAAATGACTGAGCAGAGTGGACAGGCACAGGGAGAGAATTCCAAAAAGTAGGTCCAGCAAGCGAAAAAGCTTGTTTACGAAGAACATTTCTTGATTTAGAAATGACCAGACAAAGATTATAATCAGATGATTGAATAATGGTCAGTCTGGGAAAAACTGATTTCTTAAGTATTGTGGCTGGTCAAAGTTCACAGTTTTATAAACTATGAGCCCCAGTTTGAAACTAATTCTTTGCTGAACAGGAAGCCAATGCAAAGATGTAAGCACAGGGATTATGTGTTCATATTTGGATGTATTAGTTATGGCTCTAGCCAAAGAGTTCTAAATTCTCTGCAGTTTCAGCATGTTTGACTTATTGACTTCTGTAATCTAGGTGACTGGAAACCAATGCATTTACCAGAGATATCCTTGCAGACATGGGCACATAACAACTAATTCTGCATATGTCACGAATTAACATTTATAATGACTTGCAAATACTGTTTATCTGGCCAGTGAGAGACATTGTAGAATTGAAAACAATGCCTAAGTTATGAGCAGTGTCTGCCAGCTCAACAGCTGAGTCACACAGTTTCAATGACTAAAGCTGATCAAATTTTTTAAGTTGCTGTCGAGTGCCCAGTAGCAGAAATTGAGTCTCGTGGTTTTAGTAAAATTTGCAAATTGCTCCACAGCCATAGCTATTCCGTCTTTCTGGAATTACCTGCTTCCAGAATTACGAGAAATATCCAAAGCTCGAGGGTACGCGTACCCTAAAATAGAATACGTTAAAATACGTACGTACCTTTCAAAAAATACAATACGCGTATGGTACGTATCATACACGAAAATTTTATTTATGGTTTACTCGGCGACCCATTGCCTACGTATAATCTGACGTCAACAGTATGAGTCATTGAAACCGGTACTTCCGGTAGCGTAGCAGTAAATTTAATTCGATCAATTCTTCGGTTATAATTAATTTAATGCAAATTGTACTTTCATTCTGAGGAGAGCTAAGTAGGGGCCTACACGTCACTGGTTTGCAAATTTCTGTAACTCAAAAGTTGTAGTATATCTTTATACGCATCAATCGGCGATTCAGCGATGCCCAGAGAACGTGGGAAGGAATGGACGCACGTGAAAGTGTTGAAAAATGCGAAAAACAATTATTTGATTGGATAATGAGCAATGACGTGGTTAACGTATTTTTGTATTGTTTACGTACCCTAAAATAGGGTACGTTAAAATACGTACGTACCTTTCAAAAAATAGAATACGTATGGTACGTACCCTCGAGCTTTGGAAATATCTGATCCATCCTATGAACTCACCAAAACCTCAGCTCTTGATATCTCTCCACAGGTCTTTCATCAAAACTGAAATACTGCTCTTTCAGAAATCATATCCTGATTCCTCCTCTTCCCTTACTTCCCTTGCTGCTTCAATTCTTAACACCACAGCCGTCTGACTGTCTGCCTGCCTGACCTATTTGGATCTTGACCTGGAACCAATTTGACCCTGCCTGCATATTGATTTTGTTTTAACTTAGCACCTGTAAATAAGCTGCTTCTCATAACTCTGCTTTTTCGGACATTCTAGAAATCTCAAGATTACAATTATGATAAGTTTGGAATAGTATTGACCGTGTGTTAATATTTGCTGTCATTTTAATTAACCCAAGCGAAGCCTAATTCCTAAATTGATCAGTTCTTTTATACTAATATCGTGTAACAGCTTAGTAACTGGAAAACCTTTCAATATTTTTTACCTGATCTAACAGAAAGTAAACTTAAATTTCGACAGATAAATGCCTTACTCATTCTAC
Organism: Allolobophora icterica; assembly: GCA_963556255.1. Taxonomy (NCBI): domain Eukaryota; kingdom Metazoa; phylum Annelida; class Clitellata; order Crassiclitellata; family Lumbricidae; genus Allolobophora; species Allolobophora icterica. The sequence goes on along the minus strand of OY744602.1, from coordinate 74,712,851 downwards.
ATTCCTAAATATGTTTAACTGGATATTATTTTGTACCCTAATGGGGTCTGTCATTTATGATTTTAATAAGTGAATAAATGTATCTATATATATATATTATATATATATATATATATATATTGTGGCGTGTTGCTAGTGATGATTCTTGCTATCTAAAGGAGTGAATGCCCAGAGTTCTATAAAATAGGTTTTAATATGATGAAAATGCGATATAAACCATACATACGAAAGAAGACATTCAAACGGAACAGAAGGCCAAAGCACCACGCTCGTATGACAGACAGCAGCGTATGCTCGACAAACCCATCAGGCACGGATTTGAAAAAAACCCGACGAACAACCGACACAAAGTCGACTAACGAAATATCTTTACCAATACCTCAGGCGGTCAATCAACAGCTCTCTTAACTAACATCAACGACTGAGCACCACTAACATCAAACCATCATGTCTGACCAACACAAGACAATGAGCTCCACAAACGTCAACCCAACATGGTCAACCAAAATAAGACACTCAGCTCAAGAGCAAAGACGATGGTCTTATTTATAGACAATGCCACTCCTTCTAAGGCATAAGATTCCCGCCAACCTACGGACTTAGCCTAGCACTTGCATCTATGTAAGAGGTCACGTGACTACATGCAACAATATATATCATTAGCACTGTAACTGACATGCTATCACTAATCTGAGATGCTTGGCCAGGAGTAATCAAAGCAAGATGTTCTGATGTGGAAATGGGGAACCTAAAGTAAATGGTAAAGATTTAACCTATTATTTGTTTCTCTTTGTTGATATAAGTTGAATTGCCATGTGCTGTTGTATTTGGTATTGTAGGGTTCCGATTCAGAAACTAGTAGTTGGTTGAGTAAACACAGAGTTCTTGTAATGGCTGGTGTTGGTTTGGTGAGTAGTTTTAGTTTAATACTTGGCTTAATGCTTTGTGTTAATAATTTGTGTCTTTGTGTCTTAACTAACAATGTCAATCTGACATGCTGCAAATGTGCGGCTGTTCTCCAGGAAACAGTTTGATTGAAATATTGGTACATGTAAATGTACATGTAATTGCAACTCCACATTTAAGTAAGTAAGTAAGTAAGTATTTTCTCTATTTAACCGGTTGCAAGAGATTAGCACTCCAGTGTACAATGCACATTCATCAGATACAATACAGAATACAACAGTTAAAATAAACAACAGCATCACAATCAATATGAATACAGCATTCTCCCAATGAAATTTTCCCTCATGTTATTGTCCAGTGGGGTAAGCACTCTATCGTGAGACCGATGTAGTTCCTATTCAAGGGAAACTCCTCAGAAACACTTCTGACCTACCAACGCCACCGCCGGACGCCAAAAAGTGGACGCAAAGTCGCAAGCATATTTAAGACATAAAACATTGCCAGTCATTTTTGTCAATCAGTGGTCATCTTCATTCATGTGAAAATGAAGCATAATGAACATTACATAAGCCTGCCACTACATAGACGAAAACTCTTAAAGTCTTAAAAATGTATACTCAGTGTAAACGCTGACCACACAGTATCATGTGGTCATATCATATGTGAAACTTTCATCATGCCGTTTGAATGATTTTATTCACTAGCAATCATTGCCTCTGCTAATCACGTGGAAATGCTGATGCAATGTGACGATGTGTATTGTAATTTCATATTACTGCTATCAGATTTCTGTAGTTAAAACACAGCTTCAGCATCAACAGATTTGTCATGATGAATGTGCAGTGTAATCATAGAGCTACTAAGAATAGCATACTGTCATTAGTGTGTGAACAGTGCGCTTTTACTAATACAGATTCAGATATTTACATTTAGAGGTTAAATTTAGAGGTTCTCATTAGTGTCATTAATATTTCACTGTTTACTGTTTAGCCAAAAAAAGTAGTACCGGCGCCACTGGACCTGACAGTCATGATAAAAAAAATATTGTTTCTTATCACTGATGGGATGGAGGCAAAGAGAGCTGAAGAAGCACATGTTGAAGGAACCTGGGCTACCTACTGTAGAGTTTTTGGCTATCTATGAAAAAATCATCTTATAATGTGAACATCTAGGAGGTTGGAATAACCATGTCACAGAACAGTGATCTGCATCCTGGCACTTAAATGCGCTGCTCCATAAGAAAAGATGGAATGCAATCAACCAGACAGTTGTGCACTAGCATTAACGCCTTAATTGCAATCAATTGATTAGGTGAGCCACAACATTTAACTTAAGACGGACTGTAGCTGTGGGTTCAGAGTCACTTTGTGCAGTTTGTGGCTGTCTTTATTTTTTGAAAGATTCTGGGTTGTAATTATTATTATTAGTAACTTCTGTTGCACAGGCGTCTAATGCAAAAGTCCTCAACTGATGACACACCAAAACCAAGCCATAATCAGGTCAATATCCAGAAGGAAGTAAGTTGGTCAGAAAGTTGATACTTAAGGAGAGACAGAGACAAAGACAGAGACAGAGACACAGAAAGAGACAGAGATAGAGAGTCAAAGAGAGAGACTGGGAGAAAGGGAGGGGAGTGAGTGGGAGAGGGGACGGAGAGTTAATGAAGCATTGTTGTTTGATGTTAGAGAGGTTGTTATATTTATGTATATATATGTATTTAAGCCTGTAAATATTTATGTCTGTGTGTTGGTTCTTTTATTTAATTAACAGGTGGTTATTGCTGCTCTTGCGCTTGGTCTTGGTCTTGGCCTTGGTCTCAGCAATGGCAGCGGCGCTGCTGCTGCTGCTGCTGGGTGCTACAGTGCTTTACAGAGTAACATTTCTAAGACAAAAGCCGACTGGAAGCCAAAGCTACCAACAGAATGCCCGGGTCAACTGACATGTCCACCTGGGTACTTTAATAATAAGTTATAATTATTTATTTTTCTTTTAGTCTGTTTGTAATGATATTGTTACCAATTAATTTAATCATATTGTAACTTTTTAAAATTGAGCCCTGTATTGAAGGTCTGTCACTGTGGGGCAATCTTTCACCTACTGGGCCCAGCAGAAGGCAGGAATGTTTCAAGTTAACACTGACATATTTCTGTCATGCTGGGTGGACCAAGTAAATTTCTTGTCTAAGATGTGATTTTTAAATTCACCTATTAGAAAATGCTAAAATAGATTTTTCTGCAGATATATCTTGTATGCTGGTTTAACAGGTTAGCTCAGTTTAACATATACTGTGATAGCTAACATAACCTTGATGGTTTGTTAATCTAGGTTTATATGGTTCAAATTGAACTTTGATGTCTTCAATTATCTATTTGTATTGCTAGCTAATTCAGGTTGCAGAGTATGTAATATATAATGTAAAGTTGACACTGAATTGTTTGCATTGTTTCTGGTTTGTTCTTTTGTACTGCCTGGACTTGGCAGTCCAAGATAACAACTCAAAGGCTAGGCCTATTTGCTGTTCTGTATCATCTTGCATTCTACTAGTTTGCAAACCTATTTTTTATTGCCATTTATTAATGTTAATGTTCGCGTATTTATATGCGACTGTGTGGCCTTGACCCTGCACATTTTCATTTTTCAGTGAATTGATCGGGTGATCTTCATCACTGCTGCCATTTGAATAGGTGCTGGCATGGCTCCCATCTAAATCACCTCTTAAGATTGCCTTGTAAAAACTATGTTAGCCTGAGACTTAACTGTTTGAAATAACCCCCCCCCCCCATCAGTGTGCCAACCAGCATCCTCATGCACAGAGGCTCTAACCGTTGTAGCTATCAGGCCAGTTACTGATGTCTAATGCATTATTATAATAGTGCTATAGAAGTTATAAAACTAGAATTAGAATAGTTAGAACCAATAAACCTGCAAGTTTCAAACATGTTTGATGACCCACTGTTATGTGTCATTTGACACATCTAGAACAAACAATGCATTGGTTGGAAAATAATCTGCCTGTAATTGACCGACAGTACAATCTCCGCCCTCGCCCACATGACTTTGCCCCTCCTCCTAAGGACGACTCGAATTTCATACCTAGAGTCTTGTATTCTGCCCTTAAATAGTCGAGATCACTAGTTACTTTATATCCTATATTTTTCTTCATTTGCTTGCTGTAACATGTTGCGGTGTGTCAACGTGCAATGAGAATAAACAAATAATCAATCAGAATACATGCCACCATGTGCTTCAAAGGATAGAGATGCATAGAGATGCAGTCTCTATTACTTGGCCATTTGCAGTGAGCCGTTTCGCATTGTTTGTTCTGTACTTCTGACCAGCATGCATTGGTTGGAAAATAATCCAGTTTTTAGAAATGTTTAAAATAAATTGTCAATAGGGACAAACAAAATACTGAGATTCACAGTATAAAATTCACTGAGATCAAGTTTATTGCCAGTTTATCTACAGATATTTTTCTTTGGTTTGAGCCACTTATATAGTACTTTGTCCCAATCTAGAAGACTTTTCTTGCCCAATCCTAGAAGACTTCTCCTGTTCAAGCATCATTCTGCTCATATTCTTCCCTTAATCGTGTAACTTCTGTAATATTTTTACTATGGTTTAGTGTTCCAATCGAACGAAATGAAATTCACCTACAGATTAAGTTTTCCTTCACATCATTATTAAAGTTTTACTAGTGACAAGTGCCTTCAAGAGGTTTTAAGACACCATATAAATGCATAGATATGCACATGTACTTTCTCAAAGATGCAGAATGTAGGCCATTAAATTTTAAGGTTTAATTACATATGTTTAGACTAGAGCTGTGATAAAAATTAATGAGTCAATTTCTTTGAGTGTTACCAAGCTTAAAATTTCTGTCAAGTGACGTATACCATGCTTCAACTTGGGCTTGTTTCAGTATTTGAGCTGTTAAAGATGGTCATTAATTTCTGTATTAATGGTTTGTTGTGTGTGTGTGTATGTGTTTGCTCTGGACAGTAAAACGGATCCAACACTGTTCGTATTGTCATTGGATGGCTTCCGGGCTGATTATCTACTGCGTAACATGACTCCAACGCTGGATTTTCTTAGCCGCTGTGGTGTCCATGCGCCCTACATGCGAGCAGTTTTTCCTACAAAGACATTTCCAAATCACTATACTTTGGCTACAGTACGATCTAAGAAATATATCTGATGTTGTGTATTGTAATTTCATATTATGTAGCGCAGTGCAATGTTTTGGTAATGTGGTAGTGTGGCAAATATGTAATTAATGTAATTGTAGCAGTTATATGATACCTGTTCTTAAGAGCTACTCAAAGGTGTTATACCACTCTTCTGTCACTCACTTTGAAAAAGGTATGGTATTGTCAAGTGTGTTAATATGTACCTTTCATTGTTGTGCATGCTGTGAGATCTGTCATTTTTACTGTTGAAGATTACTGGTTACTGATTATATGTCACCTGCAGATATTGTGGCTAGTCCTTGGAATATTCTTTAATGGAGTGGAGAAATGGCATATGGTTAAGGAAACTTCGGTTCCACTTGTGTATTATTTGCAATTATGAAATGACCATGAGCAAGCAGTGATGAATTTGCACTAATAAATCAAATTCATTCTGAAAAATTCATTCATTCTGAAAATTTGTATACTGCCCCTTCAAGATACCTACTCAGAAGCGCTCCGATTCATTACCAAATGAATCTAACCATTGGATAGATGAAAGATAGCCAATTATCTCATTAATCTGGAGTTTTCATTTTCGAGTATAATGCAGCTTGGTTACTGCAAGTTTATAGGCATGTATGTGTAATGACGAAACTTATTCAGCTGCACTTTTCCTCATTTATTCTGTCATAAGTCTGTTTTATAAATTCATAAAGTTGCCAGTTAATGATATTGATGACATGTCAGTAACAATAATAGTGATGAAAATAATAAATTTATTTGAAACCACATTACCAATTTAGGCATAGGCATATACTGAGCAGGGAAGAGCCATGTTTAAGAGCCATGTTTAAGAGCCATATGTAAAGCACAAAGTTAATTTACTCCTGTTCTGCCTTGTAATGCACTTATAACGGTGCATGATGTTGCAGCACTGATTTGCACTTTACTTTTTTATTGTAATCGAAAATTATACAGCACCTCTTTAAGAGTTGCTGTCTAGAGTTACTCCCAACTTGACAATACAGAGCTGACTGTGTGCAATATTGCCACATTGTTTGCTATGCGTGTATCTGAATATTTGAATATCTAGTACCGTTTAGGTGGATCTTCAAAGTGCTGCAAGAATGGGATTGAACAGATCTAACTAGATTCTAGTAGAATGTTATTATGAAATAATTTTGTCGTGGGGTGTGGTTGTAGGGGATGTACCCTGAGTCTCATGGCATCATTGACAATAAGTTCTATGATCCTTTCTACAAAGAGGTGTTTGCTTATGGAGGAGCAAACACCAGTGACTATCGGTGGTGGGGAGGTGAACCTGTAAGTGACCGCAGAACAATCTTTTCTTAGATGCTCTGGTTTAGTCACAGAGTGCAAGTGTAAAGTGCATTGCTTGACCATGATGTTTAGAATAAAAGACCAGTTTGGTGTTGGCCAAGTAATGAACCAGTAGCCTGGAAATGGTCTGTGGCACTTGCAGAACTTTGAATGACTGATGAAACCCCCTGTGGTTGATGGTTGATTCTGGGATGGGAGTTCTCACCTGTTGGGCTTGCCAATTAGGTGAGATATTTAGACATGTTTAGTTCAGAATGCCTTCTCGTCTCCTAGTGTCTTTACAACTGTGCACACCGTTCTATCTTCCACACTTCTGGCTTCCATATATATATATATATATATATATATATATATATATATATATATATATATATATATATATATATATATATATATATATATATATATATATATATATATATATATATATATATATATATATATATATATATATATATATATATATATATATATATATATATATATATATATATATATTGATGTATGTTACCTCTCGAAGGCACCAGTTGATGCTGATTGTCTTAATTTAAAAAGCACTTCATGTCATCATTGAAAAACACTGTGTCGTATTACTTTATAATTCATTGCATAACTTGTCTGGCTCTTGCACTTATATTTAGTACTATTATAATGCACCATACATGTAGCATATCTAATAAATCTTTGTTTTAACATTAAATTACATATTATTCATGCTTATTTCTATTAATTGCTGCTGTGTTCACTTTTAAATTCATGTGCGTTTTCAGTAAAGTTTTTCAGTTATGTTTTCTATCGTCCATCTTTTTATTTTTTAACATAATCATTGATCATCTGTTTATATATGTATGTTTATACATACATATATAAACAAATGTTTATACACATTTGTGTATAATGTGTATATTTATGTATATATATAATTATATAAACAGATCATCATATGATTATATGTTATATAATTTATATATGTAAAATTAATAAGAAAGATCCTTGATACACACATTAAGAAAGAGGCAGAGGAAATGGATTGGGTACATGCTGAGAGGGTACGCTCTCCGAAAAAATGTCGTCGAGGGAAGTTTGGAAGGGAGGAGGACAAGGGGAGACCAAGACATGATGCTGGATTGGATGATGAAGGACGGATACATAAGACTCAAAGAAGAGGCTCGACATCAGTGGTGATGTGGGACATTTGAACCTGCCTGAAGGCAGAGAACCGGAAGAAGATATTTAAAAAATATATGTTGTAAAATATATATGTATATCTGGATACTTATGTTTCACAAACACAGTGGTTTTGTTGTTTAATGTTTTCTGCATTCGGGGTAATTTGTTAATGTTTGTGCTATATGAAACTACATTAGATATGGAACACTGCCAAAAAAGCGGGCAAGAAAGTAGCAACGATGATGTGGCCAGGCTCAGATGTAAACATACAAAGCAAGTTCTTTTTCTTTATGTGTTTATTGTGTTTGTCTTTGAGTTCATAGTCTAGTCATATAATTTTCAGTTATAATAATTTATTGTAGTTCCTACAGTTTAATTTATGCTTGTCGCTTAGAATATAGGCTTAATCAGTTAACCTGCCAGTGCTGATTTATATGCTGAGAAAATTTGGTGTAAAACCTCTTAAGAACCAGTAGAATTAGTACTTTGGAATTTAGCAACAGCTTGCAATTCTGTCACTTTCAAAATAATTAAAATTTTGATAAGTTGTTGATTATAAGTTTACAAATTAGTACAGTTTAGCAGATTGATGAAAATTGCCGGATATTTGTGTATCATTGCAGATATGAGACCTGATATCTGTTACAATTATAATGAGTAAGTATAGCTGCTCTAGTTTTAAATTAAAAATGTTTTCAATTTCTCATCTGTTATTAACTGTGGCTATTTTATAAATGAGAAACTGAGGCAATCTGAGTTAAGCTTGAGTCAGCATGATGTAGGCAATGAAAATGGGATGAAAATAAGCCATCTGTTTGCCTCTCCCAGGAATACAATTGCAGAACAGACAACACTGAAATTCTGTCTATGTTCATGATGACTGCACATCAATCCACTTTAATCTGCAATGACAAATATCGACTGTATGAAATGCCATGCTATTTTTCTAGCTGAGAGCTAATTCTTGTATTACGTTGGCCAAATATTGGGTAAAGGACTTTCCGGATAAGGACTCTTGGGTCTGGTTTGTTTGTTCCTATCAACCATTGGATGGAAAAACAGACAGAGCTCTTCTGTTATCCAGGAAATTAAGTCAACACGGTTTTTCTGGACTGAGACTGTGGAATAATCCAGTTTTTTTAAATTAATTAATGTACCTTCCATCAGCGATGGATTAGACAATGAGTGTCATATTTGGAGAGGTTGCGGGAGATAAGCTTACAGGAATGAACGATATAAGACCCAGTGCTTTTTTCTGCTAGGCCTATAGCGCTCCGGAACAGCGTTTCGACACCTTTGTTCAGCTATTAAAAAATAACTTAGTTATTTTAATAAAAGAATAATTTAGTTGTTTTAATAAAGAATAATTTAGTTATTTTTAATTTAATTTCAGTGTTTTCTGTGTTTATTGATATATATAAAATAATTAAATTAATATTGTGCATTATAACATTATGCCATAAAATTTCTTGGTTATGGCAGACCCATCCCAAAACCCTGCCCCATTATTTCTCGGTCTTTGCCCTCGATTTAGCCCTTCCATAATTGTTCAGTTCTGGAACCTTTTTTCTATAAAGAAAGCACTGACAAGACTTGTCTGTTTTCGAGCGAATTGCAGAAAGTTCAAAATCATTAAAGTACGGATTACTCCTGCAGCAGTATTCAGCAGGTCTAGCTTCCTTAAGAACAGGTGGTCTAATTAATTATGTTGGAGGGTCCTCAATAAATTATGCATTATTTTTTAAATTAGATTGCATAAGTTACTTCATTGTTAGGACCCTGCCTTCAGAGAGTATTTAGATGCCTAAGATGCTGCTGGAGTAATCCTAACTTCAACAATGCTAATTAAGTACTTATACAGTCATGTTTCTTCAAGAAGAGAATTTATGGTCTTATGTACAGTCTGAATCTTTCGTTGGGATTTATTCTTGTAGGTCAACCAGTCTGGATGATCGTGTAACGGAGGTTCTCAGTTGGTTTGATGGAGATCCGACCACCTTCCCTGATCTTGTGATGCTCTACTTTGAACAGCCAGACTCAGCCGGTCATGCACAAGGACCTTTTGGAGATTATGTCAGTATTTGTGGCTTGCTCTAACTCAGAGTTTAATCAGTTTCTAATTCAGAGATCAGAGATGGGTGGCTATGTGAATGGATAGCATCATACAAATCATTAAATGCTATGTTTACTAACTGCTCTTCTAACTCTTATGTAATCTTGTCATGATAATCATCATCAGTAGCATCACCACTATTGTTCACCGCAGAGGGATTCCACAACCACCTGTCAGCTGTTGATGAATGCCTGTCCTGTATGAATGTAGTGACCTGAGGGATATCCAGTTTCAGCACTTGGTACCATCAGCCCAGGGAGTGTCAGTCAGTTCGCATAATTGTTGATGCCAATGCTCTATTCAGTTGTCATTCATCATTCCTTTTGGACTGATCTTCTGGATATTGACCTGATTACTGCGTGGTTTTGGTGTGCCATTATTTAGTTGTATTCAGGTTGTATTTATATATTCAGTTGGATGATGTATGTGCAGTGTTGATGATTTGGAGGACGTTGCACAAAGCGAAAGAGAAATGACGTGGAAACCTGCAGCATTAAAGCAACTGAAAACTGTGTGTGTGTGTTGATTGTAGGTGCTTGGTAATCTGACGTATGTTGATGGATTGGTTAGTCGTTTGATTGATGGATTCGTACAACGCAATATGTTCAACTGCTTGAACTTCGTTGTTGTTGCCGATCACGGTCAGTGTCAAAATATTATCCATAGGTGTGTGTGTATGTAAATGTAAACTCCAACTGCTATTTCAGAGATAGACTGGTTCTCATATGGACAGTGGTGAGCCCCGGGTATAATTATGTATGCCTTTTTGTGACCTGAGTTGCTATCCAGATGATGTGTACTCAGCCAACTGTGAGAAGTGCCAGTCAGTGAGCATAATCATGTGCTGTGGACTTCACTGGGATGTTGCCATTCATTATCTTCAATGCTCTGTGGACCCGGAATCCAGAACATGTCGTCAACTGTCAACTCTAGATGCAAATCCATTGATCTGGGTATATTAAATGCCTAGATGCGTACAGTTATACAATATACATACTTGCATAATTAAATACATGCATACCTGGTACATTTATAAAATACATGCATACATGCTGTAACATATATGCATACTTACATGCATATAAGTGTGTACATACATACACATTGCTTGTGCATATGACATAAACATATCTGGTGCATGAGCACACACAACATACTGGTTGATACGTACTTAAATACTGGGACTTGGATACATATACATCCATACATACATCAGTGCCGACCTTAGGATATTTCGAGCCCCGAGCAGAATATTCTGTACGGGCCCCAAACGACACAAATCAATTGTTTTTCATTGCTAATCATTTTATTTCAGTAGAAAAATTCTTAACAAGTAGGCCTACAACAAATCAAATTTAAGTAGACCTGAGAATTCTAGTATAACTTATAGAGGAAGTTGACTTTTATTTTATTAACAAAAGAGAAGATTTAATTGAAACCATAATATTATTAATTAGAATGTCTAGTTCTTGTTAATTTTCTGTGAGATTTTCGGCTCCTCCCCTCCCGAAGTTGTGGGCTCCGGGCGACCGCACGGTTTGCACACCCCTAAGGCCAGCACTGCATACATGCATACAAGGGCTTCAGCACAGGTTCATAGACCGACTTTAAAAAGTGTGTCGGGCGTTTAGACCATCGTTTGACTAAAAAGGAGAAACTTCTTTGATGCCAAATTTTTGTGTTGGTGAGCTAGAAGAAGGAATGACAATTTCCCATGGCAAAAAGTATTTTTGCCAGGACGGTGGAAAAAAACCGATAATAACCGGCAAAAACCCTGGCAAAAACTTGTAGACTGCAGTTATTGGGACCATGACAAATTCTTTAAAAATTAACAAAAGTAAACAATACTATGGTGCATTTTACTCTGTGTCAGCAGTGCTTTATAAAAATGCTAATCGTGCTCTGACAGTTATCAATTTCACGAAGTGTCGGTCATTGTCACTATCAGTTTAAGTATCAGCATATGTTGACATGTTGATAATGGTGTGAGTGCCCAGTTTATCACTGGGGGATCTCAAATGTACAAAAGGCATTGAGGACTTACCTCTTTGGAATAATGTAACAGACAAAAGCTGACTGTAAGTTTCACAAGCAACATGTAGCCTAAGTTGGAGTGCATCAGTCACCAAGGTATTGGCACATATTTAGATCACTGCATACTTCTATGCAAAGCCAAATAACGTGCAATATAATTAACACATTTTTTTCCAGTTTGTTGCGTTTGTTCCTTATAATCAGAAGATGAGGAGTCACCTAAATCTTCATGGAACAAGAACATTTGATGTGATTATTTGGAGACCATTTTTTGCATTCATTGTAGGTATGGAAGGCATTGACTGTGACAGAGCTGTTGATTTATCCAAGTACATAGATACCAGTCAGTACACTATCTACCAAGGTGTTCACGCAAGGATGACAAGCCAATATTTCTATGCTTCAAGAAAGAAGAAAACGAAAACATCTGTTGCAGCTAGGAACGCTGTCGTGGAGAACCCGAATCCAGGTTGTTGACTAACTTTTGCAAAGAATAGCCTTTCTTAATCATGTGATATGTTTTGAGTGAATGTTTTTGTGCTGTTCACAAGTAAGCAGTGCTAATCTCTTGATTATAGCCGAAAGAGTAGTGTGTTAGTCTGTGAAAACTTTGGTTGATGGCCCTAAGCCTGAGAGGAATTGTAACTGTAATTGGAATAAAACATTTATATAGCACTGCTTCAAGAGAAATTATTCATTGACACTTTTATGCTAGTCTAAATAATGTTAAAATTCATCCAAAAAATATTTGATAAATAAATAAGTAACTGAGAAATGTCGTAAGTGGTGAATTTCTGCATATACCATAACCATTACCATAATCACAAATTTTAACCATAACCACAACCGTAACCAATTATACATAATGCCCAACCAATGGATTCCCATCAAAAGTTATAGTTGACACCATGTTTAGAGTTTCATTCTTGCTGTTGTTCGTTGTTGAATTGTTTGCTTAGTTACATCAGTATGCTTTTGAGTGTTAAAGCAACTTCACTTCTCTGCTGCAGTGTGCTATTATTTATGTATGTGTGTGACTGCTGTCTAATGAGGGCAGGTGTAGTTGGGGCTTATGCCTTATCCATCTGCATACAAAATTATCACATGATATGGCTTCAAAAGGTAATATTATAATGCAGTTCTGATGTATGTACATGTAAATGCAACAGCATACAAAAGTAGAGAAATTAGGTTCCCTTCTGTCGTGGAAGACTTGTGAATTATAAACTTTGTGACCTATTTAGAACTGTAGATGGCTTTCTTTCCACCTGTGCATTGTCTCTGACAGATACTTTCATTGGTCCCTTATCGGATTCATAGCTGGTCACCATGCATGGCCCAGTGTGTCTGAGTTAAAATAAGTAGGGATGTGTTATGTTGCAACTAAAACTGTTTATGCATACCTTACTGTTTCGGCAAATTTACTATGCGTTGATTATGCTTGTAGTGCCGGTAGATGAGACACTTTCGAACTTGACGTGCTTGTACTATAACACCAGCCGTGACTGGTATGTTCGCATACACAAAAAGCAAGACCTGCCCAGACGTTATCACTACATCAACAACCGCTGCATCGATGAAATTGTCATGGATCTCGAAGAAGACTACTCCCTCGGAGAGTAAAGATTTGTTTACATGATTTCCGATATCGATGCCCCTGAAATACATTATAATGCTGTCACTGAATTGAGGCTGCATTATAATGCAGTCGTTTTCCATAGCTGCACTAAATTTGTTATCCTTATCCTCAGCAGCAGTATAGCAGAATTTGTTTTATATTGAAGCATGTTATAACTAAACTCTGGTGTAATCACAGTCTTTTTTTAAAACTTGATTATTGTGTCAGGGTAGTCTGACCCATTGTCCGATTTATTGAGCACTCGCCTTCTGGTGGTGTATTGGTCAATTGTTATCTCCAAAACTGTGTAGTAAATTTTTATAACTCATTACCCTACTTTTGGCTGGCATGATAGATCCTTATTGCACAATAAGTCAGCATTACTGTATAATTGTTAACTCTTTGAACCCAACAGGCCGGGAAATTGGTTTGAAAATTAGGCATATATGACCGAATTGCTTGGGAGCATAGGGTTGAAAGGGTTGAAGCATCAGAGGTACTTACTGTACAATAGGTCAGTATTGCCTAGCATTATTTGTTCATAGTGCACAATAGGTCTGCTTCATTCATATGGTTGTAATTATACATATCACTGATTTGGGGACATTATGGTTATTTAGCTTTACTGCTAGCTCATTTTGTAGATGTTCTGCATTATAGGATTACTTAATTGCATGCATTTAGTTAGTTAAGAGGTTATTATTGCGGTAATATTTTAAAAGAAATTTAGATAAATTTACTACTTGCCAATTTGTTATTCAATCTCAAGAGTATATTTATATTATTAGAACAAATATGTTTCTGAAATATAGTTAAATATAACTCCTTTTCATTTCAGTTCTCTAATTAGATTTTCTGATATTCAAGTTCTGAAATCCAGAATTGCTCCTAACCATACCATTGCATTTTGCTGACAAAGAAAGTGTTGTCCCTGTTACATGTTCTGTTGCCAAAGCTTTTAACTGATTTTGCAGTTGCTCTAACAGTAACATACCAAGTATTTATTTATCTTATTGCCTTGTCACAGAAACCAAAACGTTTTCTTTTATTGCTAAAATTAAATTTCTATGTAATATTGATTTTTACCTTTGACCCATTAATAAGTTAATTGGTTTTTGTTTTATTTGCTAGTTTTCGTGTCTCGTCTTGCTCTTTGAGTGGCGGATCGCATGGTGCAGATAACACCTACAAAAGCATGCATGTTAGTGTAAAATAAGTTGTTTCAGATCGGTTAAATCAGGTCAGACTCGAACAGTTCCTGAAAGATTTACTCTGAAATTACTGATGTTTCTCCTAAAGTGTAATAAAATACAAGACTCTATCTGATTATCGTTAGCATAATTTGAGACAGGTCCTTTGGGCAGACTGCTACTTCTGAAATGCAGAAAATGAAGTAGACAATAAAAAATATTATTGCTGAGAAGCAGATGATTTATGACTCAAATCTAATTTCATTAGGATCTGCTTTTGTAACATAAATATATAATGCTGTAACTTTTGTGATGAATTTATTTATGCATATAAACAGATGCCACTCTAAACACCAATGCTTTGCTAGTTAAATTGCCTCTGGTGGACTGAATCCAAATGTCCTAAGTACAGATGTACATAGATATATATGCCCAGAGGCAGAACAACCAAATGGAGCAAGTTGTAATTTGTATCCCTTACAATCTTGTAATTTTGATAAAGATATTCATAAAGAATTTAAGATATAAAGATTTTATGTTTCATAATCGTAAATTCAAAATTTCTAAAGCAATGCTCAAAAGCTAAGCACAGGGCACCAGCTTATTCATGAATGCTGATGTTTTGTGTATTTCTTTATCTAACTAGCAAGTGCATTAGTTTCTAGCAGATTGGATGAATGCAATTCGTTTCTAAGTAGTATAAATGAGGCAGATCTGCATATAGACACCAAGCGGTTCAAAATTCTATCACCAGAGCCAAACCAAAGATATGTATCAGCATATTAATCCCATGTTGCATTCACTATGCTGGTTGCCCACTGAGCAGAGGACCCAGGTTAAAATCTGTCTCTTGCTCACACAGTATTACAATTAGAGCATCCACTCTATCTGTGTCTCATGCTCACCCCTCATTTCGACAAATACTGCACTTACGGTCATCATTCAACATTGTGACTCTTGCTGTGCCTTGTACCTGGACAGTGTTGGGTTCTGGGGCATTTTGGATAGCCTGTTCAAAGCTTCTCAATTTGCTGTCCAGTTCTGTTAATTTCGGTCAATTCTAAACTTAACCTTTTGTACCTGAAAGGCCTAAAAACCGGCCTGTAAACGAGGGGGAAATTAAACCCGAAAAGCTAAAACCGGCCTCACCATCTACCATTATTTCTCAGCGGCCGTGTAAAGCAGCCTGTGAAAATTAGCACTTATACAGTGCACATACATTTCAGTGCAAATTACAGGTTATTGGTAAACATTAAATGAAGTGGTTGTAGAAAAGGATCAAGTCTTCGGAATCATTTAACACCCATATTGTTTGAAGAGGCATACTTCTTATTTGGCAGGGTACGCCATGCCACCAATTTGCCTCACAGTAAGGAGTGGTTTCAGTGCAAACCATAAGGTTTACGCTAAAAGCCTATAACCAGTGACATAATTATGGGCCCACAGCTGCAGAGCCCGGCCAGATCTGAAAAGGGTAGCCAGCTCAGAGTGTCATGAAGTACAGACTTATACCATCACTAAGATTCTGCAGGGATCCTGACATCTGAGATTACACCACTGGCTATAATTATGATTATTTGCAGCAATGACTACTAAAAATACATAAATTTCGTCCTACAGCTTAACATAATTATTTCAGCCTAGTTTGTATTTGGATTTTGGAGTGTAGTTTTCCACTGTTAAAACCACCAGATTAGCCATTCCAGAGTAACGTTTTCCCATAATTTTGTAATCGTGAGGGATCATGCATATCTCCAGCAAAAAATATAAAATAAAAGAGAAATAAATAGAATATTGTTTTGTCTTTTAGGCGATTTTCATTGGCAGTGGGCCATCACTTCCTCGTGGATCCGTTATTGATAGCTTTGAGAACATTGAAGTATATAATTTATTCTGTGGTAGGTTCTTTCATTTAAATAACTCTGTTTTATGGTATTATAACAGAAATTTTGTTTTGTTACTTTTCTTATTGACTTCAAGTGAAAATATACCTACACGCATTTAGAGGATTTGCAGAGCTATGTTATGGAAGTCATGTCTAATACTGCAGCTACATAAAGGATCAGTAATCTTTCCTCAGACTTTAACATTGTGACTTGGCAAGTCAGAAATCAAGTATTTTAATTGCAGAAGAGAATCATCTGAGACATGTTGAAATCGGTTGATCATTTCATTTTGTTTTTTCTCTCTGTTAGAAGTCGTGAGTGTTGAGTGTCTCTCTCTCTTTGTCTGTCTCTGTCTGTCTCTCTGTCTGTCTGTCTTGTCTGTATGTCTGTCTCTCTACACTTCTGGATCAGTCTTTGGTGTGGTTTGAGAGTGTTATGTTGCTAAGATGATCCACATGAAGAAATAAAGTGGAACATCGAAGAACAGAATTATTGAATAAAACTGTACCTGTTCATAGTATTCTTGTTGGGTAGCATTGTTGTTTTACTTAGTGTCAGGACACTGGCAGCCATGCTTGAGACTGAAAGTTTTCCCAGCAGGTTATTCTGCAGGAAACTTAACATACATAAGAAATGCAATTGAGTCTGTTTACTAAATTTTGACAAACAAGTGTTTAGTGTGCAACACATTGGTCTATCAGTAACACCCGTGGCCACTGATCATGCAGGTTCAAGTTCAAGTAACAACCCTGGGCAAATGCCTCTGTCACAAAGCAGTATAATTTGATATCAACATAAGCTGAGAAATAAACGGTAAGTCCCGTGATGGCCTAGTGTTCAGGACCTTGGAATTTGTCCACTGCTGGCTCAAGGGCTGAGTGAAGGAAATGAGCGCCTCCCCTACATTCGCCATAGGATATGGGAGCTTTACTTTTTTTACTTTAAGTTGTTAAAGGTTTATGGTATCTGTTTTGCTGTAGAAATTCTTGGGATCAGTGCCTCGGCAAACAATGGTACCGACGGCTTATTGAGTCCAGTGTTGAAAAGCTATAAACCAACGAATCATGTCAGTCAGGTGTCATATAGCGATGGAGATCGATGTCCTTTTCCAGAGGAATTAGATGAGAGGGAGAACAGACGGAACAGTTCAGACTGTGTTTCTCCTCCTTCTTGCGTTAGTGTCATTTTATTCCATACTTCGTTGTACAGAGTGGTGGTGTATTCAGTGGTGAAGAAGTATTTGGTTTTGACGATGAACTGTTAATGAACTGAATTCAGTGTCTGGCTTCATCTTTTCAGCCAGTACTTTGTGGCTTTGACTGTTAAACATGTTTTATTGGTGATATTTATGTATTTGAGAAATTAGATAAGTTATATAAAAGTGACTTCATATAAATAAAACATAAAAATATTTAAAGATCATATTTACTGTTATCCAGTGCACTCGTAATATAGGGTAGCTATATGGCTGTTTTGTACTTTGTTAAATAAATTATCTGGCAACTCTTAGAAGAGAAACTACTGAGCATGAGAACTTCAGAGAAGATATTGCACCCTAAGCCAGCGGACTGCAACATTCAGTCTTATTCAACCAAAAATAATCAACAATAACAGATAATCATAATTGTAATTGTAATCATAAGCTCAAAAATATCTAAAGAACTGCTGTAAAGCTAGGCACTGGACACCAACTTATTCATGATACTGATGAAATAACATGCTTAATAACATCAGATCAGTTGTTAGACAAAGAGCTGTGTGTTAATAATGCTTTTTAAATGTGATGATTTTACGATAGCTTGGATCAAAGACGGTGGAACAAGTCGACAGTCGGTTAAATTTGACGTCAGTTGAAGCGAGTGATGTCGTTCAGCGAATTCTGCCATTTGGTGTGCCGTCTAATGCAGACTCTGATGTGTGCGTTCTTGTCCAAGCAGATTACGTCTCAGGCTACAGCTCCAAATTCCAAATGCCACTTTGGACGGCATTCACTTTCACTCCTGTAAGTTGGTTTTGGGAATTGGATCATTTAGCAATTTGACCATTGCTGGTATTATATTATTTGGCTGGGTGACTGACTTGATTGACTGACTTGATTGACTGAGTGACTGACTTGATTGACTGACTGACTGACTGATTGATTGACTGGCTGGCTGACTGACCTAACAATTTCCAACCCACTGACGAATAGACTGGTCAAGTCAGTCTATTGTTCTAAGTCAGAGGTAGAGTTGCACTCTGCTACTTGTGGAGATATGCAGGTGCCATTCTTCCATACACCAACTCAAGCCCATCATTCCTTCTCATGTCTCAGACCTTCCTCTTGGAACAGTCTTCTGCTGCACATGCATGATATTGCATTTAACTCGTTTAGCAAACATTTTCAAACTGTCTTAAAATGCATGTGTTTTGCTAGTCATGTAGGAAGTGCCTTGGAGAGGTACTAAAAATGCACTATATAAGTGGCTTCATACTTGCATACAAAGTATGGTACTGATACATCAAGAGCAGAATAGCTGATGTGTTGATATAAAGCTAGAAAACATTGATATTCATTTACTTTATGGACTCAGTCTTACAATTTCTCACTTTTTGGCCTGTCTAATTGCTCGTTTGCAAATCATATTTTTGCTTGGTTTTTAAGTAAAACTGATTTATTCTTCTGAGGTGTTTGCTTGCCATTATCTCTGTTTAAGGCATGTATTTTCATTTAAAAGAAAATAAATTTCAATCTGTAAATGTTTAGATAGGGAAGAATAGTTGAATTAACTTTAGGTGAATATAGAATTTAGCTGAATTCATACTGTTTCTAAATATGGGAGACAAACTTTAGGTTTGTGTTCCATACCTAGAAAAACATAACTACTTTTCTGTTAAGACTGTATTAGAAATTTGTGCTGGTGATTGAGCAGGCTTCAAAGTCAGCCATCCTGGATGGTCAGTATCGAACAGATTCTGCCTATGAGAATTGTGCAAGAGCCGACGTCAGATTACCGGATGGAATAGACTGCTCCAGTTATTACAACGATTCTATCAAAATAGCAGGAAGTCTACTTTTTCCTCCTGGTAAGTTCTAGAATCTAGATCAAAGTAAGTGTATTATGTATGTTATCTGTTTTTTGTTTTAGTATTACCTTAATGAAAATTGTGAATCTACCAAAACTCTGACTGAACCAAGTTCAGGTTGCCCTAAACTGTGTGGCGTGAGATGTGCAATTTTATACAATGCTATCCTGTGCTAGCCTATCCTGGAGGTATCACTCCAGAGTGAAAACCAAACTTTTCTAACTATCCTATCCTATACTTGTTCCTGGACCATCTTATGACTATCATAACTGTTTTCCATCTTAGCAAATGCTGTCTGCTCCGGCCAAATGCCCAGATTATGACCTGGTACCAAACCTGACACTATGGCTCTTGCTGACATGGTTTGATATAGCACTGGTGAATGAGCTTCTCTCCATGATGCAGGTTTTTGTGAAATTGCAAATTTTTGGAGATTCCATTATATTGCTACATTAGATTATGTTTTCTAGTTATTATTAATTAGTAACTTCTATTACACCTGTGTCTAATGCACAAGGCATCAGTTGATGGTGCAGATTTTACACTGTTATATTCCTTTTCATTACAACACCATATTTCATGTTCTGATGTGTCACATTAAACTATATTAGAGTTTTGTAAGATTCATCTGGTGCCAAATTTTCCAAGCTGGTTATTATTAGCTTGAGATGCTATAGGCCTACTTCTGAACTCTATTTCTATTACTGTTTATTGTCATTCTTTCCAGGCCTGGCTACATCAAACGAGAGCATAACAGATGGATTTTTATCATCAAACTTAGTTCCAATGTATGAAAAGTTTAGAACAGGTGAATTGAGCTTGCACTATTTCATTGTTGCATTTGTTTCACCAAATTCTTTGGTGAATTTTTTGTTCTAATGTTGTCTAATAGTAAAAAAAATAAACTTGCTTCTCATATTTATGTGCCTCTGATGGAAGCATTTTTACACTATATTTTACACATAAATGTAAATCTACAGCAGAACTTGTTACCGTGGTTGTAATCATAATCTCTAGATGTCTACAGCACCCAGAGAAAGCTAAGTTACGAGAACCAATTTACTGAGAGGCACTCAGTCAAAGCAAACTTAACGGGTAGTGGGTTAGGCATGGTCAGGTTTGATTCAAGGTTAAGATCCAGGAGTCAAGCAGGCAGACAGTCAGATGGTATGGTACCGGTAGATGGTGTTCAGAACTGGGGTGGTGAGAGAGGTGAGGAAAAGAGGAGGAATCAGAATAGGACTAGTTGAGGAAGAATGTTTTCAGTATTGAATAAAAGGCCTATTATAAGGATTGCAGGAGGTGCAGCGTTGATGAATTTGTAGGGTGCATGTAACTGAATATGACTATAACTATTAATTGAATATTTGATCAATGTATTATGATTAATTTCGATGCAGGTATGTGGAAGGAGATGCTACACGTACTAGAAGAGTATTCTGCTAAGTATGGCCAGCTTCAGGTTTTGTTGGGACCAGTCTTTGACTACAATGCTGATGGACACAATGACTCAGTTTCTGAACTTCAACAGTAAGAATCTGAAAATGTGTCTGTGAGCTGCAATACTGTTATTTTCAGCTTAAGTGCAGTGAAGTGTGGCCCTTTGATATTCTGTTGATTCCACTTAGCTTTACAGTTTCAAAAACTCTAAAGAATCGCCTCTTTCCATCTGACTTTTAGCCATGTATAGACTTTCTGTGATGTCATTAACTCATGCTATATAAATGCATTACATTCATCGGATCACAGTTGCATTCACAACATTAATTCACAAGAAGGTTGAGGATATGAATCCTCAATTTAATTCATCTGTGTAACAGGACCTAGTTATTCTGCAAGCCCATTATAATTTGGTATTGACATATCTGCAAAGGCAGCATGAAAACGAATTTCTAGTATACCGGTAATTTTTAGATTATCTTATTCTGATTAAAGAATGATGCAAACGTTGGTGGAGCTTTGAAACTATCTTTAGTGTTGGTTAAAATAATATAAATTTTGGCCAACCATTGTGCTGAGTCTGATTTTCATTTAATCACTTAATGATTTTTTGGATAAACCAGAGGCTTCAGTATTTTGCTACAACAGCAATTGAGAGAATTACCCGTGTAACTACAGGTTATCAGTGAACATTAAGTAAATCAGTTATACAAAAGATTAAAGTCTTCTAAATCATTTAAAACCCATATTGTATATTGTATTTTTTTAAATTTCTACACTGTCCTTGTTTCAGAATAGCTTTGTTCTGACAGTTTGAATCAGAGATGCTGTTGTTGTTCTTTCTGTAGGTTTACTAGAGGCAGTGGATCTGTTCCAATTCCATCGCATTATTTTGCCATTGCAACATTCTGCAACAGCACTTCCCAGACGCTATCTGATTGTGTCAATGCAACGCGGGTCCTGGCCTTGGTACTTCCTCACACTGAGACAGATGTCAACTGCAGGGTCTGTGTATTCGCATTTCGTATGTGAAGGGCTGAGGGTGGTCCTAAAGGTCGGGTCCCAGTGTAGGATTGATCTGCCCCCTTTACTGTTTCATCATTTGTTCAGGCACACATAGTGTGCATTTGCTTAAATTTATGGATTGATGTTAAACTGGATCAGCCATTGTCACATCACTTAAATTAGAATAAGAATTATAATTGAATAACAACAGTTTGAATATTCTTAAATCTATTGAGATTTCATGTGACTTGAAATTTTGATAAGGCTTATAACCTATTAATATGGCACGACCAATTGAAGCTAAGAATTTACATCCAAAATTGTTCTAAGAATAAATATTTGTTGTGATGGGAAATATCATTACTGCACATCTTATATTTGATGTTCCTCAGTTTATATGTAGATCGGATTAGAGGAGAAATGTTTCTAGTTATGGCGACCATGGAACCGAGCAAAACAGAGCTAAAATTCATGATCTGTCCATGAATTGTGTCATGAGTGTAATTGAAAGACGTTGGAGCAGAGCATAAAAAGCAGATGTACTCAGTACACAAGAGCCTATTGTGCATTTTGAACACAGGATCAGCTGCCACAACCTGACACTTACCTGCGACAAAACACAGCGAGAGTACGTGATGTGGAATTGCTGACTGGGCTGACCTTGTTTGATGACGTGGACTCTTTTCATCGGCCAAAGCTGATCACCTATCTTACGGAGGATTTGTGGCCAAAACTGTCGTGGTTGGATGTTGATGGTGACTGTCCGAACCTCAGCAGCACAAACTGTCCAGCAAAGTCAGTTTTCTTAAGAGTTTGTTTATGCAATGCACAACTTGAGTACTTCTATAGGACTTCTATATGCCAAACCAGAGGCATAGGTATAATGTACCATGTTAGAAAGTGTGCATAACTACCGGTATTGGTAGATAAAGATATACAAAGGCAGAGCAGGGTAATCACATTTTTTATTAGGTGTTTCAATAAGCAAAACCTTCCTAATGTTGGTTTTGTGGTTGTTGAAGATGTGGATGAAACTAAGATATGATTGTCAATCTGCGAAAATTGCAGGTTTGCTAGTGGAAATCTTTGGTTTACGATTCATTCATTCATTCATTCTGAGAATTTATATAGACGATTGTTTGATGATTGTTTGATTGATAGATGATTGTTTTGTTCTATGTGTTTAGTTATGTCAGCCCTCCTCTGCTGCTGATCTCACTTGATGGTTTCCGCCCAGATTACTTGAAGAAGAAGCTCTCACCAATCTTAGACCGATTCCATCGATGTGGTGTGTCTGCTCCTTACATGGATTCCATCTATCCATCTCTGACATTTCCCAACCATCATACAATGTCTACGGTTTGTACGTCATGTTGAAAACATGTTACAGTAAGTTAGTTAAGAGCTAACTCAGTTTTGCTATAAAATGAGTTTAAACAGCGATATCTTTTGCATTTCTCATACAGTCACTCTAAAACAGTTTGTGGTATTTAGTTGTAAAGTTACCATATACCAGTGGCTAAATGTGGGGGTGTTTTATGGTTCATATGGCCCCAGGTTTGGGCAATATGGTGGTTAACCCTTTATTTATCATGCTAACATGGCAAAATGCATTTCCTGTCATGGAAACTCTGAGGAGAGCTTTCCTCTGAAGAGGAATGCTTTTCTTCAGCCTGTTGCTCCTTTAATCCCAGTTATATTTTATATTGATATTGTTGAGAGAGGCCTGTGACAAATGATAACTTTAGCTAACCCCATTTACAGGATTTTTTATTGATTATAAACTTCTTTATAATAAAATGAATGTCTTCAAAAGTGTAAGCATGGTGAAACACAACTCTTATTTATCATCTTTGTCTATTTAATTAATTCTAATTGTGTAATATTGATGTGCAGAAGCAACGAGCTTGTAAACCCCATGAACGTGTCTACCTTAGTTAGCGATAACCAGGCTGACTCAAAAGCACTGAACCATGGTTATTTGATAAATGCTGCAGTAGTGCTGATTAGCGTGGATCATTCACGTTGGGACTTGTGGAGAAATTGAATCTGTTCCTCTGATGAAACCAGCACAGCGTTTCTAACATTTTATGAGATTATTTCAGGTGGTTGGTAACTACTTGGGCGGCACATTTGAAGACCGACTGGTGCTGACATATTGTGAACTTTGGTAGTTCTGCAAGGACGGAACTACAGTAATTGGTCAACATCATTAGTCGGTCGACATCAGTAGTCGGTCGACATCAGTAGTCGGTCGACATCAGTAGTCGGTCAACATCAGTATGAATGAATGAACGTGGGTCATGGCAACTTGTAACTCGTATATGATGCAATTGGTGGAAGCAGCGTCTGCAAAGTGAATTTGACTGACTTAGTGAGCCATTGATAGTTCACTGTCCAGTATGCAATAGAATAATGCCTAGATCACGAACGTCGAGTTGTGTACTGCAGACAGAGATTCCCAATGCTGGTGTGTCTTTACCAATCTTTGATGATTGTTGGTCTGTTGTGTCTGTTGATATGTATTTCATTCTAGCATGGTTCAGCCATTGAGGCTGATTTGAGACATTCAACCTGTACTTCAAAACAATGGCTTTGCACATAATTTCAGTATTTGAAAACAGAAAGAAATGGCTAAGGAAGAAGTGATTTTATGTTTTAGGGCCTGTATCCAGAAACACACGGAATAATAGACAACAGTATGTATGATGTGACGCTGAACCAGAGCTTTTACCTTGGAAGTCCAAATGCTCTCAACCCTGCATGGTGGTTTGGTGAACCGGTATGTGATATGAAATCATGCAATGTGATCATTTTAGCATTTTCCTTATGATGCAGCGTTGTGTGTGTGTCTGTGTGTATGCATGCACTTCATTGCATGCATACACAAATTTGTTGACCTTCCCTTCAGTGGTCATAATTTATAGACTGTGAACAGTTAATGGCATCACATGAGTTTTCAATGCCACTGACTTCCTTCCCATTATGCAATGTTGCTATTAAGAAGAAGAGGAAGAAGGAGCAGAAGATGAAGAAAGCCTTAAGCAAACCCTATGAGGGAATCAGTGGAAGCAACTTCATCTGAGCGTTTGTATTTGAGGGTTGGTGGCCGGTCCTCTCCCTCACTTGCTATTTTCCCACCATTTGCTAGGGGTGCAGTGGTGCAGAAATTTCAATATATCTAATGCCCAGGTGGGATTTGAACCCCAGCCACTCAGTTGACAGTGCAGCATACTAATCAGTAGACTTTCATGGACCACCTAGTTCTGCAATGACAGCTATTCAAATACAAGAAAAGAGTAAATGGAAACAAAAGGTTGTCGAACGGTTTCTTTTCTGACCCCAGAATTTTTCAACTTTTTTAACTTCAGCTCAACTCGTTGCTCAGTTAAAGTCTATATGGTGTGTTGTATGATATATGCAGCATGATATTTTTGCCTAATATATTCTGCATAATATTTGCAAATAGCACAGTGTGACCTTAGTTAACACTTTAATGACGAGCTGCATTTGTTTCGCAGTCGCTTTTTAGCACACTCTCATCATTAAATTGTTGAGAGATTAGTGGAGATTTTCGTAGTCAGTTAAGGACAGTTTTTGTTGTTAGTTGATACGAGTATGGCCATGTGTAATTATTATGTCAACAGAAAGGCATTATGTTCTACATGACGTGCTCAAAGTTCATAATTTATGTTTACGTATATAACACATTTAATATTGTTTCATCAGATCTGGAACACACTTGTCAAAATTGGAAAGTACGCTATGACATTCTTCTGGCCTGGGAGTGACGTTGCAATTGGAGGTTGGCTTGTTCAGTTCTCTGATTTTTATATTGCTTACTTTACATTTTAATGATGAGCTGCATTGGTTTCCCAGTCACTTTTAGTATACTCTCGTCGTTAAAGTGTTAAGCATTTCTGAATTTTTTTATTTAATCTGTTTTATAATGTAATAGTTGCTTATGCTGGCATAATCCAGCTAGTTTTTCAAGTTTCATATTATTATTATTATTATTATTATTATTATTATTATTATTATTATTATTATTATTGATGGTTTATTATTGATAGTTTACTATTATTATTATTATTATTATTATTATTATTATTATTATTATTATTATTATTATTATTATTATTATTTATTATTATTATTTAAAGTATAAGACAAATTTATTTCTTCATACAGCCAACAAAATCATATGTAGACGAATTATGTTTACTGTATATAGTCACTGTATTTATAAGCCGTCATTCAGTCTACTGCGCTGGACATTTGAATGTCTTCCAACCATATCCGCTTTAATTCTGATAAAACCCAATTCACCTGGCTTGGTAGTCCAGCCCAGCTTGCCAAGATTGACATGGAATTCTCCGCATTAGGTTTCCAGACGTCAGTTACTCTTCCTTAGTCCAAACTTGACAACAAGTGTTGACTTCAACTTCTTAGCCTCAGCATATGAAGGAAGGTGACCAGTCCTCTCCATTGCCACCTGGTCTTCCCAGTGACGGTGTTATCATTTTATAGCTGGGTTTGCCAGGGTCAACAGCGTAGCAGAAATCTTAAACAACTTTTTGCCTTGGCAGGATTAGAATTCTTGACTTCTGAGGAATAGGAATAAAGCACACTAAGCACTAGACTTACTGATAAGCAAACAAACTGACACATCTGCTGTGCAGGGCTTGGATACGGTGACTCCACAAAAGAGCTTTTTTTAAATGTATTCCTATTTATTTAACACGTTAACGATGAGCTGCATTGGTTACCCAGTTTCTTTTAGTACAGTC